>CM031946.1:16413171-16680671 GCA_018749465.1 Paracanthobrama guichenoti
TGAGTGAGCGTGTGTGAGTGAGCGTGTGTGAGTGAGTGAGTGAGTGAGTGAGAGTGAGTGAGTGAGTGAGTGAGCGTGTGTGAGTGAGTGAGTGAGGTGTGAGTGAGTGTGTGTGTGAGTGAGTGAGTGGAGTGAGGTGAGTGGTGGTGGTGAGTGAGTGGTGAGTGAGTGAGTGAGAGTGAGTGAGTGAGGGTGTGTGAGTGAGTGAGTGAGGTGTGAGTGAGAGTGAATGAATGAGTGAGAGTGAGTGAGTGAGTGAGTGAGTGTGAGGTCTGAGTGAGTGAGTGAGGTGTGAGTGAGTGAGTGAGTGAATGAATGAGTGAGAGTGAGTGAGTGAGTGAGTGTGAGGTCTGAGTGAGTGAGTGAGTGAGTGAGTGTGTGAGGTGTGAGTGAGTGAGTGAGTGAGTGAATGAGGTGTGAGTGAGTGAGTGAGGTGTGAGTGAGTGAGTGAGTGAGGTGTGAGTGAGTGAATGAATGAGTGAGAGTGAGTGAGTGAGTGAGTGAATGAGTGAGTGAGTGAGTGTGTGAGGTCTGAGTGAGTGAGTGAGTGAAGTGTGAGTGAGTGTGTGTGTGTGAGGTGTGAGTGAATGAATGAGTGAGAGTGAGTGAGAGTGAGTGAGTGAGTGAGTGTGTGAGGTCTGGTGGTGAGTGAGTGAGGTGAGTGGTGAGTGAATGAATGAGTGAGGTGAGTGAGTGAGTGAGTGGTGGTGGTGGTGGTGAGTGAGTGAGTGTGTGAGGTCTGGTGGTGGTGGTGGTGAGTGGTGGTGAGTGGAGTGTGAGGTGAGTGGTGGTGAGTGGTGGTGAGGAGTGAGTGAGTGAGTGAGTGAGTGGAGTGAGTGAGTGAGTGAGTGAGTGAGGTGTGGTGTGAGTGAATGAATGAGTGAGTGGAGGTGAGTGGTGAGTGAGTGAGTGTGTGAGGTCTGAGTGAGTGAGTGAGTGAGTGAGTGAGTGAGTGAGTGTGTGAGGTGCGGTGAGTGAGTGAGTGAGTGAGTGAGTGAGTGAGTGAGTGAGTGAGGTGTGAGTGAGTGAATGAATAAGTGAGAAGCCATTAGAGATGCTTCAACCATTAAGCTAACCGCCAAACTCCTGGATCTCGGCCTGAATTCTTCTCTCTGCCACTGGATTGAAGACTTCCTCACTGGCAGGCCTCAGGTGGTGAGAGCAGGCCAGTTCACCTCCATCACCCTGAGTGCGGGAGCTCCACAGGGCTGTGTCCTGAGTCCCCTGCTCTACTCTCTCTACACGCATGACTGTTTGTCCACACACAGCTCCACCTCTCTCATCAAATTTGCTGATGATACTGTTGTCCTGGGCCTCATTTCCAACAACAATGAGACGGCATACTTGGACGAGGTGGAGCATCTAACATCATGGTGCCAGGACAACTGTCTCTCTCTGAATGTTGGCAAGACCAAAGAAATGATTGTGGACTTCAGGAAGAGACAGCAACGGACATACTCCCCTCTCATGATCAGCGGGTCACCAGTAGCGAGAGTGAGCAGCTTCAAGTACCTGGGTGTAAACATCTCCGAGGACCTGACCTGGACTGCACACATTCAGACACAGGTGAAAAAAGCCAGGCAAAGACTGTACTCCAAGCTGAGGAAATTCAGGGTTTCACCAGCTATCCTGAAAACGTTCTATTTAGGGGTGATAGAAAGTGTATTAACTCAGTGCATCACAGCGTGGTATGGGAACAGCACCAGTCATGACCGCAAAGCCCTGGCGACGTCTACACCAAACGCTGCAAAGGTAGAGCTACTAAAATCATCAAGGACTCTAATCACCCTGCAAACCCTCATTTCACGCTGCTGCCATCTGGTAAGCGCTTCCGAAGCCTGATGGCCGAAACTGAGAGACTCAGGAGGAGCTTCTTCCCCCAGGCCATCAGAATCCTGAACTCAGTCACTTAACATCACGTGACCATCGATACACTGACATCGCACTGCACTTTCTGTTCTCGTTGTTACTGTGTAACAACCTGTTATAAACCTGTTTGCACATTTCTGTTAACCACATATTTAGTCTACAGTTTACTCACTGCACAGTTTATTTCACTTATTTTATTCCACTTCTTTATTTATTTTTATTTTTCCTTTTTTTCTACTTGATTTATTTATAATTCTACAGACATATATATATAGTACTTTTTTATTCTATTTCTATTATAATTTCCTCCTTGTGTTTTTAACTGTGAATTTGCACTGTCCATGGAGCGGACCTGTTTACATTTCACTGCCGGTTGTATATTCTGTATATAACTGTGCATGTGACAAATAAAACTCTTGAATCTTGAATCCTGAATCTCAACAACTTATAGCGATACTTGTACAATTTAACTGCATGTGTTGCATTTTGTGCACATGTTTTGTGTATTGTTGAAGAGAAATACTGTTTAAGCTTGGCATAAATTACTTCTCATTTAGTTTATCAAGCGACAAGCTTGTGAGGCATAATGGGACATTTCACATCATTCTTTATGGCAGTACAAGAAAGACAAAAAGCATCAATTACACAGCTAATGCACATCCTTTTCTCTTCATTTTGTTGCATTAGAGCAAAAAACTTCCTGTCTTTGTCAGCAAGTGGAAAAAAAAAGTCAAAAGAAATGTGAAATTGCCCAAAACATCCATTTTATTCCTACCCAAATCACTTAAAACATACATTACATTGTAATTCTGATTTCAGATCTCATAACTAGGGACTTCCCAGGAGGATGTGAAGACCTTATTCATATAATTTTATTGCACACTAAAAGCATGTACTTCACCAGAGGGAACGTACACACTTTTAATAATGTAGTAAGAAAGTGAGCCAACAATGAGAGCAAATACCATCATTAAATTGTGCCTGAAAAACACAGACATAATCCATGTTAACGTTAGCATCTAGCTAAAAGTGTTACAAAAATGTGACATTACTATTATTTTGTTTTGTTGTTTTATAAACAGGACAGACATTATGCAAACTGGGATTGCTCTACTGATGTCCCATAATGCTTTGCACTGAATTGTGCTTTAAAACAACCATGTTTGACCTACCTACTCGCAAATGCTCAGTGTGTAGACACACTCGTAAGTTTGATTGTGTTTTAAGTGTTCAGATCTACAGCACAAGTGTCTGACTATGTCAACGTTCTATTTCGAGCCTGATCCCCTATGATACATAGCAAACAACAAACTCTGTAGCAGGCGACTTTACCAAAGGGAATGACTTGTTTTGAAGAGGCTTTTAAGAGAGGAGGAATCGATTTCAGAAGAACAGCACCTCTTCAGTTCTGTTTTCTGTCCAAATATCTTAGGTTGTGGATTTGTGGCAAACAAACAGCTGACAGAACCGCAAATGGAAAAGATTGTCCATTTCAACAGCTGCCAAGCACACAACAGTCTCACAGTATGAAGGCTGGAATATGACAAAAACAAGCTTTCTGGGTCACCGTTAATATGAACATGAACAATGCCTAACAAAATTCACTTGTGAACAAACATGTTTCATTTCCAATCATTTGACTTTGTCAAAAAAGGTAAGAAAATATTATTTAATTGTGTGTTTTTGGAAAGCAAAATTCTAGCTATGCAATTAGCCTTTAGACAAAGGAGTAATAATAATAATAATGAATGGTACTGTAGCAGTGGGGAATTCCATCATTTTGATATTTTTTCCACCACATCTCAAATTATATTACCCAATAAATACTTTTACATTGTTGTTACAAAAAAATCTATATAAAAAAAGAAAAAGAATGCTGTTCTTTTGAACTTTCTATTCACCAAAGAATGATGTAGAAAATGTAAAGAAAATGTAACACATGCAGAAAATTTTGCTTTGCCATCACATAAATAAATTACTTTTTAAAATAGAAAACAGCTTATTTTAAATTATAATAATATTTCACAATATTAACTGTTTTTTTGTTGTTGTTGTTGTTGTTGGGTTTTTTTTATCAAATAAATGCAGAGTAAGTATGACAGACTTTGAAAAACATTTTAAAAATCTTACCGAACCCCTACATTTGAACGGTAGTATAAATGCTGTTTTTAGACTATTTAGTGTTGGTGTGTTTTAAGAAAGTTTATTTCATGAAAGTCCACAAGGCCAAAAGTGCCCATAGTAGAAGGAACACCAATTAATGAAAGGAGAGAGTTGAAAGACACTGATTCAAAGGAGTGAGGAAGATAAAAACGAAAAAAGAAGAGAGTGAAGTGAGAGAGAGAGAGAGAGAGAGAGAGAGGAGAGAGAGCTGATAAGGACGGAGTGAGGAAAAACCGAGAGAAACTGATAATTAAAAATGGCACCTTAATCCAACATGGCTGCCATCCAGAGCCCTGAGTGAAGTAGGTGCCACCAAACTGAGAGCGGGATACAGGACGTACAGACTAATATGAGCTCTTATTCTCAAGAATTTCGAGGTTATAGGTTGAAAGCGACACATTCGTCACGCGTATACATTTGAGCTGACACAGAAACTGATAACCAAAGTGAAAGCGCTCTCATATGAATTCAACCTGTTTAAGTCCTTGACCATATTAAATGTGTGTTATTTCAGGAGGATATTGAGGTCGCACTCTCTTTGCACTTAATGCACAGGGGACTCTCTGGTGTTGTACACCACCATTGTGATCTGATATGAAATTTGTGAGACTTGTGGGAAGCGCTTAAAAACAGCACTTTAGTATGTGTGTATTCAGTGTGTAGGAGGGCCGCTGATGTGCGGAGGGTCAATAAAGGAACGGAAATCAAAGTGTCACATGAAAAAAAAAAAATATACCACCACTAAAAAATAGACAGCTACAGGAAGAGGGCAGAATGGATGGATTTATGGATGGATGAAGACATGGAGAGATTGTGAAGAAGCTTGATTGAAAAGAGAAAACAAGGGGAAAATGGAAAGGAGCTAATGGAAATGGGAAAATGATGATGAAAAATGTAGAAATTAATTGTTTCTTAAAGCAACAACCTCAATGGTGACCATCAAAAGGAACTCTGCTTCATGGTAGTGAAGTCTTTTCGAATGTTTTGTCACAGACACACCAAATCAGACACGGCGTATGTACCACACAAACAGGTCTTCGGATCGCTTTAGCTCCATATATTGCTCAAGTGAACTCAAGAAATGTGCCTGGATGCTTCCTGTTGGATGGATGGAAGGAAGGTGTATTGTTTTGTCAAGGAAGTGAGATATAAGAATATATAGAAGTTGGTAACACTTTGCAATAATCTTCAATCTGTGTTAAAATTAGGTAATAGATAACATGAAATAACAACAAACCAGGGTTATCATCTTTTTTCGTATTTTTTTTTTTTTTACTAAATATTATACAACGCATACTTTGTATCAGCTCATGCATCCCCTGGGAATCAAACCCATGACCTTGGTGTTGCTAGCTCCATACTATACTATTTGAGGAATAGTATGTCGGGGAATGGCATGTCAATTTATTGGAGTGGCAGATAGAGCTAATTGTTTTTTAATTGTTTATTAATAAACTAGTGTTTTCTGAGTTAGTTCTGGCTGCAAAGATGAAGTTGACGATGCTGACTCTCATCTCTGTAATATAGTGGACATGCCTTTATAGAGAAATGCACCTTTCATACGGATTACATAATCGGAGAGTATTTGTTTTTTATTCAAATAGGTTTTTTAGTAGACATTTCAAGGTTTCTATAAATATATTTCTCATGTCTGTGAGGCAAGTCATCTATATGCTGTTTCAGTTCATGTAGCGCACTGAAGTTCAGGGCCGAGGCGGCAAAAGCACATTCTGTTTTTCTTTATTTTACAAAAGCACAACTTTTTGTTGTTATTGTGAGTTTATTCCTGTATTTAGTTATTAAAAGTAAATTCCTGCCTTTATTAGAGAGAAGAATATGTTCAGCACCCTCCCTCCAAAGCCTTGAATATTTGGTGTTGATTATTACCGAAGCTTTGAAGCTCAAAAAATGTTATTCAGACCAGCCCTACTTGGATATGCGCCTAATAATAGCACATCTAGGTTAATGTTAGTAAAGTGAAGTTGCTACTACTTACATGTTTCAAATTATAAGCCATAATTGAGGTCGATGGATGATAGGCGAACATTTGGATTTCCGCCCGACATACTGTAATTGCCATTAACAATCTGTATGTCAAAATGTGTAACTTCACCACTTCCTGTGGAGTTAGTTTTTTCTTCGGACACTGTGCCAGTCGTAAAGTTACCAAAAATGCTGCACGAGAGTGAAATCTGAACGCTGAACACTGAGGGGTGGGGCGTCTCTTTCGGCCAAAACCGAAAACGCCTTTTTTCGGTGGATGAAATTTCAGCGCATCCCCAAAGGGAAAATGAAGGCTATTATTTATCCACTGAGACTAATCACATAAGACAGACCTGAAAGCAATGACCACAATGAACCAATGACAAAAGAGAACAGAGAACCACATGACCAGATCAACCACTGAAAACAACCCAAAACCAAATGTGACTTCTGTTAAAGAGCTAACAATAAGGTCAATGAGCAATGAAGGTTAACATTAGCTAATGCATTAACTAACAAACAATGAACAATATAGTTTTACAGCATTTATTAAAGGGGTCATGAATTGAGAAATCAGCTTTCCCTTGAGCTTCTGATATATAAAAGGTCATGGTAATATAAGAATATCCTGTAAGTTTCAGAGCTGAAAATGTCCTATTTAGTCAAAGAAAAGCTTTTATTGACACCAGGCCCAGAAAACGAGAGATCTCAGAATATGCCAGGCTGTGACGTCAGAGTGTGGTGAAACACCTCCTCAACATAAGATGAACAACGCCTGGTTCTGTAGCCCCGCCCACCGACTCGTGCCACTGACATGACACAGGCCTACATAGAGCTAAACCGGATCCAACTTCTAAGCAATAAACATGCCGCATAAGCTTCATTCGGATTCCAGTACATTTACATTACATTACATTTATGCGACTTACATTGCATTCAAGGTACAGATTTTTACATTTTGTCAGTTCTTGCTTTCCCTGGGAATCGAACCCATGACCTTGGCGTTGCTAGCGCCACGCTCTTATTGTTTGAGCTACAGGAAAGTATTATGAATGCATGGATGATTTTATTTTTAATGAAGGGGAAGACATTGCATGTTTGTTCCTTCATTTCTGATCACGGATTTGTTTGTAAACAAGAGACTGGATTTGCAGACAGGATGAGATAACGAATGAATGAATGAATGAATGAATGAAGCAACACTACTGTGAGTACATTTTTTTTTTTTATATGGGATAGTATTGTATTGTTACAGATCGCTTGATATAGATCTATTGATTATGTATACTTGTCTAACTCAACATACCTTAACACGCTGTCAAAGGCTGGAAAATCGTTTATTTGTGGTTCTTGATGTGCGTTGTTCACTCTCTTGACTTGATATTTGAAGGAAAAATACAATCGTGCAAGTTTTGATCATGCTGTCTGCAACGTACTTGGCGCCTGCGTGTGTGTGTGTGATGCACGGTTCGCACTTATATCCACCGGTCAGGCGGGCCAAGTAATAAAAAAAAATAACATTCCAATCAATCGTGGGTGGATGAGCGATAAATCGTTGTGTTTGTTTGATAAAGACGTTTTGCAAGCCCTGTGGGACGTATCATTCTGGTTACCGTTTCCCCACACGCTTCAAAACAATCCCTCACGTGTACTTGCGGGGGAGCTGAACCTCATTAAATATGCAAATCTTATCCAATCCTAGCCGTGGGCGTTTACTTCCAAGTCTTCAGTGTGGCACGCCCATAAAAATTGAGCGTGCAGGAGAGAGCCTCAAAACCAGGGTAGAAAGTTGACCTCAGACAACAGTATAAAAAAATTAAAAAAGCCACTTCATGATACCTTTAACCTTTGTTTATGGTAATAAAAATGTTTGTTAGTTCACAGAGCATTAACTTACGTTAACAGATACAACTTTTGATTATAATAATGTATTAGTAATGTTTAGATTACATTGGAATAATAAATGCTGTAGAATTATTGCTCATTCTAAGTATGTTAACTAATGTAGCTAACTAATTAACAATTGAAACCTTATTGTAAAGTTTTACCAAGATATATATTTAATGTTCTCAGATCGATAGCATGAAATATCCCAATAACAGCACAAATTACCATACCACTTACCATGCATATTCAATAAACTATCACATTATCTTGGCCTGGTTTACATATTGGTCAATTACTTTATCTTGGTCAATTACTTTATTTTAATAAAAGTAATTATAGACAATGACAAAGGGTACAAAGGAATTATTGCAGAGAGACAGAATAAGAAGATTATTGAGGCACTTTGCAGACCAATCTGAAGTAACCACTTCACCAACAACCACACATTTTTAATCATATATTTATAGTTTTTTTTTCCACATGCACTGTAGTTTAATGTTTGGCACCTCATAAAAACATTACAGCAAAAATGAATCTCATCGCATGGAAAATAAAATACAAAAAGACCGTAAGATGAAACAATCACACTGCAGTCTCCCATCACATTCATTTCTTCAGCTTTTGTGTTTTCCAGGGATTTCTGTGTCAGCATTAATATGATCACTCGGAAGGTTTTCATAATCCCTGTCCTGATTACACTTCATAAACGCACTGTGTGGGTATTTAATGAAATGAAATATGCGTGCGTGGAACCTTGCTCATGAATATTCATGCAGGTTAAATCTTATTTATTTGCTCTGCCTGCGCAACATCGCAAAAGAAAGAAAATAAAAATACAATTAATACAGAAGCAAAAAAGACTGTTTATATTAAAAACCTAATATGTGAGGATATAAATAATACATACGTGACAAAATGTCGCCCAATGTGTAATGTAAATGTGTAGATTATTTTGACAGTACAAGGAAGTATTATGCACATATCCGACTCTATCCTGTTAAGAAACCCCTCTTAATAATAATTAAATAGATTAGTTGACTTCCAATACATTAGCAGAAATTTTTATTTTCAGTTTAAATGCATACCTGCACACACACACACACACACACAGAATAAATATCTCAAGGTAAGACAGAAGACGGAAATTGCACTAATGAGGTTTCATGTTTCTCCTTCACAACAACAAAAGAAATAAGAGTGGGTATCCATCCACTTCATTTATTTATTCATCCATTTGTTTATTTATTCATGCAGTCGGTCCACTTATCTCACTCATGGCAGAGATTTTCCCTTGTAGATCATCGCGCAACCAGATGGTTGCAGGTTTAATTAACAACTTCAAAAGCAGTCAGTACTGCAGACAGGAAGACTTGTCTTTCTCTCTCTCTTTCTTTCACACACACACACACACACACACAACTCTGACTTTAGGCTTTTATCTATAACAGTACAGCATAATAGTACAATATTATATAACAGTATAATATATAGTATAATAAAAATATAATACAGTTCCACATAATGCCATGATTTATGCCAATAATTGTATTAAAGGGATAGTTCACCCAAAAATTAAAATTACCCCATGATTTACTCTAGTCTTTACCCTAGTCATTCTAGGTATATATGACTTTCTTCTTTCAGACGAATACAGTCGGAGTTATATTAAAAAATGTCCTGGCTCTTCCAAGCTTTATTATGGCTGTTTCTGTTTTGAAGTCCATAAAAGTGCATCTATCCATCATATAACTGCTCTACACGGCTCTCAGGGGTTAATAAAGTCCTTGTGAAGCGAAGCGATGCGTTTGTGTAAGAGAAATATCCATATTTAAACCTTTACTAACTGTGTAATCTCTAACTTCTGCTAACTGTTGTCCGTGCGCTCACGAGAGACTGGTGTTCCAGCGTATGACGTAGGACGCTCCGGTGAGAATAAGCTAGTGTATAAGAGAATAAGTATAAGCTAACCACTTCCGTGTTCATCATCTTACGCTACGCCTGTGTCCTACGTCATGTCTCTTGTGAATGTGTGTACGACAGTTAGCCGAAGTTAGAGATTACAGTTTGTTAAGTTCTAAATATGAATATTGTTCTTACACAAACGCATCGATTCACTTCAGAAGGCCTTTATTAACCCCCCGGAGCTATGCGGAGCATTTTTATAATGGATGGATGCACTTTTTTGGGCTTCAAATTTTGGGCTGCCATTCACTGCCATTATAATGTATGGAAGAGCCAGGACATTTTTTAATATAACTCGGATAATATTTGTTTGAAAGAAGAAAGTCATATACACCTAGGATGACTTGAGGGTGAGCAAATCATGGGCTAATTTTCATTTTTGGGTGAACTATCCCATAAACTGTTCATGGTTATCAGCCAGTTATCTATACCCATTTAAAAAAATATTTTATTATTTATTTTATTGTATTTATAATTAATTATTAAATTATTTATAATTTTCATATTATGCATTATGAATTGTTGATATATAAATATATATCTTAGATTTCTTTTAAATACTGTATTTCTTTTTTTAAATCACCTTTTACCCTCTATTACAGTATATTTTAAATGGTTCCTTGGTCTGATAATTTTTAAAATCATAAACATATCAATTGGAATTTTGTAGTATTATGTATCGTACAGTTTTTTTAAATTTATTTATTTTTTTCAGCTTTTCTCTCCATACAAATCATAAGCATGTTTAGATCTGGTCTTCATCAACTGCTTATGAAATCTTTAAAACCCCATGGGTGATACTGCCTGTGTTCTTCCTCTAAGTGATTAGGTTAATATGGATGTATTATATTAATTAGTAAAGACAAACAGAGGTGTGTTATATTAATAGCTGTTGAAATAAGACAAGGCTAAATAGTTATGCAAACCCAGCAGGATAAGTTATGCTAACTGCTCCAGATCATCCCCAAGGTAGACAGACGCAGTGGTTATCTGTTTAAAGAGCTTAACGGAATGCAATAATTTTACATCCGCCACTTCAACACACACATAAAAACATAATTAACCTCTCTCTGCCATGCCACTCAATACGCTGCCTAATGCCATCAGAAAAATACACTGCAAGATGGCACTGTACTCACTCCCCACAAACCAATGTTGACACACACAGTGCTGTCTGATCCCAAGTAAACACAACGGTGTGTTAAAGTGTCCATATGTATGCAAGTGTCTATTTGATAGCCACTGGGAATCAAAGCTGTCTGAAAGGGAACAAAAAAGTTAATTATAAACAAAAGCCTAGCGGATTTACAATACACAATTACGCAAACACAAAAGACGCTTTATTACACATTAACATTGATGAAGACCTTGGAAACAGCAACATTCAATTAGATTGAAAAAAAAAACTGTGAATAGGATAAAAGTCACCAACAAGAATGCGTACACTGTAATTTTTGTATTTTTCTTTGTTGTAAATAAAACAAAGTTTTGAGTATGTTTTACAAAAAAATATATATTTCAGTAATCATTTTTACAAAAAGATATGTTTAATTCAATGGGACTCTTTTCAGTTCTTAGAAATTGCTAGTAAATTTCACCCCAAAAATGACGGAGTGAAAATCGTTTCAAAGTAAGGCAGCAACTAACGATTATGAAACACTATTCCACATCCTGCCTAATGCTGTCCTTCAAACAAACGTGTCAGCTGAGTGCTATGAAAACATGCATAGTGAATATAGTGAATATAAACTTACAAGAATTAACCAATTAACCAAAAACGCAATGATGCAATAATGTGGAAGTTTCAAATTTCAATATTTTATTCAGAATACAACATAGATGACATATCAAATGTTTAAACTGAGAAAATGTATCATTTTAAGGGAAAAATAAGTTGATTTTACATTTCATGGCATCAACACATCTCAAAAAAGTTGGGACAAGGCCATGTTTCCCACTGTGTGGCATCCCCTCTTCTTTTTATAACAGTCTGCAAACGTCTGGGGACTGAGGAGACAAGTTGCTCAAGTTTAGGAATAGGAATGTTGTCCCATTCTTGTCTAATACAGGCTGATGTTGTAATTGATGCAGTATGTGGTCTGGCATTGTCATGTTGGAAAATGCAAGGTCTTCCCTGAAAGAGACGACATCTGGATGGGAGCATATGTTGTTCTAGAACTTGGATATACCTTTCAGCATTGATGGTGCCTTTCCAGATGTGTAAGCTGCCCATGCCACACGCACTCATGCAACCCCATACCATCAGAGATGCAGGCTTCTGAACTGAGCGCTGATAACAACTTGGGTTGTCCTTGTCCTTTAGTCCGGATGTCATGGCGTCCCAGTTTTCCAAAAAGAACTTCAAATTTTGCCACAGTCCATTTTAATTGAGCCTTGTCCCAGAGAAAACGCCTGCGCTTCTGGATCATGTTTAGATATGGCTTCTTTTTTGACCTATAGAGTTTTAACCGGCAACGGCAAATGGCACGGTGGATTGTGTTCACTGACAATGTTTTCTGGAAGTATTCCTGAGCCCATGTTGTGATTTCCATTACAGTAGCATTCCTGTATGTGATGCAGTGCCGTCTAAGGGCCCAAAGATCACGGGCATCCAGTATGGTTTTCCGACCTTGACCCTTACACACAGAGATTGTTCCAGATTCTCTGAATCTTTGGATGATATTATGCACTGTAGATGATGATAACTTCAAACTCTTTGCATTTTTTCTGAGAAACTCCTTTCTGATATTGCTCAACTATTTTTGGCCGACGCATTGGGGGAACCAACTTTTTTGGAATCGGGTTTGTAATTAACAAATAAATAAAAATACAGGGTTATTGTAGTTATTCCATGGTAACCACAAATTAACCATGGTTTTGCTTCAAATCCCCAAAAAAAAAAAAATAAACAAAAACAACAACAACAACAACAACATGGTTTTACTATCATAAAAATACATGTGTAACACAGTTCTTTGATATGGGACAAAGGAGGCAGGAACTGGCGGACATTTAAAGACTTTAATAAATAAAACAAACAGAGAAAGTAACACAGACAACCCCTCACGGACGCTGCCATGCACACACATAATAAAACATAATAAAAAAATCAAAGCATGAAGTCCAGGCCTGGTCCTCTCTCGTCCTTCACTGGTGTCGCTCGTCCTTATATGCCTCCGAGCTCCCTCATGAGAGGTGACGCTCATTCTCAATCACGCACCGGTCTCGCTCGCTCCTCCCACATCTCTCGCTCGACAACCTTGCCACAACATGGTTAAAAGCTTTGGGACACCTGCCATTACATGCAGTCTCCGCTCTAATTCATCCCAAAGGTGTTCAATCAGGTTGAGGTCAGGACTCTGTGCAGGCCAGTCAAGTTCCTCCACACCAAACTCGCTCATCCATGTCTTTATGGACCTTGCTTTGTGCACTGGTGCGCAGTCATGTTGGAACAGGAAGGGGTCATCCCCAAAATGTTCCCACAAAGATGGGAGCATGAAATTGTCTGTATGCAATGGTATGATGAAGCATTAAGAGTTAATTTCACTGGAACTAAAGGGCCAAGCCCAACCCATGAAAAACAACCCCACACCATAATTCCCCCTCCACCAAACTTTACACTTGGCACAAGTCAGGTATGTACCGGTCTCCTGACAACCACCAAACCTAGACTCGTCCATTGGATTGCCAGAAAGAAAAGCGTGATTTGTCACTTCAGACTCTAGAGTCCAGTGGCGGTGTGCTTTTCACCACTGCATCAGACGCTTTGCATTGCATTTTGATGATGTAAGGCTTGGATGCAGCTGCTCGGCCATGGAAACCCATTCCATGAAGCTCTCTATGCACTGTTCTTGAGCTAATCTGAAGGCCACATGAAGTTATTGACTTTGCAGAAAGTTGGTGCGCACTGTGCGCCTCAGCATGCACCGACACCACTTCGTGGCTGAGTTGCTGTTGTTCCCAATTGCTTCCATTTTGTTATAATACCACTAACAGTTGACCGTGGAATATTTAGTAGTGAGGAAATTTCACTAATGGACTTATTGCACAGGTGGCAATCTATCACAGTACCACGCTTGAATTCACTGAGCTCCTGAGAGCGACCCATTCTTTCACAAATGTTTGTAGAAGAAGTCTGCATGCCTAGGTGCTTTATTTTATACACCTGTGGAAGTGATTGGAACAACTGAAATCAATGATTGGTGGGGTGTCCCAATACCTTTGGCAGTATAGTGTATGTATCAATGCAACTTTCATGAAGTAAAATCACTAAAAGCCTTCCTTCCGGCAGAAAAAAAAATAGTCCCTGACCGTGAACAGCAACCACTGATCTATATAAATGTTCTCTATTTAGATCAGTAACAGCAACAGAAGTTACGTTATTACACCATTAGATGGCAGCAAAGACTGTCTTAATGAGTGAGTCATTCAATAGCAAAGACTTTTAGGGACACAGGAAAACCCCTTTACTGTTAAAATTACAAGATATCGCAGGGGACATCAATGGATTTTTTATTATGAACATAAGACTGACCTGAAGGAATATGCTAAATCTAAATGCAGGTAATACACTTGGCCATGCAATCTCGCTCTCTCAATAATACAAGCTTCAATGAACAATATCAATGAGAACAAATATATGTTTACGTTGCTAAGAGTGGTTACTAAGGGTGTTGTGCGGTGATACAGAGAACCGTTGGTTAAAGCAGTCATAACCATGTTTTATTGTGAATAAAACACAGCTATTGACCAAGCAGAATCAAGGACTGGAACTAACCGTTTTATAAAATGGGTTGCACAAGGCAAGCGCCAAGCGCACGCTGCAGATGGCTATACTAGACTCTCGCATTTCGGGAGATGGGATGGTTGTCAAAATTGTCACTTTCACAATCGTCCAGTGTTGCATCGTCACTAAACTTTATCATTTGCATGACTTTTTAAGTCTTACCAATTTAAACATTCAAGCGATTTTAAACTGTTTAATCTGTTGAAGTTTAAAACTATTTGATCTGCCCAGAGCCACTCTGGATCTGCCATGACCAATCGTTAACGTTTGGTCATGACGTATCGCTAGTGTTCGCCTTAGCCAACTCCTTCACCACTAACGGAGCGAGCTGAAAAATCAAACTTTTCCCGAACCCCGTGGGGAGGAGGGCCACAACATCATGGCCACAGGCAAAACTCAGCAAAGATTGTTCTTGCTCCGGCTTTAACTTCTGGATATTCGGCAGCGTTACCACAACGGGTCGAATGGCTTCGCTCGCATCTTTCTCTGCCGCTATTACTGAACTACAACTCAAACTAGCACACGGCATCAACATCATCGTTCTCAGCCACTCCCTCTGTTCGCTGATTGGACCAGTTAAAATTTGTCTGGAGAAAACCAGCGAATATACCGCAAACCCAAACGACGTACTGAAGGAAAATGAAAATTGAGCGGAAGTATGTAGGAGGGCGGAGCCAGGCTACCACTTAACCACTTTAACAGTCAAAAACACACAAAATTAGTGTAAGTCCTAATAAGTTCTGGTCTTGGCGAGTATCCTCATAAACAGCCAGTTATGTCATAAATAAACATATACAGTTGAGAAAGAAAACACATGTCATCTGACAGCATAATAAAAACAGTATAATGGATCTGTGCACTAGCTCTTAAAGGGGCAGCAGCCTAATATGCGTCTGTCATTAATGTTGATAAAACAACAAAATATATCTTTAAAATGTAAGGAATTAGGATTAATAGCCTATGTATTTAATTTGTACAGGACTAAAAGACTATCCAGTGTTAGTTTATATTGAATTACTTTTATTCAGTTTCTGTAGTATTTCTGAACACTAACGTTAGACCTGACCTGACGTTAGACCAGAACATTTTCTCTTTAATTAATTTGTATCTTTATTATATCGCATTTATTTGTGCTGTTTTTTCAATTTAATTCAAAGATTGAAATCAAGCTTAATCAAGCTAAACTCTTGAGCAACAAAATTACCCCATTGTAAAAACACATACAATGAGTGAGCAAACCCCAACTCTCCCCTCAAAAAAAAAAAAAAAAAAAAAAAACCCAATAAGAATTACTTAAGATGGGAATCCCCCATGAAATAGCACAGAGCAGTCATTTGCAAACCTTTGTTAAGCGAGTTGCATGTGAATTGCTCAGTAATGGCAGCTGAACAGATTTTTGAAACATCGCTGCATCAGGAAGGCAAACTGACAGTTATTGTAATTATTATACTGCTAATGAGGTCTATTTTTTTAATATATGACTTTTATGCTGTGAACTGAATACACTTTCAGTGTGAATACAGTTACCCTGTACTAATTGAAGCATGGCTAAAGACAAAGACCCCTCAGAGTACGAATACAGATCCTGCTCAAAGCGACGGATTAGACCTATGAGCTCTAAATCGCAGGCAGACTCTTAATATCACAGGCGAGTGAGTGACATGTGGATGGTGTGGCCTGTAATTAGAGTGTGTGCCATGTGTTTGGCTAAAGATGAGTAATTACTCATCACTTGGAGTGGCTGGCCTCTGATAAAGCACTCATTCTTTCTGGCTTATCAAGGGGTCAAAAAGAAAATGGGTGTGGGGGGAGGAGGGAACGGAAAGAGAGGGTGGGGAAAGATAAAACAGGATTGACAGGCTGCTAGTCCAGCTAAATGCTAATGCACCTGGTGACATTTAGATGTGCCCACCCAAACCCCAACACACACACACAAAACACTTCATCTAGGCAGCACATTAGAGATTACTTTGTCCATAACAGTTGAGAAAGCAACTCTGAAAATGTAGTTCAACTACAGCCAGGGTAACAATAAAAAGCTATTTGCAGATGGAAGAATTGTAAGATATCATAGGATAAATTGTTGGAATTTATGTTTTTTTCAAATTACAAATCATGTAATTTCCTACGCCATCTTGCACAACTTATTCAGACTTGTGAGACAGGGTTGAAACAATATAAAATTCAATATTCAATATAAAAACATTCTGTTTAAAAGAAGAATTAACTACACTCTGAACAAACATTTCAGAAGAGAATGTTTGATAATCACAAGGCAGTGTGGGGTATTAAGGCCCCAATATACTTCAAGCAAAATCAAAGAATGAATATGATCAGTTCATAACAAGATCGTGCCAAAATGAAGTTGGTTTTGTGTTCGTTTCAGGAGTTCGAAACAGCTTGCCAATGCAAACTTTGTGTAAAAGTTTGCTCTGGCTGGTAAACACACTTGGACTGCCATTTGTGATTATGTTATAGAGTGGTGCAGGTTATGACATCAGAACCCGGAAAACTGCTGCTGGTTCCTTCGAGATTTTCATATGGGATTCTGCATTTATGTGGGTTTTTGATTTATGTGTAAAAAAAAATGTAAATTTACACACACCCATAGTGAAAACATGATTTTTGAAGCAGTTATGTCCATTTTTGAAAACTTATGATTTTAAAGGTGTCATTAACTGTTTTTTTTAACTTGTGATGTTTGCGTGGTTTTTACATTCAAAAACATCATAATGAATAAGTAATAGGCTATTTTCTACACTGGTTTTGAGGCTCTCTCCTGCACGCTCGGTTTCTACGGGTGTGCCGCACTGAAGACTTGGAAGTAAACGCCCACTGCTATGATTGGATAAGATTTGCATATTATAATGAGCTCCAGCTCCCCTGTCAGCACATGTGGGAATTGTTTTGAAAGTGTGTAGAGAAACGGTAACCAGAACGATACGTCCCACAGGGGTCGCAAAACGTCTTTATCAAACAAACACAATGCTTTATTTCCCATCCACTCACGATTGATTGGAATGTTATTTTTTTTATTACTTGGCCGTCCGATCATTGGATATAAGTGCAAACCGTGCATCACACACACACACACAATATCAAACTATCTGTAACAATGCAATACTATCACATTTAAAAAAACATTTTTACTCACATTAGTGTGTTGCTTCATTCATTCATGTAATCTCATCCTGTCTGCAAATCCAGTCTCTTGTTTACAAACGAATCCATGATCAGAAATTAAGTAACAAACGTGCAATGTCTTCCCCACGTGAGCTGGATATTCATTACAAATAAAGTTTATCCATGCATTCATAATACTGGAATCCGAATGAAGCTTATGCGGCATGTTTATTGCTTAGAAGTTGGATCCGGTTTAGCTCTATGTAGGCCTGTGTCATGTCAGTGGCACGAGTCGGTGGGCGGGGCTACAGAACCAGGCGTTGTTCATCTTATGTTGAGGAGGTGTTTCACCACACTCTGACGTCACAGCCTGGCATATTCTGAGATCTCTCGTTTTCTGGGCCTGGTGTCAATAAAAGCTTTTCTTTGACTAAATAGGACATTTTCAGCTCTGAAATTTACAGGATATTCTTATATTACCATGACCTTTTATATATCAGAAGCTCAAGGGAAAGCTGATTTCTCAATTCATGACCCCTTTAATAACTAGATAAGCGTCACAAGCACACCGGGCTGTCACTCACCTCTGCATTCATTCACCCACTTGCACTCTATAGATACCCCTATACAACTCCTATACAACAATTGTTTTATATATATAAAACAATAACGTGATGTTAGCATGTTAAATATTAGATTATGTAGTATTTCATTATCAAAAGATTAAATAGAAGAGGTAGCATTGTCAAACTTTAGAAGAAAAATATGTCAGGTGCACTCAAATAACTTTAAACACAAGTTTTTTTAACTATACTTTTTTTTATTTTTTTTTTTATTTATGATGGTGCTGTAAATCGAATCATTATATAATCTATTGTAATTGTACTATTGTGTTTTGTACACAAAGAAAATTCTACTCATATTACAACATTATAGTGGCGTTTGTGTGCATTCAGATCGCATGTGATCTTTCCGACATGGCTTACCATAACACACCATCCCTGTCTGAACTACAGTTGAGTATTGAAAGTATTATGCGAATAGATATCTAATGTCATGCTAATGAAAATGGTTCTTAGTTTCTAAAGGGAAGTAATGGGAGATTGATGCAAATACCTGTCAGGTCAATGGTTTCTGTATAGGATGATCCAAGCACAGATTAGTGCTTGTGTAATGGCTACTTGAATTTAACAAAGTGATCATTACAGTGCTTTCTTCTATACTTGTGTTCAGCATATGGTACTATTGGAGGGTTTTTATGTTAGCCTTAATAACAAAGACTCAGTAACAAGGCCTCACTTTGAAGTTGACTTTGATGTTGAGACCATCAATTGTAGACGGGCTGAAAGCTTTAAAGATGCTGAAAGAAGACCAGATTACAAGATTGAGGGCTTCTGCTTTTCATCACCAACTGAGCTAAATTCAACTGTGTTGGGATTCAGAACAGATTCAAACTCTGTTGAAATATCATGGAAACTATGAATTTCAGAATGGTGAATTTCATGAAACTTGGTTCAACTATTGGAGGAATTCTTTGATTGCTGTACAAAAATAAGAGAGTAATTCCTACAGTCTACAGTATTTCTATAATATAATACCACTACTATATTATTTATTATTATATTATATATTAAATAAAAATTATTTCAACTTGTTTAATAACTGTATGTCTATATTCATATTTTTTAACCATTAATCTAATAACATTATGCAACTGCAATTGCAGTGCAATTTCACAATATGAGAAATGTTATTTCATGACGATATATCACAATACAGTTATTTTTGTGCTTTTTTATGTTATAAAAAATAAGAAAAAGAATTACAAACAATAGGACAAATACAATATAACAAAAATATGAATTAAACAAATTATTTTATTCAACATGCAGATAGAATTAGTACAGAAATGTACAAACCCCCAGACACTGTACAAAGTGTGAATAAAAAAGGAATACAATAATTTACAAATCTTTAATCTTACAAAACTTATATTTTATTCACAATAGAATATAGATAACATATCAAATGTTGAAAGTGAGACATTTTGAAATGTCATGCCAAATATTGGCTCATTTTGGATTCCATGAGAGCTACACATTCCAAAAAAGTTGGGACAGGTAGCAATAAGAGGCTGGAAAGTTAAATGTACATATAAGGAACAGCTGGAGGACCGATTTGTAACTTATTAGGTCAATTGGCAACATGATTGGGTATAAAAAGAGCCTCTCAGAGTGGCAGTGTCTCTCAGAAGTCAAGATGGGCAGAGGATCACCAATTCCCCCAATGCTGCAGCCAAAAATAGTGGAGCAATATCAGAAAGGAGTTTCTCAGAGAAAATTGCAAAGAGTTTGAAGTTATCATCATCTACAGTGCATAATATCATCCAAAGATTCAGAGAATCTGGAACAATCTCTGTGCGTAAGGGTCAAGGCTGGAAAACCATACTGGATGCCCGTGATCTTCGGGGCCTTAGACGGCACTGCATCACATACAGGAATGCTACTGTAATGGAAAATCACAACATGGGCTCAGGAATACTTCCAGAAAACATTGTCGGTGAACACAATCCATCGTGCCATTCGCCGTTGCCGGCTAAAACTCTATAGGTTAAAAAGAAGCCATATCTAAACATGATCCAGAAGCACAGGCGTTTTCTCTGGGACAAGGCTCAATTAAAATGGACTGTGGCAAAGTGGAAAACTGTTCTGTGGTCAGACCAATCAAAATTTGAAGTTCTTTTTGGAAAACTGTGCCATCCGGACTAAAGAGGACAAGGACAACCCAAGTTGTTATCAGCGCTCAGTTCAGAAGCCTGCATCTCTGATGGTATGGGGTTGCATGAGTGCGTGTGGCATGGGCAGCTTACACATCTGGAAAGGCACCGTCAATGCTGAAAGGTATATCCAAGTTCTAGAACAACATATGCTCCCATCCAGACATCGTCTCTTTCAGGGAAGACCTTGCATTTTCCAACATGACAATGCCAGACCACATACTGCATCAATTACAACATCATGGCTGCGTAGAAGAAGGATCCGGGTACTGAAATGGCCAGCCTGCAGTCCAGATCTTTCACCCACAGAAAACATTTGGTGCATCATAAAGAGGAAGATGCGACAAAGAAGACCTAAGACAGTTGAGCAACTAGAAGCCTGTATTAGACAAGAATGGGACAACATTCCTATTCCTAAACTTGAGCAACTTGTCTCCTCAGTCCCCAGACGTTTGCAGACTGTTATAAAAAGAAGAGGGGATGCCACACAGTGGGAAACATGGCCTTTTGTAAACATGAACTTTTTTTGAGATGTGTTGATGCCATGAAATGTAAAATCAACTTATTTTTCCCTTAAAATTATAAATTTTCTCAGTTTAAACATTTGATATGTCATCTATGTTGTATTCTGAATAAAACATTGAAACTTCCACATCATTGCATTCTGTTTTTATTCACAATTTGTACAGTGTCCCAACTTTTTTGGAATCAGGTTTCTAATAATCAAAAGTAAAAATAAAATTAGAATAAAATAAAATTAGAATTCTTCACTGTATGAATAATAAAAAAAAAAAGTTATTCAGTCAAGAGCAGTAAGTTATTTTCTATTTTGTTTGATTCACATTAATGACAGTAGTAGTAGGTATAGGCTACTGTCACTTTAAGACCAAACACATGGATCTATTACATCTGGTTTACACCCAAGTTACTTTCACTGGAGACATAACTGACTGTGTTTACATGAATACTGCACACACTGGACATTTTGACATAATTGTGTATTTGTGCTTTCTGTGCACGCACTTAGCTGTGTTGCCACCCGTCCCGTGAAATACAGAATCGTCCCGTATTTATAGGCACAATTTTTCATAGGTCCACACACAGTTAAATAAACACATAAGGATTTTGCATTGTGGAGAATACTAATAGCAAATATAAAGAAATAAATGTCACAATAAGTAGTACAGAAGCTCATTTGTGTGTGATTGCGTTTTAGCAACTTTTTTGCCATAGCGACAGAGTCTCGAGAACATGTGCTGGAAACTTGCGTGTTTTTTTTAAAAACATGTTGAGCTTGCGTCACTGTTTGAATGCAAGGTATCAATCCGAGTCGATTGTTTGTGCCTGAGGGAGTACGGTCCGACGTAGAAAGATGGGGTCATTGTTCTAATGTAGCTTGTCATCCAGGAGTCAATAGAACTACATTTTGGGTTAAGCAACGATTCTAGTTGCCTGGGATGGCTCGTGATATTCAGGTTTTTGTTTTGGCCTGTTTGGTTTGTGCCATGGGTAAGACGTCTAATCGTTTCCCGGATGGGTTACTCCAAACGCTGTCTGTTCCTTTAAGACTGTGGTCCCACATCGCGCTAGATTTTATCACCGCCCTCGCAAGGGCAAGATGGTCGTTTTGACCGTTGTGGACCGGTTCTCGAAAATAGTTAATTTTATCCCCTTGCCTAAATTACCCTCTGCCAAGGAGACAGCGGTAGCTGTTGTAGATAACATCTTTCGTTTACATGGCCTTCCGATGGACGTGGTTTCTTACAGTAGGTATCAATTTGTATCCAAATTTTGGCGTGGCTTTTGTAAGTTGCTGGGGGCGACGGTTAGTCTGTCTTCAGGTTTCCATCCCCAGAGTAATGGTCAAACTGAGCGGGCCAACCAGGACCTTGAGAGAGTGTTGCGATGTTTGGTTTCCAAGAATCCTTCTTCCTGGAGTCAGCAACTCTCATGGATTGAGTAGGCACATCATTCGTTACCAGTGTCAGCTACGGGTCTCTCCGTTTGAATGTAGTCTAGGGTACCAGCCACCAATTTTTCCCAGTCTGGAATTCGAAGTTGCGGTCCCCTCCGCTCATGCCTTCGTCCAGAGCTGTCATCACACATAGACGCACCAAGGCCAATCGCCACCTGTCTAAGCCTCCCATCTATGTTGTGGGTCAGAAAGTGTGGCTTTCATCTAAGAATATTCCTCTCCATTCCGTGAGTAATAAACTGGCTCCTAAATTCATTGGCCCGTTCCCTGTCACCAAGATCCTTAGTCCAGTGGCAGTCAGCCTCAAACTACCTCCACGGGAGGATTCATCCCGTGTTCCAAGTCTCCAAATTAAAGCCCGTTTTCCATTCTCGTATTAATCCGCCGGTCCCAGTTCCTCCCCCGCCGCGTCTCGTAGATGGGGAACCTACTTATACAGTTAGTCGTCTATGTGTCTCTTACCTGCCCTTGTTTTCAAATCGTTTCAGACTGTCCGTTGGGTTCACAGCTCTGTCGGATCGATCCACCTGCTGCCACTACCAGTCTCAGTATCTGCCTGTTCTCCTGCACCATTGGACTTCCTGTTTGTTCTGTTGTGACTGTCTGCCTCAGACTCAATTTGTTCTTCTGTGTCCTCGGACTTTATGTGAGCTCTGTTGCAGATTTTGTGAGAAACAAAGAAGTGTTTAACTCGCTATTGGATTTTCCGGTTTTCCTTTTCAGTTGACGTAACATTGCAGCCCTGAGAATGCGTTATGCCTGACTGACCCAATTAACTCTCAGGTTTGAACTGACAATGCTAGCGAGTCGAAGAATTTTGCTCAGGTGTCATTCTTATCTGTCACTTACGATTGGTCCAGCGCTTAAAAGAGTAAGTGTTGCATTATGTCAAGCTTACGTTTCTCTAGCTGGCTAGTTCTTTATTCAGAAAGTTCATGAGACTTGCTTAAATTATAGTAAGCACAAAAAATTTAAACTAACTAAAATTACAAGCACGGACTATATGGGCCCTAGAGAGTTATTAACTTAGAACAGGGTTTGAGTTGCCACCCCCGGGATTTCAGGGGTCTTAAAGTAAGGCTAGACTCCCCTGTGACTCTCTGGGTTTAGAGTTTTTCTTGAAGCTCCCCTTTTGAGGAGATGGTGATAGGTAGCCGGTGTGAGAAATATATATGCATAGCAGAATGGCTCCCTCTGGTAAGCTGTGAGCCGAAGGCTGATGGGGTGTCCCTCCCCATTTATTTAGGTAGGGTCCCTTGCCCCTTACCTCAGTTATCCTTGTCAATTTTGCACTAGTCTTTATGAGTAAAGTGGTGCAAGACTACTTGGGTTCTGAGAAGTATGTTAAGCAGGGCATGAGAGCTCCTCATAAAATCGATTACGAAGAATTGATTACCATTTGTAAAACTGAGTTCAATGTTTTATCCAAAATGTTAAGAGAATATTATGAGATATATTGTGAGAACATTAAAACATGTTGTAGGAATGACCCAGATAAGCATGATGTACCTCAGGGGTATATTTTTGGTCCTGTCCAATTCCTTTTGCAGGTGCATTTTCCTGCAGAATAGAAGCTACCTGAGAGAGACTTCAGATACCCAAATCAAACTTCCTATTTTTTATCATGTCTGACTGACTCAGAGCTTAATTGGGTTATTTTTACCCCAATGTGCATGAGGAAACTCCTGGTCACTAATGTCATTCTTAATGGACTTTAATTAGTGAAGCATAGGGGAAGAGACAGAGAGAGAGAGAGAGAAAGAGAGAGATTAGAGGGTGAATACAGAGATCATGTTTATTGCAGTCCAGCACTTTCTAATTGCTACTCAGTGCATTTACGGTCTCTGACAGAGAGCAGAAGAGTTGGTGGGCATAGGGCTGTTGCGGGGAAGGAATTTCCCTTGCAGTGATTTTGAGTGGCTCAATATCGCAATATGATCGCCATTATTTTTTTAGCTAAATAAGCGTTACGATGTGGTCAGCAGCCACAAAGACAGAGACAAAACAGATTCAAAAACAAAACAGGCTTTATTAATAATCCAATCACTATGAATGAACCCGCAGGAGAATAACGCAAACCACATAATGCATAAACGAGATCTGACCTATAAGGGCTATATAAACAGGGGTAGAACAAATGATAGTGAACTAGAGACTAGTACGTATCTATAGCAACAAACAAGGAAATAATCAGTAACCAATTAAACCGAAACTAAAAAGAGTGGGGAAAGAGGAACTAAAGGAAACAGTACAGAATGTCAAAATATAGGGTCAACAAAACAAAACATAAACCTGACAATAAGCTTGTTGGGCTAATATTACTCTTAGTTACAATCCTTTGAATCTGACTGGACGTGAGGCTTTCTAAGATATTGATATTGTGATATTTCCCACTAATATCCAGCATTAGCACTTTTATTTTTATCTGTACCTCAAGACAGACTGTCAGTCAGTGCAGTTATGCATTGTTATATGCATTGTTATGGGACTGTCTTTGAGTTGAGTCATTAAACTGTTAATAAGATCAAAAACGCTGATTCATTCATTAATGAAACATGGTGTTGAAATTATTTTAGCTTGGAGCTCCACTTTACAAGGCTCAACTGACCAGCAATGTGTTGCCGGGGTAATGCTGAAGCTTTACTTCATAGAGACCATGGTATTCATTCAATGCATTGACCAGCGCTGATACATTCATGGGAAATGCCCTTAAACGAAAAAATATTTGATGTAACAGCTGGAATAATATATTCCCGCGCTATTTGTGTTCACACTCTGTAGTCTGAAGACAGTCATAGGTTTCTAATTACAACGCAGTTTGCAGCATTGAGCATTGTAGCCAATCGTGCTGTAACTTAAGTGATTGACAGCTTCAGTCATTCTACAGGGACCACTCTTTGCTCGCCTCGCTTTCTGTATATAATCTATTCACAATTTGAATAAAAGTAGGCAAAAGTTTTGTATTGTTTATGGCTCAGTTTACACTTGGTATTAAGATGTTTTGGTCGATCGGTTTACAAGTAGCCGAGGTACAAACCCGATTCCAAAAAAGTTGGGACACTGTACAAATTGTGTATAAAAACAGAATGCAATGATGTGAAATTTCAAATTTCAATATTTTATTCATAATACAACAATGTTCAAATGTTTAAACAGAAAATGTATAATTTTAAGGGAAAAATAAGTAGATTTTAAATTTCATGGCATCAACACATCTCAAAAAAGTTGGGACAAGGCCATGTTTCCCACAAACTCTTTATGATGCGACAAATGTTTTCTATGGGTGAAAGATATGGACTGCAGGCTGGCCATTTCAGTACCCGGATCCTTCTTCTACGCAGCCATGATGTTGTAATTGATGCAGTATGTGGTCTGGCATTGTCATGTTGGAAAATGCAAGGTCTTCCCTGAAAGAGATGACGTCTGGATGGGAGCATATGTTGTTCTAGAACTTGGATATACCTTTCAGCATTGATGGTGCCTTTCCAGATGTGTAAGCTGCCCATGCCACATGCACTCATGAACCCCATACCATCAGAGATGCAGGCTTCTGAACTGAGCGCTGATAACAACTTGGGTTGTCCTTGTCCTCTTTAGTCCGGATGACATGGCGCCCCAGTTTTCCAAAAACAACTTCAAATTTTGATTGGTCTGACCACAGAACAGTTTTCCACTTTGCCACAGTCCATTTTAAATGAGCCTTGGCCCAGAGAAAACGCCTGCGCTTCTGGATCATGTTTATATATGGCTTCTTTTTTGACCTGTAGAGTTTTAGCCGGCAACGGTGAATGGCACGGTGGATTGTGTTCACTGACAATGCTTTCTGGAAGTATTCCTGAGCCCATGTTGTGATTTCCATTACAGTAGCATTCCTGTATGTGATGCAGTGCCGTCTAAGGGCCCGAAGATCACGGGCATCCAGTATGGTTTTCCAGCCTTGACCCTTACACAAAGAGATTGTTCCAGGTTCTCTGAATCTTTGGATGACATTATGCACTGTAGATGATAATAACTCCAAACTCTTTGAATTTTTTCTCGGAGAAACTTGGATCTTGTTTAAATCCTGTCTGGCTAGCACGCTTCCCATAATGTTTACGCAATATGTCAGTAGGCGGAGAGTTGGTGGTCTTTTGTGGCTGTTCGAACATATGAGCGTCTACACTACATTTTCAACTACCTCTGGAAGTGGTCGAAAGTGGACAAGCTCAAACGTTTTAGACGCCATTTACATCTGTGTTTAGCGTCGTCCACTTGTGATCCGATTGACCAAAAAATAGTTTTTATCTATCTGAAGTAGTAAATTTAACATAGGTACAGTTCGGGTCGTGGTCTTTATGCAAACTGGTCGGGTACGGAATTAAAGGAAAAGGCTGACTTTTTGGGACTTTAGCTTCTTCACCGTATCCCCCAGAGTTAGATAAGTCCATACATACCATTTTTATCTCCATGCGTGCCATAACTCTGTCTGACTCACCCACCACTAGCCTAGCTTAGCACAAAGACTGGAGGTAAACGGCTCCATCTAGCCTACTGCTCACTAAGTGACAAAATAACGCCATATAATATGGCTAGGGACTACACTCTCATTCCTGCATAATAATCAAGGAACTTTGCTGCCGTACCATGGGTGCAGCGGTGCAATGATATATAGTCCCCAGCACGTAGTGACAGTAACATTGGTTATGCTGACGGAAGTTAGCCTATTTGCAGCACCTGCTGCATTGCGCCTGTAGACTAGATGGAGCCGTTTACCTCCAGTCTTTGTGCTAAGCTAGGCTAGCGGTGGGTGCATCAGACAGAATTATGGCACGCACAGAGGTAAAAATGGTATGTATTGACTTATCTAACCCTGGGGGATAAGGTGGATAAGCTAAAGTCCCAAAAAGCTGGCGTGTTCCTTTAAATTAGTGCTGCTGTCAGATAGCCCTACACATGCATGAAGTGTAAAACTTGAAGGGCATAGCCTTATGATAAAAGAAAAAACGTGAACATTGTGGTTGCTTGCATTCCTCTGCGGTCACATTTTTCTTTGATTTAATGGAAAATCTACAAAATCTAGTTCTGCACAGTTTCCGTGCTGGGCCTCGTCACCCTGTGTTTTTTATTCTTTGGTGACTCTTCTATTTTCCGTTCCTGCACATCTCTCTCTATAAGCGAGTCTTTTAGACACTGAGTGATGGGCAGCATCTATTCCCCTGTCTCGCGGTGACTGCCCCTGTAATTGACGAGAGAGAAACGTGCCCCACAGAGGACACTGGCCTGCCCTACAGACAACAGATTTACAAACCATTTAACAGCTATTTCACTTCAATGGTCAATCTGGCCACAGGAGGTGACTTGATCTACACATGCAACAGTGAACGTATGTCAATGGTAGATTAAGGCCTACAGTTATCGATTTGACCCTCACGCGAGTGTGTGTTTGACAAAGGCAGAACAGTGTTCAATCGTGTCATGTTGAAGATAGCAGTGCACTGAAAAGAAACCCAGCCATTCAGTTTAAAGATGCCATGGAATCAAAATAGGACATTTGTGGCTTGTAATCACATTTGTTACTTTTGAGGCTAATCAGTATTCTAGCATATTCTGTTCATTTGAAAAAAATATATATATGTTTAACAATTTTTTATTAAAACTAAATATTATTGACTAATTTTGTACTATACTTTTTTCTTTTTCTACTCATACGTGAATCTTGGGTTGTCCGTGTCTCTGGTTGCTTGAATGCTCAAAAATCAAGCAGGCAAATAAGAGAAAGCAATTATTTTCTTTAACGGAGTGTCAATTCACATCAAGTACAAATAGCGTGCCTTGTTGGCAAGTGCTATTCGCAGTAGCTCCGCCTAACAACGCCTGGTTGTCCCAAACAACATTTAAAAAAAACGCATGTGCTTTAACGTCTTCGGTGGTGCAATCAGTAAAGCAAAGGGCTAATGGATTGTTGTTTTGATGAGATCAACACGGGTTCGAATCCGCCTTTTTTCATCACAAATCACATCGGAAAGGCATTTACTTGCAATAAAAATTAAGAAAATGTTCTAAATGTGGAAATAAAGTGCCTAACGAAATGCTTAATAATAATAAAAGCATTTATTGGCTAGGGTTAGGGGTAGGTGTAGGAGGGCTTTCATTGTACCTTTAATATAAAAATAATAATTGACACTGTTATTATTGCATCCTGTTAATGTACAACAATACTGAGGTGCAAATAGTATGTATCTGTCAAAATAAAGTATAAATTACATGTAATTACTATTTACACATGTTGAAAAGAACTGCTACTTTTACATGGTGTGAATAGAATACATCACTATTTTCACTTAGAAAATAGCATCTACAGCTATTTGCACTTAGTGTAAACATCATCTATCGCTAAGAAAATATGCTATTTTCACTGTGTAAATAGCATCTATTGTGCACTTAGTGTAAATAGCACCTTCCTTTAAATCAAAGTAGTAAAGTCCACTAATCATGTTTTATAGTAGCTAAACCAACTGTAGATGCTCACAGCCCATGGCCAATGAATTAGAATACTGCAAAAACAAAAACATTTACATTTAGTTGCTTTCATGAAGTGGAATCTGTTATGAACGCACACACACACACACACACAAAAGACAGGAAAGAAGGAGAAGACAAGGTCGAAACTAATCAAACTAACAGCATAATTCTATTACACTGAATAAGTTGACTGATTTATTCAAGCGATTGTTGTCCAAAGTGGATTCAATTAACAAATTAAATTACTAAATAATGTGCTGTCTCTCATCCCGTTTTTCATTTCCTTGCTTTTCACCATTAGTAAAACAGATTTTTGTTATATACAAAAATCATACATAATCAAATTCACATCTAGCCTTCAGCACTCTTAACTTCTCTGATTCAATAAATATAATTCCACATGTACACAGAAATCATCCCAGAGATATAATTCGCCTCTAATAACATACTGCCTGTTAATATTGTTCATTCAAACTTAATTAAATTGAAATAATTGAATCATGACTTTCAAAATGTGCAGCCTAAAACTTTTTACATATACCTTGCCGAGGCATATCTGTACTCGAACAGAAAACCAGAGTGTAATTGTTGATGCAGTAGCATTCAAAAAATTATAAGCACCTTAAAAACAGTTGTGAAAAATTCTCATGGTTCCATATAAGTCTGTCTCTCACAGTCTTTTCATTCTTTCCAGTCTCTCTATATCTCACTTTGTCAGCAAGGGGAGGATGGCTTGAGCTGATAACACTATGGGTCACTTGCAGTGTCATAGCCATGTCGTCGATCTTTGGCTCTGTGTCTTGCCAGTCACTGCTGGGGGTGTGTGTGTGTGTGTGTGTGTGTGTGTGTGTGTGTGGTTATGCTTTTGTCGAGAAACTGTGTGATGTGTGTGCACAGCAAAGTTGTTTTGTTTGAGGAGGCAAAGGAGGCAGTGAAGTATTACATAGCACATCAGCAAAGAACATTTCAAGAGTTTCCATCCACTTTTTGCGGTGTCTTGTTAATGACAAAGTGAAAATGTGTTAAAAAAAAAAAAAAAAGGTTTGCAAATTGCAAATTGTTCCTGCTTATTTCCATCCAATTGGCCTTGATTTACCAATAAAAATGTGCATTACAATAATACTAATAATAAAAATATATATTTTTTAATTATTGTCATTATTATTATAATAATGTACACATCTGGGAAGTACCTTAGTAACAGTTAACAGTCGGCTTGTTTTAAGCGCGGAACACACTTCAATACGAGTTCTCACACAAACATATTAAGTATTCAGTCCATTTTATCATGAAATTCAAACGATAAATGCCGCTTTGACGCTCTTTAATGTGATGTGACTAATCATTGTATAGGCGCGTCAGTTCAAGGGGCGGTGAAGTGTGCGTGAACGCAATCATCTCTTCCTAAAGAATAAACATGAATTAATATCTCTTAAGTAGGGGTGAAACGATACACCTATGCCACGTTTTGGTTCACATCACGGTTTTGGAGCCATGGTTCGGTTCGGTTCTGTTTGCTGTGGAGTCATGGATCATGGCAGGGCACCAGCAATAACACTAGATTCACTTTTAACTTAATAGCAACAACAATAATTTAACTTATTTATTTTATCTTTATTAACTTTATACTTTTTTTAGAGCAGTTAGCATAGCTGAGTAAACTAAAATGAAATAAATGCCTCCACTGTAGACTAGTGTAGACTTTGTGTGGTCAAAAATTTTCACACGAAAAATGTTAGACTTTGTTAGACCAACTAGACTTTGTGTGGTCTAGTTGGTATTTTCACACGAAAAATGTTTTTAAGCCAGTTATAGCCAGTGTCAGTAGGAAATATCAGTTTACATTTCCAAACATTCATTTTGCAATTAATTGTAATAATCCAGTGAGAGTGCAAAAAATGTGTTTCTTCAGTATTTTTGTCTTGTTTACAGTCCTAATATCTAAAAATTCTTAAATAAAAATGCTTTTACTAGATAAGTGCAATGACATAAGAGATTTTTCTTGTTTTCAGTGAGTTTTTGCTTGAAACAAGCACAATTATCTGTCCATGGGGTAAGAAAAATAATCTTGTTTCTGTTTGAAATCTTGTTTCTTTAATCTTGAAACAAGATTATTTTTCTTACCCCATGGACAGATAATTGTGCTTGTTTCAAGCAAAAACTTCATTTGGATTTTTTTTTTTCTCAGAAAACAAGAAAAAATATCTTATGTCATTTTACTTATCTAGTAAACGCATCTTGATTTAAGAATTTGTTGATATTTAGAAAAGAAGTCAAGAAGTCTGACAGCAGCCGGTATGATCTGATCTGACTCACCACCATCGAGTCCGTCTGTGATTACATGAAGAAACAGAAAAAAGAGACAGACTAAATCCAGAAGAACTGTGGCAACGTCTCCCAGACACTTGAGGAAACCTTCCTGCAAAACTACAGTACTGTGAAAAGTTTAGGCACTTGTCAGAATGCTTTAAAGTGAGAATGCTGTCAAAAATAACAACATAAATAGCTTTTATTTATGAATTAACGTCTATTAACTAAATCAAATCGATATTTGGGGTGACCATCCTTTGTGTTTAAAACGGCTTTTGTCACCTGCATCTATTCCTACACCTATTCATGTGCTTTTGCCGGAAGGTTTCTTCAAGTGTCTTCCACAGTTCTTCTGGATTTAGTCCATGTCAGTTTTTTATGTTTCTTCATGTAATCACAGACAGACTCGATGAAGATGAGATCAGATCTCCATGTGGAGCATAGAAACTATTGTCATGCAAAAATCTCACTGGATTATTAAAATTAATGGCAATTAAATGTAAACTGATATTTCCTACTGACACACTACAGCAAAAGATATAAATAACTGACTTAAACACACTTTTTGTGTGTAAAAATACTAGCGAGCCTAAGACTTTTGCACAGTACTGTACGTTGTATGAATATGACTAATACTGATGAATAAATAGGCCTATAAGGTAAAGCTATTAAATAGCAGTTTTTGTAACACAATAAAGTAGCCATTTAAAAATATACAAAATAACATAGTGAAAATAAAGTGCCATTTTGGGGTTATGGAAATAACAGCTACCATGGCGAATACACAATACCAACACGAACTGTTAATGAAAGACGGAAACTGCTCCTAACGAACAGAATGAACATTATACCTGCATGCCAATCCTTCCCAGCTAACACACGGCGTACCAGTTACGGGATTTATTGATACTTTACTTTTATTGCATGATTACGTTGCATGATCATAGTTTTTCTTGTGCTTATATGAAGTGATATACAGCGTGCGCCACCGCGTTTGTGCGTGCAGTTGAAGTGTGTACGCTACGAGCACCGTATAATGGCTGACAGGACATGAAAGTTCAGTTTTCTAAGGTGAGAGAGACATTTTATTTTGTAACAAGCTACGAAAATGACACTGACAGATATAGCCTTACAACTTATCATCTGACCGCAGATACTAAATCGGGACAACACGTTTTTCTCAGGCACTGAGCTACCTGGCTAAATGGGGAAACTGGCTCTCTTTGTCTTTCCATCATGTAACTTGAGCGATCACCCAAGTCACGTGACATGCACTCAGAGTACATTTAGTAAATAATATTATTATAATAATATTTAGTAAAAATACAGCTCTTATTAGTTGTAAAAAATAAAGTGTACTAATTACTATTTAATCAAATGTCAAGGAAGAAAAAAATAATTTTGTGGCATAAGGTGAAGTGAGAGCTGGGCTGGGGCAGCAGGGGGCAGGGCACGTTCGGTTCAACATGAGAGTATTTGGGTTCGAACCGTGGGTGGCTGCTGAAGTATCTTCCCAGTCTTCCTCTGACAGTTCTGATATTCTCCCTCCCCATGTGGAAGCCCACGCTATGGCTTCCCACGGGGCGGAGAATCTGATGCTCACGCTATCTGACTCTGAGGAGTTAGATGTGCTGGGCATCAAGGCAGGTGGTGTGGAGAGCTCGCCGCTTCACTCACCCGCTCAAGAGGAGCTGGTAGAGGTGCTGACCCGCGCTGTGGCCAGATTAAACATCAACTGGCCACAAGAAAAACACAAAGGCCAGCCATCATCTAGACTGGACGAGTGTTTATTCAAGCGTCGGGCTCAGTCACCTCGCTTGCCATTTTTCCCAGACTTGCACAACTTTGGGGAAAGCCTTATTCAGCGTGCGTCTCCAACCCTCCTGTGTTGGATTATTCCAACGTGCTGGGGGCGTGCAAGGCTGGCTATGGGGCAATGCCTCGGGTGGAAGAGGCTCTCGCAAGCCATCTTTTGCCTGACTCTGCATCGTCCATAAGAGCCCCGGTTCTGCCCACTAAGCCCTGGCTTCTATGGTGACTGTGGAGAGACATCTATGGCTAAATCTGTCGGGGCTGAAGGAGAAATCCTTTCTCCTAGATGCCCACGATTTCACCTTCTGGTCTGTTCGGTGACACCGTTACTTCCATCGTTGACAGATTTCAGGAGGCGAAGAAACAAATCAGAAGAAACACTCGCCAGCAGTCTTCATCGCCACAGGTCTATCTGAGGACCGTCCTGCAAGCAAAGGCGGCTGCTGGGAAGAAGTCCTATCTGCAGCTGGGCTTCTGAGAGTTGTCCCTTCCATGGAGAAGCAACCAAGGTTGCCTTTTCCACGGTACTCTCGAAAGATTGATGCTGTGTTCCCGCCGTCAAAGACGCTTCAGGGACACATCGATTTCTCGCGCACGCACGGTGCTCCACCTGCCTCTGATAAGACCTGCGGCTGGGCAGCGAAAATCGTCCTTGACTGCTCCCTGCCAGTCAGACACTTCAGGGGGTCGAGAAAGAGCTTCGATTAATACCCGAAGCCAGTCTCGAGAGGCCCAGTGGAAGTGGATCTCTTCGCGTCTCAAGAGACGTCCCACTGTCCACTGTGGGTTACCCCCATGCATCCAGCCCCGCTGGGGTTGGATGCCATGGTGCAGACGTGGCCAAGCCGGCGTCTGTGCACATTTCCCCCGATCGCTCTGCTCCCAGGAGTTCTGGAGCGGGTCCACCGGGAGATTATGGCAACTTGCCTGGAGTTTGCCCCTGGTCGAGTTAAAGCCATCTTACATCCAAGACTGGCTATGTGCCCAAGGTGCCATCGAGTATGGCACAGTCAGTGGTTCTTCAGGCATTCCATCCTCCACCTCATGTGACGGCAGAAGAAGGAGACTTCACCTGCTCTGCCCTGTCAGAGCACTGAGAATTTACTTAGAGAAGTCTGTGCGGTGGAGGAAGTCAGACCAACTGTTGGTGTGCTTCGGATCACCTAAGAAAGGGCTATAGCCATGGCTTATCGGGTGCGCAATTTGCCTTCACCCATAGCCGTGAGGGCACATTCCACCAGAGGCATGGGGTCCTCTGTAGCCCTCCTTTCTGCAGTTCCGCTTTACGAGATTTGTGAGCCGGCAGGGTGGGCCACCCCGCACACCTTCATAAGATTTTATAGTCTGCATCTCCCTCCAATGCCCGGCGCTAGAGTGCCCGCCTCCTGAGTGTGCCCGGGTTCCGGCTTCACACTGGGTTGCCGTTAACCTCGGTGTGGCATAGTTGGTATTCGTTCCCCAAAGTGTCATAGACGCAGTTCGAGTTTCATCGAAAGGGAAGTTCTCGGGTTAGGACTGTAACCCTTGTTCCCTGAGAAAGGGAATGAGACACTGCGTCTCGTTGCCACACCTCCTCACGCCTGGAGTGCCTGCTTCATCGCGAGGCTGTTTGTAATATGTGCCGGCATCCCTTTTGTAACTTCTGTGTATGCCGTCACATACTACGTCATGACGCAACACCAATCAGAATTGGACGTGATTTCATTCATGTTTTAGAGACGCTATTGTTTAAGGAGTATCCCAAAAGTGTCATAGATGCAGTGTCTCGTTCCCTTTCTCAGGGAACAAGGGTTACAGTCGTAACCCGAGACGTTTTTTGGTTCTGTTTTAATATCGTTACACGCCTACTCTTAAGGTATGTTGAAGATACATTACAAATTACTGAAATGTATCATATGTCATGTAATCGCTCAATCGTTTTTCAACCACAGAAAGACAATAAAACAGCTTGTAAAACAATGTCACGTAGCATCACATTTACCTCAGAATCATTCAGTGTCCACAGCTGTTAGTTCATTAGAGAACAAACTCTTTTCGCTAAATATATGCACTATATTAGCATATATATATAGACAATATATTCTACTTAACCTTTTAGTTATGTCTTGTTTATTTAATGTATGTTTAAATAAATCTGTCATGAAAATGACAGCCACTGTGTATAAATGATTATATTTCAACAACTAAATGGAGGAAAAAAGTTATAATTAGATTTAGAAGTTAATGCAAAAACTGCCTTATTTGAATCTTATGAGTTTTGATTATTTTATCTAAAAATAAATAGCAACTGAATTTAGGCTAATAGTTTGGGCTCTGTTGTTAACCTTTAATATTATAATGTGTAAGTAAGGGCTCCTATATAGTTTACAGCATTATCTTTAAGAAACATTTAGTTATAATTGAATTCATTTAAGGACAGTTTTTTCAATAAACCACTGTTGAATAAAAATAAGCAATTTTGTACCGAAACTGCTGTACCGAACCCGTATCGAACCGAGACTTCAAAACCAAAGTACGTATCGAACCGTCAGTTTTGTGAACCGTCAGTTTTGTATTACTATATATATATATATATATATATATATATATATATATATATATATATATATATATATATATATATATATATATATATATATATATATATATATATATATATATATACATATATATATACATATATATATATATATATATATATATATATATATATATATATATATATATATATATATATATATATATATATATATATATATATATATATATATACATATATATATATATATATATATATATATATATATATATATATATATATATATATATATATATATATATCACCATATATATATATATCACCACATTGTAAGTCAAGAGGCAGAGGACAATTATCCCTTTGACATGAATATAATGAATGTGCGTGTGAAAACAACTACCCACCCACCCACCCCACCCCCTCCGACTATATACAAAGTGCATTCATCTGTACAGTTATGAAGTCACCGAGCCCTCTCAAAAGCCCAGTGGCCTGTGTGTGAGTCTGTGTGCATGCATGTGTTAAACAACAGTGACAATTCAACTCTGAGAGGCATGTTATGCGACTGGACTGTCCCAAGCCTTTAGCACTCCGTGTCTGTCTACTTCTATCTGGTCAGCTGACATCCTACAAACACTTCCTCCTCCCCCTGAGTAGGGCATGTCTAGGCCAGTATCTCACTCCAGGATTAATTCAGGATAGCCAGGGCACGTAGAGCACAGTGGCTGGCCACTAAACACTGACCCTGTTCTCCCGTGACTGACAGGCCGACACATTGTGCTGCATAGCTCAGAGCTTGGTTTAATGTACGCTTTGCTTATGTGGTCGAGGGTTTTGTTTGTTATTTCTAATGCTGAATGAGCTTGTGTTGTCCTACAGAGAATGTCTTTAAAGTTACTAGTTTTTTTTGTTTACTATGTTTTTGACAGTAATGTATTCAGGTTAAAGAGGGTCAAAGTGATTTCATTAAAGACTTGCAGCAGTTGTCAACAAGTATGATTGCTACAATCAACAGGTGCGAGAACATGGATCAGGTGTTGTTTTTATTATTTCAAAATTCACAGGTTAGTGTTAGGAAGGCCCAGTAAAAATAGGCCACTTTAACCGCTGCAAGAGTATTGAAATAAAATAACTTGGTTATTTTCCAAAATATTCAGACTGAATACAATTGCATGTTTTCTCCTTCAAAATTTAAGGAAAAAATTCAGTCAGTTACTGATTTTTCAGTTAATGACAGTTACTATTTTGTTTCTGACCGATATATTGACAATAAGTGCAGCCTGGTAACTGACAGATAAATAAATAAGATAATTAAAAAAGCAAATTTGTTTAAACCATGATTTTTTACTTTTCACAGGCAACAGATACTACATGCAATATGCTTTATACATGGAAACTTAAGACAATTTCTTTACAATTTATTGTTTATACATTTAAAAATATATATTTTTTATATATTTCCAATTATTATTTAGTATATATATATATATATACACACACACACTCACCTAAAGGATTATTAGGAACACCTGTTCAATTTCTCAATGCAATTATCTAATCAACCAATCACATGGCAGTTGCTTCAATGCATTTAGGGGTGTGGTCCTGGTCAAGACAATCTCCTGAACTCCAAACTAAATGTCAGAATGATTGACAAAAGAAAGGTGATTTAAGCAATTTTGAGCGTGGCATGTTTGTTGGTGCCAGACGGGCCGGTCTGAGTATTTCACAATCTGCTCAGTTACTGGGATTTTCACGCACAACCATTTCTAGGGTTTACAAAGAATGGTGTGAAAAGGGAAAAACATCCAGTACGCGGCAGTCCTGTGGGCAAAAATGCCTTGTTGATGCTAGAGGTCAGAGGAGAATGGGCCGACTGATTCAAGCTGATAGGAGAGCAACTTTGACTGAAATAACCACTCATTACAACCAAGGTATGCAGCAAGGCATTTGTGAAGCCACAACACGCACAACCTTGAGGCGGATGGGCTACAACAGCAGAAGACCCCACCGGGTACCACTCATCTCCACTACAAATAGGAAAAAAAGGCTACAATTTGCACAAGCTCACCAAAATTGGACAGTTGAAGACTGGAAAAATGTCACCTGGTCTCATGAGTCTCGATTTCTGTCGAGACATTCAGATGGTAGAGTCAGAATTTGGCGTAAACAGAATAAGAACATGGATCCATCATGCCTTGTTACCACTGTGCAGGCTGGTGGTGGTGTAATGGTGTGGGGGATGTTTTCTTGGCACACTTTAGGCCCCTTAGTGCCAATTGGGCATTGTTTAAATGCCACGGCCTACCTGAGCATTGTTTCTGACCATGTCCATCCCTTTATGACCACCATGTACCCATTCTCTGATGGCTACTTCCAGCAGGATAATGCACCATGTCATAAAGCTCGAATCATTTCAAATTGGTTTCTTGAACATGACAATGAGTTCACTGTACTAAAATGGCCCCTACGGTCACCAGATCTCAACCCAATAGAGCATCTTTGGGATGTGGTGGAATGGGAGCTTTGTGCCCTGGATGTGCATCCCACAAATCTCCATCAACTGCAAGATGCTATCCTATCAATATGGGCCAACATTTCTAAAGAATGCTTTCAGCACCTTGTTGAATCAATGCCACATAGAATTAAGGCAGTTCTGAAGGTGAAAGAGGGTCAAACACAGTATTAGTTTGGTGTTCCTAATAATCCTTTAGGTGAGTATATATATATATATATATATATATATATATATATATATATATATATATATATATATATATATATATATATATATATATATATTTGTGATTTCAATAATATTATTATTTGCAGTAATATTTATTTATTTATTTATTTATTTATTTAACCAATGATATTATTCATAAAAGTCAACATGTTAAAACATTATCTCCTAGAATTAATCAGCATCTTATCTAAACCACTATCACTTTAAAAATGCTCTTGGACAACTAGTGGACCATCCTAACCCACCCACTATGATCTATCCAAAGGTGTCTTCATTTCTAAAAATAAATTCACCTTTATACATGTCTCACAATGCAGTGATTTGATTGATTGTAACCCAGGATCAGAGGGACATGTACCTATTAATCAGCTTTGACTAACCCACTTAAATAAAAGACCTCTTTATTGTTATGAAGTTAACACATATTTTTAGCTCTCATATTTGATTCAATGCACACTTAACTATTTTAAGCCATTGTGGGCGACATAATCAAAATGCCATCATCGAAAAAGTTTCCGGCTAACAAAATTTGCACATTTAATAAGAAAATTATTTTAATGAAAAACCCTCATGCCAAACCAATTAGTAATAAATTATAATCTTATGATAAACGATCCTCTGTTGACAGCCGGGGGGAATTGTGCAATCAAACATTAATTATTCATTTGATAATTAAGTTCATAGGTGTTTGGAGTGGAGGATTGGATGAGCAGAGAGAGCGGGCCAGCGGTGGCATACCTCTTTCAGCGCTGACCTGTTTTGTTCCCAGCACTGCCTGCTGGGATATGCCCTGCTGGCTATTTTTGGGCCACTGCTTCCTGCGTTGACATGTTTAACATTGTTGTGTTTGAGCATTTCTGGGGTTTTAAAACAAGGTGTTTATAGGCCTATCATTTTTTAGATATAAAAAAGAATACAGAACAGGTAACAATGTCTCACTTAGCAACAGGTTACCCCAGATTGTATTTATTTATTAGTTTATTTGTTTGTTTAAAAGCAAAGGTTGCTCTTTATAGTTTTAGAGAGACTTCTTAGTTTCATTTAATTTACAAAAATATATATTAAATATGTCTAGCTTAATTTAAAGTAAACTAAAGAAGAAAGACTAAAGTAAACTAAAGAAGAAAGAAAAAAATCACAAATAGATGTAGTATCTCTATTTGTGACTGCAGGGATACTGCTTTTTTTTTTTTAGAATTTGAACTTGAATTGTGTTAAAAGTCAAAGAGTAAATAGGATATTGAAAAATATATTATATATCTATATTCTTTACATTTATTTTCACTTTTTCAACAATGACATGTTGAACACCAATCTTAGTTACATCATGATTAAACCCTTTGTGCTGTGATCCTTTGCATTCTTATACTCAAAGCACAGCTCTTGGTGAAGCAGCCAGAAAGAAACTCATCCCCTATTAAGAATAAGAGAGCTATAAATAATATCAGCATGTCCCAGAACTGTCAGAGAGAGGTGAAAGGGCAGAACATCCAACAAACATTTCACGCTGCACTATTGATCCTGTGATGATCACACACACAGTTATAGACAGCAAAACAAAACAAAAAAAATTTCAGATCACAGTAATGGTGCTTTGGAGATGTGGGACAAAACAGGAAAGCGATAATGAAAAGCAGATAGCGTCATTTCCCTTCTTTTTTCTTCCTCTCCTTTGTAAGTATTATTGCTAAATGTGGTTTTAAACTGCTGCTAGAGGTTTACATTTTACGAAAAAAATCTAAGTGGTGTTTGCTGTACAAAACACCATGAAGCTACATTGTGGTTGGTTGCTATATGGTTATGAAGGTGTCATGTGAAGGAAGGTTAAAGCCAGGGATAGTTCACCCAAAAATAAAAATTCTGTCATAATTAACTTGCTCTCAAGTTGTTCTAAACCTGTATCTTCACTGAGTTTCTTCATTCTGTTGAACACAAGATATTTTGAGTTTGGTTGCCCACATTCTTCAAAATACAATTTGTGTTCAAAAGAACACAGAAACTCATACAGGTTTAGACAACTCGAGGGCAAGTAAATGATAACAGAATTTTTATTTTTGGGTTACCTATCCATTTAAGGTTTTGCAAGCAAGCATTGTTAACAGCCAGTCAGTGTTGTCATGACATAATTGTTGCTTTTTGCTTTTGAGCTTTTGGTGATTGGCTGAAACCAACCTGGCTGCACAATGAAGTTTTCTTGAGTCACCATTAATAAAATGGCAGATTTCTAATTGCCTTTTTCAGAGTTACTGCTAATTTACCCCAAAAATTGCCTTTGAGATGAACGGGAATGCCAACATAGCTTTCTCTGAATATTATACTCTTTTGATCCAGAGTGCCTTTTAGTGAATTGCTGTGTGGTTGCTGGGAATTGCTTACTCGCAGAGGTCAAAAGTGTCCCCCTAAAGTCTATGATATTCTGGTCTGATATCCCTAATACCAAAATTGGATCAATAGAAACAGTGAAAAGTCAATGTAACCAACTGCCTCCAGTTGTCCCATTTAATCTAATTGTAGAACTTTGTAATAATGTAAGTCCGGTGTGTTTACATGTCTAGCCTGAGAATATAACAATTTGGCCTTTCAAAATCTGAACTGCCATGCATAGTATTTTCCTGACTGACTGTTATCCTCTGCTAAGTGTTCATCTGGTGGTTCTCTCTCTCTCTCTCTCTCTCTCTCTCTCTCTCTCTCTCTCTCTCTGTTCATCTCATGGCAGAAGGGGGATCATCCAACATTATGAGGTCACAGCTCGAAAGATTTCTCCGCAGAAGGACTAAAAACTTACTTCTGAGAGACAAAGAGCTAAAAGTAGACTAGGATAGAACATATCCACTGGTGCTTTCTCTGTGTGTGTGTGTGTGTGTGTGTGTGTGTGTGTGTGTGTGTGTGTGTGTGTGTGTGTGTGTGTGTGTGCGCATGTTTTTATGACATATCAGGACACAAATGTGTATAATGACATGGGTATGACATAGGTATTACAAGGAGAGGGTGACTTATGAGGACATTACCCATGTCTCCATTATTCAAAAGGCTTATAAATCATACAGAATGAGTTTTTTGGGAGAAAGTAAAAATGTGCAGTTTCCTGTGATGGGTGGGTTTAGGGGTAGGGGTAGTGTAGGGGGATAAAAAATACGGTTTGTACGGTATAAAAACCATTACGCCTATGGAATGTCCCCATAATTCACAAAAACAAACGTGTGTGTGTGTGTGTGTATATGTTCCATACTGAGCAGCAATGAGAACTCTAATGTGGACATGAATGTTGACCTTTCTGTGGGACACCAAGAAGCAGTGCTTTGCATGTAATCTGTCATTTCCATTAACATCTACATACAGCCAATAACAGTAGAGCACCTGGAAATGCTGATGCTTGTTGCCACAACTAGAACTGCAATAGAATAAACAACAGATGCGTATGGACATGACTGACAAAGAATAAATGAGAGCAGGGGCCGGGGGGTGGACTAGCCTATAACTTCATGAGCAGGGTTGTATGATATTTTAGTTGTTGAAATGTTCTGTTGAAACAGGAAGATGGGACAAATCAGTAGCTATGTTTCCATCACCCTGTTTTTAATGCAGCATTTTGAAGTATCGCATCAGAAACGAGTGATGGAAACGCCAAATTTAGCAAAAAAATCCCATAATTTGCAAAAAAGTTTACACGCTCGCTTGAGGTGGCTTTTGACTAAAAGACGAAAAAGAGTTCATGTGAATAATGGAAGATGGAAACGCATTGGCCGGATAAATTCTGACATAGCGAATATTAAACCCACGTGACTAATCAACTGTTTTCCCTGATGAGGACATTCTAAAATGCTTAATGTACTAAGAACGTGATATAAAAAAAAAAAAACTCAATAAACACAATACTAATAAAGCATACTATGTGCAGAGAAGCAGATGAGCCCAGAATATGATGAAAGAACGCAAATTTGTATTCAGGGTGAGAGAGCTTGTTGGAATAGTTCTCCCTCTGTGTTTATGACAATCTAAGTGTGAGTACAGATTTGGTTTTTGCAAATCACTAAACCTGCCTGTGTTTTAATGTATAACGTATTTTGTCTTTTTATAACTGTTGGTCCATTAAGCCTCATTATAAGTGTTTTCTTTGTTTTCTATGGGAGGAAAACACTTAATCTGTAATTAAATGCGTTGCGTTCATATTCTGGACTCATCTGCTTTTCAGTTCACAGTATGCTTTATTAGTTTGGTGTTTACCGAGTTCAGTCTTTTAATATCACTTTCTTAAGCCACGTTAAGCTTTTTTCACATTAAAGGTGCACTATGTAATTTTTCCTTCTGCTAGAGGTCACCTATTCAAAACAAAGGTGTAGTTTGATGACGCCAAGCTTGTGTGCAGAATCTTGGGACATGTGGTCTTCACCTCACACCCGGTGGAAAAGAATCGGGATAGGGCTCAGGCAGAAATCAAGTTCAAGCAAGGCCGCTGGAGCGATTGTTAATAAGATGAACGCAACACACGCCTCGCGAGCAGCGGGACTTTTATTATGCCACAGTCGCCGGCGCCATTTCCGCTTTTCTGGTCATGAGTATGAGGTAACGCGGCTCTGTTTATCATATTAGATACATCTGAGTGTGTTGAAAATGATGTTATGACGTTACTCTGTGCGTTCGCTCGCTGGCTGCTATGACACTTGTTGCACACAGCAGTAAGAGTAAAGCGTTTCTGCGAAATAAAACCAGAAACCAAGGATAACGCAGATTTGACGCAATTGACAGGAGACGCCCTCACATGTCCCGGTTCATTGGTTAAAATAGCAATTTTCTTACAATTTACAAATAGTTGGAAATATTTGGAATATTGTAAGTACTCAACTGAACAAAATATATAACACTGGCCTAGTGGTTTTTGGATATTTTACTGAAAAAAATTCACATTTCACAAAAATTTCAAATTTTGCACCTTTAAGGATAAGCTGAGGAAGTTTTATTTACTGTTGGTTACTAGTTTACCAATACCACCGTCATCCGCTCAAACAATTCGATGGAAACACACCTAATTCTTATTTTTTGTGAACTTTGAAAAGTTTCACTTCACGTTTGAATGGAAACCCAGCTAATGAGATCATCCCATCAAAACAAACAAAAAAAAAAATCCAATAGCCAATAAGCTTTAGATTATGTTAATACAATGATTTGCTACATCACATTGCTACTCTAGTCATAGCAGATATAACTGGGGAAAGGGGACATTTTCATTCTAGAAAGCATTTTATTGGACAAATATTTTGATGGCCCTAAGAGCGGAGACAATAATTTTTCACCTGTTTTCTTGATAAAATTGTATCAGCTAAAAGTGTCAGAAAAGACACTCGCATTTTGATTTGATGGGGTCTTTTAGGCCCAGGGCAGGTAACTAGAAGGTTTTTGGTTCACCACACACGACATGAACCAGGAGCCTAGACATTCACGAAGTCCACTAAACCACAGGGTGCCTCATATGTCATCATATCATTCAGAGTGGTGCCTGCTTTGTAGTTTTGATGCACCATTTTGCAAACCTGTGCTGCGGACTGCAACCAACAGTCTATGCAATGCAGAAAAGGGCTGGAAGGGCTAAGGGCAACATTTGAGAGAGAGCCATATTGTACCATATTGTGTGATAAGTTCATGGCGCCTATGGTGACAGTGTCAAAGCCCACCAGCTCTGGTTGTGTGGTGATAAATGAAAGCTAAAGATAAAATGATATACAGGGACTCAAGGCATAAAGGTTACTGGAGAAGGATAGAAAGAAATGAATGGAATGTTTGTATGTACACAAGTTTTGTGCAGAATGGTGGAATAGAGATCGCTCAGTCTGTTTGAAGTAGCAGCAGGTCAATGGAAGTTTACTAAGAAGCACTCTTAACCACATGACCTAAAGTACTGGAATCCCAGAAATGTTTGGTCTCAACTAACACTTTCAAGATCCATAAAGGGCATAACGTTATGAATAGCTGTGAAGGATTTACAGAAAATAGCGAGAGGATGTGACTATATGAGTTGAGTAAGGCGGATTTGTTCCTGATGTTTTTGATTTTCATTGCTATATAGGCCTGCTCTTGAGACAAGATTGCTTCTAACCTGCTGGTAACCGTCAACATTACAATGGAAACATTAACATGGCTCTCGGATTAGCTTAGCTGAGGGTGAAGTCTTATTGTCTCTTTGCAATTTGGACTTAGACTTACTTAGAACAGGAATTAGTTGATCCCTTAAGTAAATCAATAATGTACAAATGTGCTTCATGACATTCCCATGTTACCAGTGCCTCTCTTGGTTAAGATATTGCTGCCCTCTAGATGTACTGTATGTATATGGTCTAAGACTGATAAGCATAGACATTGGATATGGTCAAAAAATGCATGCCTGGAGAGGTGATACAAGAACATCCGTACACAGACTCTGACCATGAGAGCATCTTGTCTTTGGAGGCAAGGTAACATTACGTAACAGTTCATTTTTAGGTTTGCTAAGGTAAATGGTTGAAGATCCAATGGATCATAGAAGATTCAGAACCAATTGTATATGCCTGAGTTTGGATCCGATCTGCTTGGCCTTACTATTATACTTGCACTCTAAAAAATGCTGGGTTAAAAACAACCCAAGTTGGGTTGAAAATGGACTAACCCAGCGATTGGGTCAGTAAATGGGTTGTTTTAACCCAGCGGTTGGGTTAAATGTTTGCTTAAAGCAACCCAATTGCTGGGTTAGTCCATTTTGGGTTAGTCCAACTTGAGTTGTTTTTAACCCAGCATTTTTTAGAGTGTATTTTAGAGTGTATATCCAAATTCTTTAGCATTCTTATACACCTCAGTAACAGTTGCTCAAGCCACATGCAGCTCCAGAAATGCATGATCCAATTGCTGCCATCTTTGCTAATCATCACTCCGTACCTGAAACCTTTGTCATGTGGCTAGTCACTCTGGAGCCACAAGAAAATGACGTTCTGACATCCCTTTGCCCGAAGGCACCCCTAGAACATGTACAATCACAAGCCCTTCATTAGCAACTATTATGTTGGAACACAAACAGTAAACAACGGGACAATACATCCATTTCATGCTTGTAAGAACCCTGCAAATCTACCAGCAAGAACTAACTGCAGAAACTAACCAACTAAAACCTGACCTCTTGTTTAGTAATGATGTAAGCGACAAATATCAGTAATCCTTTACTCATGTTACAAAATCCACTTCGCTGCAAGTGATGTCAACTGCTGCTTTACTGGTAAAGGCACTGCAACAGGGTTAACAAGATTGTTCACAAGGCTCTATGTGTTGCTATGTCGATATCACTATAAGCAGCCGACTAAGGGAGCGCTGGTAGCTGTTGCTAGGCGTCTGGGAACTTTCACTGTACAGACTGTCTCAATATACCTCCATTACAAGAACATTATGATCTTACAACAGCAAGATGGTACAGTAGAGCTGCAGATGAAAAACGGCATTGTTATTTTGTGTGTTTAAGGCACAATAAAGAACAGGAGTTATTCTGGGAAAGATGCAGAATAGTATAAGGCTCTATGAGACTTTGAAGTCAAAATGAAAGAATGTTGACAACTTATGTAATGTGATGTATGAAACATGGACTGATCAGTTGTTCACAATTACCCAGGGATGTGTATGTAGAAAGTTGTCTTTAAAGAGTCTCATTTTATGCTTGGTTCCGTAACTTCACACTTACTGGGAGGGGGGGAGATAATCTACAAAAAATGTCCCTTTAGGGGTACAATAACTTTTCACAGTATTCTCAAAGTGACATCTTTGTACCTTATTTACCCCTTAAAGGTACACTGTGGTACTTTAAGGGTTCATATTACTACTCTAAGGTACTAATATGCACCTTTTAGGGGTAGATGATAGGTAAGGTACAAAATTGTCCCTTTACCCTTAGGTACAATTTATTTAAAAAATACAGTGCATGGTAAAGATGGACACAGCATGTCTGAATTAATAGTTTGGTTGTCGAAGAAAATAATGTTCTTACCTCGAGCATCCCAGCTCCGGCAGGAGACCAGGCCTTAAATGCTTCTTTACAGTCATAAACCACCAAACCTTACCTTTGTCTCATTACTGAAAATCCATATTTCCCTGGTGTAATGGGGGCATACCATGACACTATCTTGACCCTTAAGTACACATACACACACACACAAACACACACACACACACACCCTTCGTCCCCATTAAAGGTGTGACTGCTTATTGACAGCAGGGTACAATCAGGCCTCACTGAGATGTATCTGTAGCCGGGCGCCCATTACTGCTCAAACGCGGCTCACCCGTGGAGCGGACAGCAAGGTATGAACCGCAATCGCATTAGGGCCAGTGAAACCAATCAGTCTAGCCGCCTCATGCTCACTCTTCCAGCCATTGCCACAGTAATTGCCGGCCAGCCAATTGGAGCTTATTAGAGAGTTTGGACTCTTAATTGCCTGGTGGTGGGAGTTGGATCAATGGCTCACTTATTAAAGACATTCTTCCTGTGTGTGCGTATCTGTACACACACTTACATGCCATAGGGAGCAGGCCTAAGAAAGGTCTCAAAGGAGCAGATAGCTTTGAAGAGCATGTGCTCGTTAATGCTTCTCAGACTTTCCTTGTTTCCACCTCCTATGTCCCCTTTCTCTTACTCTGCCTTTTCCTCCCTCCTCAACCGTCTTCCCTGACCTCAACTCTTGCCAAGGTGTTGAACAATCAACTGCAGGCTGTTGAATTGTTGCACTGAGCTGGAGAGATTTTAGCGTGGCCGCAGGAGAATGGGGTAGTGAATCAATAAAGACAAAATCAATATCACTTTAGGAGTGGATTTTTAGACAACCACCGGTCGCCATGGTCAAATCCAGAATTTTTTGGATGAAAATGTCCTCATTAGGACACTTCTACCTTTTTGCTCATTAAAAACCAGAATTGGGAATAAGGAAATGAGCCCTTATTAAATCTACATGATTCACCAGTTCAACAGAGCTGGTAAGAGGTTCAATGAATTCAGACCGATTTGAATTTTAAATTTAATGTGAGTTCAAACCATCAGATACTTGCTAATGAAAAGGGACCATATAATTACATTGTTGGGACATTTCTTATGATATACTGACATCTAGTGTTTGGAATGTCACAATACACTGGGGAGTCTGGCACCACATAAATGATAAAACTGACAACTGAAATGGACTAAGAAGCTTTCCTTGCTATATTTTCATGTATGATATATATATATATATATTTTTAATTTATCAGACATTTTAATCTAAACTGATTTACAAATGATAACAGTCTCAGCAGATTGGGTGAAGTGGTAATCAATAGTGTTCCATTATTAACAAATAACTACACAGGAACAATTGAGTAGCGATATTAACACTCTAGTAACTTCTATTAGACGTTCTCTAATACTCTCTTAACTAACAAGAAGCTCTGATTACCGAATTAGTAAGTAATAGTGCTTAGTCGAATGTGGTAGTCTATTAGCTAATCAATAACTACTATTTTGTTCATACCTCTTTGAGGACTACTAAGAACTAGGCTACTATATACAGGTTCATAGTTAACAGGAATAATGCATAATGTATAATTAATTCTAAAGTGAAGGTAATGCTAACCCACTAGTAATGACTCAAGTATTACCAAATCCTTTTGGTAATTACTAATTACTAATTATTTGGATCATTATGCCAAAGTGAAAAACATGATAACTCTCTAGTAATGACTGAAATCATTAAGCTTGTGAGGTTGTTGTAAGGTTTTGGATAGTAATTCCTTCAGATGGATTTAGTAACACTTGAGTGTTACTAGTGGATTGTCCATTATCTTCACTTTATAATGCAGTTCAAAATCCAAATTTAATTAAAAGTAATTCCATTAGAAGGATGTAATAGCACTTGAGTCATTACTATCCAAATCCTTACAGAAACCTCAAAAGCTTACAATGCTTACAATGAACGCCACTTTAAAAAAAAAAAAACATGATTTGGTAAAACTAGTGGTAATACTAGAGTCTTTACTAGTGGGTTACCATTACCTTCACTTTAGAATTAATTACAGTGTACTTACCTAAGAAAATTAGTAAGGTAACTACATGGGTTAAGGTTTGGTTTAGGGGTAGGTTCAGGGTTAGTACCTAGTTATTACCAAAGACAGCCAATTATTCCAGTTGCTATAATAAGTAACGTTATAGAAATGCGTACATGGGGATCAGGGGGCGTATTACAGAAACTTTCCATCTTAGGTCTTAACTTAAGATATAAGTTAATTTAGGATTTTTCACAATTTCGTATTACAGAAGCAAATCTTAACTTGATTTATGATTCTTATCATATCTTATCCTATCATATCAAATCTCATCTTATCTGTAGTTAGGAAATCTTAAACCGCTCCATCGAGTTCGGTAATCAACTGTCAGGTCTGTTACCAAGCAACCAACAACACACAAACTGCTTCTGAGGTAAACCTAATATCAAAATGGAGAAACAACAGTGTGCTTTTAATTCCAGTGCATCAGAAATTGAAATTTTGAAAAGTTAAAGCCTGTCACCTTTTGCAAAAAAAAAAAGAAAAAAAAGTAAGACGTCACTTGAAGACCGGTAATGTTCCATGACGGCTCGTTGGCCTCTGTAATGTTGGTCGCAATTCGTCAACTAACTGCAAAATCATGTGGCGTGGGAGTCTGTAATTATTTACAAGCATTTTATCATCAAAGCGCAGCACATTCTCTGGGTCCTCCAAAAGTATCTCCACCATCAAACATCACTGCTCTTCATCTTATATAATTAATAAATGTAACGCTCTCTCGAAAAAGGATTTTTTTACTTTTTGCAGTTACTAGAATGTTAATATTGTATTACTCATTTGTTCCTAGTTATTTGTTAATGACGGAACAGTATTCTAAAGTGTTACCAGTGGAGTTTGAGAGCTTGTTCTTCTACTGCAGAACAACTGGCACTTTTCCACTGCATGGTACGGCTCGGTTGAGGTTCCAAGCGCGTACCAATACTAAAATGTGACGTGTAACCACTGCAGATCACTGATTGGTCAGGGAGATTCGTCGCTACCAGCTACCACTACCGTCACTACCATTATATGATTTTGTAACAGTGATATATAGCGATTGAGACTCTAAACACAACTCTATTCTTTTTTTAGCAGTATTTTGTTTTGCTGCCATCAGCCTTGCAGTTAAAACCATCCACATGCCGAGAAGCAGAGGTGGCGCTGTTATAACGATCATTCTATAATCACACCGACTTTGAAGCGGTACTAACTGCAGTGGAAAAGCAAACCGAGCCAAGTGAGTTGAGCCGAGCCATGCCAAACCGAGGCGTACCCCGCCGTAGAAAAAACCGGAGTGAGCCGAGACGAGCCATACCGTACCGAGCCGTACCTACCATGCAATGGAAAACCGCCAAATGAGTGTGGATGCTTAACATTAAAATGGTTCCACCATGACCATATTAAGACAGGTAGCATCTGATTCGTCTTACGTTTTAAAGCATAAAACTGCATGTCCGAGTAGTTGTTGAGATGTGGGCCTTTCGAGTTAGTATTGTTAAAGGGATAGTTAACCCAAAAATTTAAATTGTGTCAATTTACTCACTATCAAGTTGTTCCAAATCTGTATGAATTAATAATAAAATATGTTAAAGAATGTCAGTAATCAAAAAGTTGATGGGCCCCATTTACTCCCAATACTATACAATTAACTGTTTGGTTACCCATATTCTTCAAAATATCTTCTTTTGTGTTCAGCAGAAGAAAGAAATTCATACAAGTTACAAATAATGACAATTTTCATTTTTGGGTGAACTATCCCTTTAAGCCCAGCTTCAACCTTCATCCCAAGCTGTGAGGCAGAGATACAAGGTGTAAACACTGAGTCATCAGACTATAATGACATGTCTACATATCATGGGGAGGCCGATTTTTAACAGGAGGCCTTTAATATCTTGTAGTGTTGCGTGATTCATTCTTGTTGCACTGGATTAGTACCACTTGCTTTTAAGGAGTATTCACACTAGATATCGTTAAGTATCTGACCTTTTGGCTAACTCTCAGTGAAAACAAATAACTTATTGTCACTCTACCATTGAAAAGGTTAGTTGAGATGGTGACAATAGACTAGTCGTAGTATTTTGCAAGTAGTGGTGTCACACGCAGGCAAGAGAGATACTGAAATAGGTCATCATCATTAGAGTCTTGGTACTCAATCCACAGTTCACAGACCATGCGCAGCCTTTAATGACAGTGTTGACATTCAAATTATCACTTCCCAACACTAACAAGTTTTTACCCAAGGCTTTGTTAGTTGTATTAATAAAAAAATTAGGGACCTCATGACTCGATCCAATTCCAAGTCATGATCCTAACCCTGATCTACATTTTTCGTTCTGCTGTCCAATAGTTAATTTATTTTTAGAGTACATTAGAGCTGCACGATTCTGGATAAACTGAGAATCACAATTTTTTTTGTTTAAAAATGAGATTGCGATTATCCCACGATTCTGTAGAAAAACAGACAACTAAACAAAATACATAATTTACTAGAGGTTCTGACAAAATGTCCATTGTTTCAGTCTATTTAAAAAAATACATTAATTTGAACAAAATCAAACAATTATTTGAACTCATTCATAAAGACTTATTTCATTACTGGATGAATCAGCATTTGTGAATGAATCTCTTGAGTCTTGAATGAATGATTCAATGACAAACACTTTTTTAAGTATTGTCTCTTGTCGCCACCTTCTGGCGTAATAAGCGATGACTTGTCAAAATCATGTCATGAGATAAACATTGTTATCTAGCAATCAAAATAGAGCAAATCACCTTTTTGAAAGTGAAAAAAGGTGATTTGCTCTATTTTGATTGCTAGATAACAATGTTTATCTAAAATTTTAACTTTTATCCCAGTACACATTTTTCCCCTGCTATTTAAACGTTTGTAACACATAAATAACGAAATGTGTGGTTGAAAAGACTGAAGCTGCTTATCTGTACATTTACATGGCAGTACTTTAAAAGGGTAACCAAAGTCCCTAAAGGCTTTGGTTAAAAGCCTGTTTCACGTCACAAGGTGTCAGCGGAAGATGAGCAGCGCGTGTTTTCGCTGCCTATATCAATAAATGAGAGCATTCATATCGGAAGTGTGACAGCAACTCTCTCATTCAATAACATGGGCAGCAGAAACACGCGTTACTCACGCTCCACTGACGCTTGTGAAGTGAAACAGCCACTGCAATAGACATAGCGGAATCGTTGTCATTTAGAAATAAGATCACGTGGGTGTTTGAATCGAGATTGCGATCTTTTAACAATTAATCATGCAGCTCTAGAGTACATATAAAAAAAAAATACAATACAATACAATACAAATAAATAGAGGAGTGTCTTCACTGGCCTTATGATTCGATTTGATCATGATTCAAGGATTTTTGTTGTTTGTGGTTTGGTGTGTGTGTGTGTGTGTGTGTGTGTGTGTAGATTTTTTTTCTCCCACCACTACTTAGGGTGAAATATTGGTTTTATTTTGACTTTATGAATATATGGCCCTTGTCTTAGTGAGCATGATTCATCAATGTATGTTATTTTAAGGAATAAAATGTCTTCACAATCTTTCAACAAAATGTAATGCAATGTTCTGCCTCAGAAAATCACAATCCAGTCAATTCAATTAATAAACGTATACCCTAGATTTTTACTCTTATTGAATCACTAAGGGAAAAAAATGACAGAACATCTGCAAAGGATTTATAAAAGCAGATTGGGTTTATAAAATGTATCTCTTACAAACAAAAGAAATTTGTCAACATGGCTCCTTTGCCTTTGAGTAAACCACTCAACTCCAGTTACTTTGCTCCATGGGGGCTGCCCTTGATTTAATGTGCTTTCATGCAATTAATGTTCCGTTTTGCGTGAAAGGCACCTGCTTCAATGGGTGATTCCCAAATTGCAAAGTAGGTCTTTGTACTTTTCTTTCAAAATACTGTTTAATCCATGACAAGGATTAATTTGCTTAACATAGGATTAATGTTGTTTATGATCTAACGCCACAGGAGGCCCGGAACCAGAACCTTTAGCCGTTCACTGCTAAATTATGTGAGGCTATCATGCAGCACTGACTCCAGTATGAACTTTGTAACACTTATCAACAAGTGAACAAAACAAAAAGTACAATTTGAACATTTGATAATTTGGTCTGGTTCAAAGTCACTATACCCCCATTTCCACCGAAATTACCCGGAACAATTTGTTTTTGCTTTTTTCGTTTCTATCGCGGTCTAAAGTACCGTGAAGATTAGTCCGGTGATGTAGGAAGGATTGCGTGTGACATTCCAGTTCCGCATAAGCTTAATAAAGCCTGAACCTTATTGTCGGTAAATCTGTCGGATTTTTTAAACTCCACTGTTGATTCGAATCGCAAACAACTCTTACTGCACACACCGCAACAGACTTTTAAAAATGGTGGTTGACGTAAAATGCTGTGTGGAGTTAACCAATCAAAATGCTGCGTGAACTCAACCAATCAGAATGTTCAGCGCTGAAGTCCCACCCCCAAAAGTTCCTGAACTTTGAAAAAAAATGACCTCGCTTGCAGGAATTTTTTGAGGGGGAAATTTTTACCCAGAAATTCCTTTAGAAGTCCCTTCATTTAGAGTACCATCCCAAAGGTCCATAGCTCCTGGGGAAAGTTTCTGAGGTGGAAATGCGGCTTATGCCTACAGTATGCTCTCCTCAATGAGAAGGTAAATGCTTTTTCAAGCCATGAAGCCATACAATGGTTGTGCATGAATGTAAACAAACTATTATTAAAACTCAAACTGATAGAAAACATTCATTTCAAAGGGTCTTTTAAGCAATTATTTTGTTCAGCACTTTTGGTTGGAATGTCAACAGTACAACTGCCACAAGTGTTCACCCTTCAAATGCATCATTTATGATGTTTGGAACAGACTGAGAGTTTAAAGGTTTAAGCCACCATTTCTTAACCTGAACAAGCATAGGTTAAACTGCACTTACAGTATAAAGTGTTTGGTTTCTAAATGTCTTGAATTTCAATGGATTGTGCTCTAGCCAAAAAAAAAAAAAAAAAAAAGACTGCAAAAAACACTTGCATCTGATAACAGATGATGTTTAGTCTCATTGCGAATTCTCATCTCATAAATTAATCTAGTTTTGTTCATAGTTTTAGCATGAGGGTATGTCACAAAAATGTTGGCATGCTTCTTCCAATTGACAGATTCATTTGGGCCAAAATACTTTGGAGATTGATTCGTCACAAATCAAATTTGATCATAACTAAGCAAAATTATATGATTAATTGATTAGTTATTATTTCTATTTAAATAATAACAGTCCAGACTTGTGGTCTGTTGCTACTGGTACTAATGCTGCCTTTACGTGTAATCGCAAATGTCCAACTTCCCACTTCTAAAGTTGTGTTTTCGAACTTGTTGCGTTCAAGTGCTTTGTTGTTGGAAAGAATAGGAATCATGGAGGACACCAAGTTTATTCTTGCCTATTTCTTGTGTACCATGAGTTTATGGCACGCCCAACTAGTAAATACGAAGGGTGTTTGTGTCCAATTTCCAACTAGGAAACTACGATAATTCCGCTAGCATGTGAAGGCAGCATAACTATTTCAATGATAGGAAATGCTAATACTCAACCAGTCATTAAATTATTAGACGTAGACTGTGTTTTTTAGAAGCAAAGTTGCAGCATTTTGGTCTACAGAAAAGCAGCTGCAAAGGTGAATGACAATCATATTAGTCTGGTTACCAATGTTTGATGCCAGAAACAATTAGCACTTCATGCAGACCTTTGTTTACAAAGCAGAAGCTTTCCAAGGAAAGTAAACAATCAAATTGCAGGTGCATCGGAAAGCAAAATCTAAATGGAGGTTTTTAATTATTTAAAAGGAAACAAAAAATGACAAAGCACTTTAAAAGTAGTTCATTGTATTTGTGTACTAGACCAAAAGTTGTTAATCACTGATAAGTGTCGCCTTCATAACCTTGGTCTGTTCCGTATTCTAGGCTACTATATAACAAGGTTTTAGACACGTGGACCACTTTTAATGTGCCCTTTGTCATTTTTTGTAATCAATTTGAATGGAATTAATCTGGCACCTGGTGCTAATTTCCTTAATTATCTGGTAAACCCTATTTAACTGTCAGCAAACTTTCCAACTTCTCAAGATGGCAAGCCGCTCTAAGGTGCCTGAAACTCTACAGCAGGTTGTCCAGATGAAGGCCAAAGGGAGGATCCTTTCAGCTATTGCAAGAGAAGTTGCTCATTCCAAATTTGTGATTTGTAGAATACTGGAGCTTTACAAAGACACTAATTCATTCAAGTCCCCCAAAAAGGCTGGTCGTCCACGTAAGACAAATGCACAAGAGGACAGGACAATGCGGAGACTTTAAATGGGAAATCAGTTCAACACTGCAGCTGGAAATGAAAACGGTAAGGATCTATCTCGGCATACAGTGCCTTCTTGTTTAAGAGAATTCAGACTGAAAGCTCACTCTACAGTGACCAAGCCTCTCATCGGCAGAAAAAGTCTAGACTAACCTTTGCTGAAGAGCATGTTGTGTGGACAGAGGAGAGAGGACAGAGGACAGAGGACAGAACTGGTCTAAAGTTCACTTTAGTGATGAAAGCAAGTTTAATTTATTTGGGTCTGAAGGGAAACATTATGTTTGGCGTCAAACTGGGGAAAGATTGAACCCAAAGTGCGTAAAGAAGTCAGTGAAAGGTGGAGGAGGAAGTGTCATGATTTGGGGGATGTCTTTCTCCAGCAGGATCTTATAAAGCTACATGGCAGGGCGAATGCAAATGTTCATTAGAACCTTCTTCGGCAACATGTCACTCCTTCCCTGTGAGGATCTCCCAATCAGCCTGCAATTTTCATGCAAGACAATACCCCATGTCACACTGCAAAACGGGTAAAGCAGTTCCTTGATGTCCTGAGCTGAACCCAACTGAAAAACTATGGAAAATCCTTGGTGACAAAGTTATGGCTAAGAAACCCACTACAGTTACTGAACTGTGGAAGAGACTGGAAGAAGAGTGGACCAAGATCACACCAGAGCAGTATGAGAATCTAATGATGTCCTGTGGTCGCAGATGTGCTGAGGTTATTCAAAGCACTTCATTGTTGACTGCTGGAAGCCTCAAAATTTAGTTGTAATTGTCTTTTGTGTTACAATGGTTATTGTTCTCTAATTTTGATCACTGTTTTCCACAAAAGGTTTTTGTTGAAGTGCCTTTTTTATTTTGTAAAACATGGTAGTAGAACAATGGCATACAGGGCTCCAGACTGCGACTAAAATGGTCTAAACTGAGACTACAAAATATATTAAATTGCGAGTGATATTTTTGCTGAGATCGCCACTGGCAACCATATAAATTTACATGTTACAATTAAAAATGCGTGCCTTTTACCGGCATGTTCTGTGATGTGTAGCCCATCAGAACTTTCATTGTGTTGACGTAATAAAATGATTTGAATGCAGTGAAAAAAAAAAAACTCACCTCAGTGAGTTTGAGTGCCAAATTACGAACGGAGACAGCGAGGAAAACGCGTTTCAGAAACGCGCATCAAAACGAAAATATCAGGCTGTTTCAAAGCCCTCAGCTCAATCGAACAACAGCACTGACAAAGATAGAAACGACAGAGATGCGTCAATGAATGAACATCCAGGTAATGTAAAAGTGCAGGAAGGCAGTCTATTTCATGCACACAACATGGATAAATTACAACAAATAAACATATCAGCTGTGCGGTTGCTGTTTTCTGTTACTGAACTTCACATTGTAGCACAGCCATCCATAATCACAGGAAGATTTGTACTTAACTATAACTGTTAATATTTCGCTTTCAGTGTGTTTGTTAATTTTAGTAAACAATTAAACTTTCTACTTTAAAATTGTCGATTTTATCATGAAATACAAGCAATAAATGTTATTTTGTTGTGCTCTTTAATGTGGCTTGGCATATCGCTCAATCAGCATTTCAACCTTCGAAAGAGCTTGTGTAAAACAGCTTAAGAACAATCATGTCAAATTTACCTCAGAAAAGACATTCAATGCTCATAAACTCATTAGTCAGCTAGAAAAATAACTATAGAAAAGGGCACTTTGCTAAATATATGCACTCACATAATCCTTATACTTCTACTTAACCTGTTGTCTACATAAAGAGTGGAAGGAGCAAAATATTCCAATGCAATTTAATACACATGACTGCAGCAAACAAATGAATATCTTACAGTACTACTTATAGCTATTACAATATTTCTGTATACATGAAAATCAGCATATTCACACATTCATGTCCCTATTTGCCTAATCTTTGCCTAAATGCCTAATCTTTCCATTAATTATGCAATTTTTTAGTGATTCTTTGCAATAATGTTCAAATCATTAAATCTCATTCGTGTCTGGTAACAGTTCATCAAAATAGTGATTAGTCTGTTACAGTGCATTTGCCCAGATGTGTATTTATAACACAATTTATAATTTATATATATATATAATAAAAAAATCCAGCCTGATCAATCTCAGATACTACTAAACCAATGGCGTAGAATCTGACTTCATGGCTTTTTTAGGGCACTGAATTGTGTGATTGTTAATGTTTCCACATCAAGTATTAGAGAGAGAGAGAGAGAGAGAGAGAGAGAGAGAGAGAGATCATACTCCCATAATCACTCTCTTTTCTCTGCCTTCAGCACCTCTTTTCACTAATGAATATTAAATTGCAATTTTGGATATTCTATTCTGTACTCAAATAGGCCTACACCTCTGCTGTTGTTTGAGACTCATTTTGAGTGCATTTATTCGTCATTCAGGGTAAAGATAATTGATTCTACACTTAATCATGTAGACACTACTTAGTAAATATAACAAACTGAAAAGAAATGTAAAAGCTGGGAAGTATGTTCTAATATTTGTAATAGTTCACTGGCTTATATATACAATATTAGTCTTGTACTGACACCTAGCGGCTTGGATGCAGCATCACATGAAATCCCATGGTGTGTGGGGAGATGAACCATATAGGTAAGCATATGATTGGTCATGAGAATAGCGTTGTATAATGTAACTTTTAACTACATATTATTATTATTATATTTTTTTTTTTAACTACATAAAAAAATAAAGATGAGCCTATTCTTTTAACTTAAGAGTCAAAAATCAGTTTGATTAGGTCTGTGGTGAATCATTCTGTGGAGAATATTTACAGTAGTGTCCATTTCGCTACCTTAAATGTGAAAAATAAATAAATAAATAAATAAATAACTTTGCAACATCAGACCAACAATCAACACAGAGTTCACAAGTGAATACTTGCAATAAAGCATCCAAATGGAAAATTACCAGCTAGCAGTCAAACTTAAATATTATGAAAAATAGGCCTACCTCGATTATATCACTGCATTTCAGCTTTCCCGCGCGGTCTCTGACGCCACCGGCACGAATTCACCACTAAACGCCGAAATTAGACGAATTCCAGATGGAATTTATGCAGGAGTAGGAAACTACGTCCTTTCATTGGCCGTTTGAGCAACTCAATCTCCTCGTGAACAAGGGCATTAGTGAAGTAACTGAAGTTATGAACCTCTTCCAGGATGGCATTTTACCATTAATGACGATCACGTGACTGGCACGTCCACTTTAGCTAATGTAGCTAATTTATCTACCTAGGCCGTATATTAAAGCCATTCATTCTTTAGGCCCAAAAAAAAGTATACCAAAATAAAATATGTATAACTTATATAGATAACATACCCTAACATACCCATACTGTATATATTTAAAACTTATTAAAGTTACCTCCTTGGTGTCAACTGCCCTTGATTCTGCCTTGTCATTCAGAGTGAGTAGTCGCTCACTATTGAATACAATTTGCATATAAATAAGATACATCATATTTAATTAATTAAAATAATAGTTAGTTTATGCCTTTCTCAAATGAATAGCCTACACGAATTATTAAATAAAATAAACTTTTACATTTGTATAATAACAGCCTTGAAAATTGTTGAAGTGTATTTTATCTAGGTTCCACTGGATGGCAGTGTTGCTCAACCCAACACACTCAAACAAAGCTCAAACACAGATATTACCTCCTGAGGAAATAATCAGGATACAATGTTTTAAAAAGGTCCACAACAAGGTAAGTTTTATGCCCATAAAAGACAACTGTCTTGCAGGAACTGTTCATTTCAAGTCAAAAGTTTTTTTTTTTTTTTTTTTTTTAATGTATAATATTGAAACATCTTTCAGTTCTGTCCATTTTTTTTTTTTTCATTAAACATCAGCATCAAAGTGCATGACACACAGAGTGTAAACCCTGACCACAATTAATCAGTTGAATGGAGAAAAGAAAAACTTCTTATCAGAACATTTCCACTGCGAATTGCACATTGAAGTATGTGGGTTGAGGAGGGACCCATCATCATCACCCATTACGATTTGTGTCAAATAAGTAAAAGCTGTCTCCGTGGCCCGTGATGCATTGCAGGTGGTAAGCAAGCAGCTCAGGAAGCCGTGTACAGATAAAAGCTGGGTGGGGGATCCGCCCCGATCCCTGCGATTAGATAATCCAATTCATTACATCAATTAGATCATCTCAGACAGAAGGGGGAAAGTGAATTTTGGATGATCAGTGTTAAACAGGGAAACATAAATAAAGGTGGTTCTCAAATTGTGGGCTGCTACCTACAAATTGCTCACAGGTCTGTTCTGATTGGGTCAGTTATGGTATTGAAAAAACAATGCAAAATGCAAATAACAAAATAAGAAAATATGACTACAAAAACACAAAAAATATTTTTCTTAGTCCGTTTATATATATATATATATATATATATATATATATATATATATATATATATATATATATACACACACTGTAAGTTAGACAAAAACTAGTGCTGTCAATCGATTAAAAAATTACTATTTAAGCACACATCTTTCTGTAATTAATTGCACCTAACATTCAAGTTAATATATTTTTATATCGTAATAAAATAATGTAGAAACAATAAGACAGAATATTTTAAATATTTGTTTAATGGTATCTTTTACTACAAACCCGATTCCCAAAAAGTTGGGACACTGACAGGAATGCAATAATTTACAAATCTCATAAACTTATATTTTATTCACAATAGAATAGAGATAACATATCAAATGTTGAAAGTGAGACATTTTGAAATGTCATGCCAAATATTGGCTCATTTTGGATTTCATGAGAGCTACACACTCCAAAAAAGTTGGGACAGGTAGCAAAAAGAGGCCAGAAAAGTTAAATGTACATATAAGGAACAGCTGGAGGACCGATTTGTAACTTATTAGGTCAATTGGCAACATGATTGGGTATAAAAAGAGCCTCTCAGAGTGGCAGTGTCGCTCAGAAATCAAGATGGGCAGAGGATCACCAATTCCCCCAATGCTGCGGCCAAAAATAGTGGAGCAATATCAGAAAGGAGTTTCTCAGAGAAAAATTGCAAAGAGTTTGAAGTTATCATCATCTACAGTGCATAATATCATCCAAAGATTCAGAGAATCTGGAACAATCTCTGTGCGTAAGGGTCAAGGCCAGAAAACCATACTGGATGCCCGTGATCTTCAGGCCCTTAGACGGCACTGCATCACATACAGGAATGCTACTGTAATGGAAATCACAACATGGGCTCAGGAATACTTCCAGAAAACATTGTCAGTGAACACAATCCACCATTCTTTTTGGAAAACTGGGATGCTATGTCATCCGGACTAAAGAGGACAAGGACAACCCAAGTTGTTATCAGCGCTCAGTTCAGAAGCCGGCATCTCTGATGGTATGGGGTTGCATGAGTGCGTGTGGCATGGGCAGCTTACACATCTGGAAAGGCACCATCAATGCTGAAAGGTATATCCAAGTTCTAGAACAACATATGCTCCCATCCAGACGTCGTCTCTTTCAGGGAAGACCTTGCATTTTCCAACATGACAATGCCAGATCACATACTGCATCAATTACAACATCATGGCTGCGTAGAAGAAGGATCCGGGTACTGAAATGGCCAGCCACACAGTGGGGATGCCACACAGTGGGAAACATGGCCTTGTCCCAACTTTTTTGAGATGTGTTGATGCCATGAAATGTAAAATCAACTTATTTTTCCCTTAAAATTATACATTTTCTAATTTTAAACCTTTGATATGTCATCTATGTTGTATTCTGAATAAAATATTGAAATTTGAAACTTCCACATCATTGCATTCTGTTTTTATTCACAATTTGCCCAGTGTCCCAACTTTTTTGGAATTGGGTTTGTATGAATGAAGGGTATCTATTGAATGGATTTTTTCCCTCAATTTTAGCCATTAATTACATTCAACATTCAACATTACGGTATAACTGAAAGGTATCAATTTTAACATTTAGGCTTTAATAACTTAACACATTTTATTTTATCTTTGTGAACTTGAGGAAAATCTTCATAATAAACCTATTGTAATAAAAGTCACATTTATTGTGCATTTAACGTCAGCATATTAGCAACATATTTAACATAAAGCTATTGTTTTAATTGTTTTAACCCATGTAACCTTGTAAACAGTGCTTTAAGATTTCCAGGTAGGTCTAGGTAAATATACAAAAATCAAACATGTACAGTCTTCATTGCATAAATTGAATATAGATTAATCCTTATTAAAGCCACCAAAAGTTATTCAGTTAAAAGCAATGGGTGATTTTTCTCTTTGTCTTTTGTTCTTTGATTAACATTAATGACAGAAAGCAGCATGTTTATTAGGCTGCTGTCACTTTAAAACCTGAAGCACATCCTATTTTCTCAACTCTTTACGTTCATTTAACACTTTTTAACTAATTTAAGATTGTGCTTACGAGGATATATTCGACAAAACTGGAATTTTGACATAATTGTGTCTGTTTTTGTCCATTCAAGAGCGAAAGAGAACTCAATGTGGCGCTGCTGTGCTATCTGAAGCGGCTTTCTGTGCGCGCTGTTCAGGTGTTTGTTCACAGTCAGTACAGATTTTTATTTCTTTGTATTGTGCTTGAATAGTGTAATAGCACTGAATGATAGTGATCATATAGCGCAGTACTTCAACAGAAAAAGAAGGATAATTGCATTAAATATTTTTAAGAGTTAAACTGAATTAATAAATAAATACACGCAAAATTAGCAGTAATTTTGACAGCCCTAATAAAAATCACTTGATTTGCCACTTGAGTAAATCTGGATCCTGAAGCAAGGACAGTTGAGAAGCTTATGTACACAGAGTGCTGGGTAAATACTTAAAATTACAGTTGGTTACTGATTCCAAATTACATGAAAAATTGTAGTTAGCAACATAATCCATTACATTACACATTTAAGGTAATATAATCACTACTTTTGATTACTTTTAGATTACTTTTGACCTAACCCGTTTATCACATTGATTTGAATAAGATAATCTTGTACCATATTGATGTAAGAAAGAAAATATATTCCATTATGTGTTATCAACAAGATGAAGTACATTAAATATTATATTACGTCAGGGTTTTCCAGACTGGGGATTGCTGATGGAACTGTAAGGGATTCAATAGTTTAATGAAAAGCTATTAAGTTAAATCATAATATATATATATATATATATATATATATATATATATATATATATATATATATATATATATATATATATATATATACACACACTCACCTAAAGGATTATTAGGAACACCTGTTCAATTTCTCATTAATGCAATTATCTAATCAACCAATCACATGGCAGTTGCTTCAATGCATTTAGGGGTGTGGTCCTGGTCAAGACAATCTCCTGAACTCCAAACTGAATGTCAGAATGGGAAAGAAAGCAATTTTGAGCATGGCATGGTTGTTGGTGCCAGACGGGCCGGTCTGAGTATTTCACAATCTGCTCAGTTACTGGGATTTTCACGCACAACCATTTCTAGGGTTTACAAAGAATGGTGTGAAAAGGGAAAAACATCCAGTATGCGGCAGTCCTGTGGGCGAAAATGCCTTGTTGATGCTAGAGGTCAGAGGAGAATGGGCCGACTGATTCAAGCTGATAGAAGAGCAACTTTGACTGAAATAACCACTCGTTACAACCGAGGTATGCAGCAAAGCATTTGTGAAGCTACAACACGCACAACCTTGAGGTGGATGGGCTACAACAGCAGAAGACCCCACCGGGTACCACTCATCTCCACTACAAATAGGAAAAAGAGGCTACAATTTGCACGAGCTCACCAAAATTGGACAGTTGAAGACTGGAAAAATGTTGCCTGGTCTGATGAGTCTTGATTTCTGTTGAGACATTCAGATGGTGGAGTCAGAATTTGGCATAAACAGAATGAGAACATGGATCCATCATGCCTTGTTACCACTGTGCAGGCTGGTGGTGGTGGTGTAATGGTGTGGGGGATGTTTTCTTGTCACACTTTAGGCCCCTTATTGCCAATTGGGCATTGTTTAAATGCCACGGCCTACCTGAGCATTGTTTCTGACCATGTCCATCCCTTTATGACCACCATGTACCCACTCTCTGATGGCTACTTCCAGCAGGATAATGCACCATGTCACAAAGCTCGAATCATTTCAAATTGGTTTCTTGAACATGACAATGAGTTCACTGTACTAAAATGGCCCCCACAGTCACCAGATCTCAACCCAATAGAGCATCTTTGGGATGTGGTGGAACGGGAGCTTCGTTTTTTGCATCCCACAAATCTCCATCAACTGCAAGATGCTATCCTATCAATATGGGCCAACATTTCTAAAGAATGCTTTCAGCACCTTGTTGAATCAATGCCACGTAGAATTAAGGCAGTTCTGAAGGCGAAAGGGGGTCAAACACAGTATTAGTATGGTGTTCCTAATAATCTTTTAGAGTGAGTGTATATATATATATATATATATATATATATATATATATATATATATATATATATATATATATATGATTTTAAAATGTAAAAAGCATAATAAAACATTTACTAAACATTTTGTTTATTTTTGTTTACCTGCATGTCATGTGACCATTAACCAACATCAGAGAGCCGTGAACTTTCTTTCTTTCTTTCTTTCTTTCTTTCTTTCTTTCTTTCTTTCTTTCTTTCTTTCTTTCTTTCTTTATTTATAACTTTAAATCTCAGGGGTACTTCAAGTAAATATATCAGACCAAAGAGGTTCAGCTGACAAAAAGTTGGGGAATCCCTGCATTGCATGAAATTATGTAAATGTGTAAATTTCAATGTGTTTCAAAGACAAAAGCATTCCAAAGACAGTAATATTAAATGACTCAAATAATAACAATTCAATGTGTTTGTCAGGAGCTGATTAGATATGCAATGTGGCAAATGCTGAGAAAACACTCCTTAAAGGTGAAATGATTTCTGTAAATCCTGTGATTAAATGCTGCGTGCATCTCAGTTTTCAGTCACAAAAAAAGACAGCTTGGTTTTCCAAGAGAGGTTTCGCAAAGTATTCCACAAAGAAACATAGGCAGTGTCACACTACTGAACATCATCAGTGAAAATGTCATCATTCATAATGTTGTTGAAATGTCCTTTGAAGTGTATTTGAAGCCAGGCTTAATTATCAAACAAATACATATGTGCTGTTCTCCCAGACTCAAACCTCCTATAGTCCATGAAGTGCCAGAATATCATAGAGACTTGGATGTGGCCTTTTATCACATGGGCAATTTAGGAACCAACCAAGAAACCTAGCAATGCACTAAAATAATTCCAAACATATTATGAACAGCATAGCAACACCCTGCCAACCACCCACTAGAACCATGATGGTGATTTTTGTATGGGCAACACCACCTAAACTTTCCCCAAAAATTTTACTAATCTGCTTCCTTATCATAATAATTACGAACCAACACATGCAAATGTTTTGTCTATGTGGATTTATTCTCTAAGCCTTGGAGCTGAAAATGTACGTAAAATGGCTAGTTATAGGTCTCATAAAAGATAAAAAAGGAACGAATACAGAAGCGGTGGAGCTGATTGTGCGCTGTATCTCTGAGATGTTCTCTCGGCCAAGGATTTTTTTTTTGTCAAGATAATCTGTATCACAGAATCCTCTTTTAAAACTACTTTACAAAAATCCAGACAAATGCATTCATTTATTCTTAAAAGCCCAAAAGAGAGGCTCCAATGTGTTCCTATTTAAAGTGAGAATGGCGATGAGCAGCGAATACACGAGGGGGGGAAGGGGGTCGTGAATGCTTAAGCTGCGGTGATGAAGACGTGTGGAAATAATTTGAGAAGCCTATTGGAACCTCGGGGTCAGTCATAATACACAAAGTCAGTCGAGTTTGAGTGAAAGTGTTTATGGTATGTGTGGAATCGGCCTGCATTGTTACAAATTGATCAGATGTCTGCGTCTCTTGTACTTTGACTGATTGGAATGTGTGCATCTCTGATCGAGGGCTGATGGCTAAATGAGGCGTGACATTGCAGGCGGCACTGCATTTTTGGTTTTGGCCGTTGAGTGTGTGTGTGTTTGTGTGTTTGCTTGTTCTCCAATGGATGCAGTAGTGGATCACTGGCGTCAATCTGATCTAAAGGGAGAAAGTCAGAGCGATGGAGGGGAGGAAAGCAGTGCCACAGCAACCTGCCCGTCGGCTGGGCGACAGACAGTCCCATGACATCACAGCGGCAAGCGGCGCGGGGAAGAGAGGGAGAAATGGCACAGATAGAGGAGATAAAACGGACTGATAAAAGAAGGGGTGAGGGGGAGGAGAAAGCTGATAAGTAAAGAGAGAGTTGTGGAGAGGGGTAATTCATCGATGCACTGAAACAGGAGACAGCGGCCGGGGATGAGCGGAATGGTCCATTTTTCCTCTGGTATTATCACGAAACATTCATTACCACTGCTGACCACTTCCCCGAGTTCACCGACTGCCCACAACCCAGTGTTCACAACACAACACGCTCCCAAATCATTACAGCAAAATCCGTGATAGAACCCTACAAGTGTTGGAAGGGCATTCGCAGCAGGCCGGAGAGAAAACAGTGTGTGTTGTTGGTAATAAAATGGTGAATTGGCTGCAGATGGCCAGCGGGCGGCTGCAGTCCTGAGTGTAGCATGCTCAGTAAAGCGTTATCGGGATCTGACATACAGGAGATCTCAGAGCATCTGAGGCGTCCATATCAGGAGCCTCTACAACTCACGCCGCGCTCTGCAACGGCCTGTGCCATCAATCACTTTCTGTTAATACCATAAACCGTGCTAACCAAGCTAACATAGCCGCTATGCTAATACTAAACAGTGCTACAGAGCCAACATGTCATTAGTGTTTTATCAATGTGCAATACTTTAGAAATACTGTGTGTTTTTGGTCAACAATAAAGACTACAATAACTTCACATCCTTTTAATAAAACAACTGCATGTGATTTTATAAGCCTGATACCTATGGAAGTCCATTTCCGCCACACACTTTATTTTAGGGTTCTGCTATTAACTAGTTGCTTATTAGCATGCTTATTACTAGGATATTTGCTGTTTATTAGTACTTATAAAGCACATATTAATGCCTTATCATATTCTACATCCCATAATCCTACCAATACCTAAACTTAAAGGCTACAAAAACTACCTTCTATTAATAAGCAGTAAATTAGGAGTTTATTGAGGCAAAAGTCATATAGTGAATATGTGTTCCCCATACTAAAGATACCAAAATACCAAAAATGCTTTGATAAATTATAATTATGACATAAAAACTCATAATGAAGACATTGTCAAGCTTATGAGAAACTAAATCAAGTCAATAAAAAGTCAATTTTTGGATTTTTGTCATAATTATGACTTTTTATAATTTTTGCCATGTTTCAACTTCATTATCATACTGTAATGTCAATTTCTTGACATAATTTTGACATTCCTTAATTATTTCCAATTTTTCCAACATTTTATCTCATAACTTTGATTCTTGCATTTTGACTTAGTGTCATGATATTGACATTGACATAGTATGATTTTGTCCTGTCATAATTTTGTCATAATCTGCACAATTTTTACCTTAATTATGAATCTTTATGTTATAATTTAAATTTATGGCATAATTATGAGTTATGTCATAATTTTTATAATTGTGAATTATCTCACAATTTTGTCTTAGTGTGTGTGTCAAAATGCCAACTTATACAGTGCATCCAGGAAAGTATTCACAGCGCTTGATTGGAGTCCACCTGTGGTAAATTCCGTTAATTGGACATGATTTGGAAAGGCACACACCTGTCTATATAAGGTCCCACGATTAACAGTGCATGTCAGAGCACAAACCAAGCCATGAAGTCCAAGGAATTGACTGTAGACCTCCGAGACAGGATTGTATCGAGGAACAGATCTGGGGAAGTGTACAGAAAAATGTCTGCAGCATTGAAGATACCAATGAGCACAGTGGCCTCCATCATCCGTAAATGGAAGAAGTTTGGAGCCACCAGGACTCTTCTTAGAGCTGTCCGCCCGGGCCAAACTGAGCAATAGGGAGAGAAGGGCCTTAGTCAGGGTGGTGACCAAGAACCCAATGGTCACTCTGACATAACTCTAGCGTTTCTCTGTGGAGAGAGGAGAACCTTCCAGAAGAACAACCATCTCTGCAGCACTCCACCAATCAGGCCTGTATGGTAGAGTGGCCAGACAGAAGCCACTCTTCAGTAAAAGACACATGACAGCCCGCCTAAAGGACTCTCAGACCATGAGAAACAAAATTCTCTGGTCTGATGAAACAAAGATTGAACTCTTTAGCCTGAATGCAAGCAACACGTCTGGAGGAATCCAGGCACCGCTCATCACCTGGCCAATATCATCCCTACAGTGAAGCATGGTGGTGGCAGCATCATGCTGTGGGGATGGAGACATGCTGTTGGAGAGACTCAGGAGGAGCTTCTTCCCCCAGGCCATCAGACTCCTGAACTTAACATCACGTGACTTCACGTCAGGATAAACATCGATACACTGACATTGCACTGCACTTTCTGTTCTCGTTGTTACTGTGTAACAACCTGTCATAAACCTGTTTGCACATTATACTCTTATACATTTGTTAACCACATATTTATAAGTCTACAGTTTACTCACTGCAAAGTCTACTTCAATTATTTTATTCCACTTTATCCTTATTTGTTACCTTTTTTTTTTTCTCTTGACTTGATTATTTATAATTCTACAGATATAGATATAGATATATATATATATATATATATATATATATATATATATATATATATATATATATATATATATATATATATATATATATATAGTTTTTTTATATCCTATTTCTATTATAATTTCTTCCTTGTGTTTTTAACTGTGAATTTGCACTGTCCATGGAGCGGACCTGTTTACATTTCACTGCCGGTTGTATATTCTGTATATAACTGTGTATGTGACAAATAAAACTCTTGAATCTTGAATCTTGAATCTTGGATGTTTTTCAGCAGCAGGAACTGGAAGACTAGTCAGGGTCGAGGGAAAGATGAATGCAGCAATGTACAGAGACATCCTTGATGAAAACCTGCTCCAGAGCGCTCTGGACCTCAGACTAGGGCGATGGTTCATCTTCCAACAGGAAAACGACCCTAAGCACACAGCCAAGATAACAAAGGAGTGGCTACGGGACAACTCTGTGAATGTCCTTGAGTGGCCCAACCAGAGCCCAGACTTGAACCCGGCTGAACATCTCCCCATCCAACCTGATGGAGCTTGAGAGGTCCTGCAAAGAAGAATGGGAGAAACTGCCCAAAATAGGTGTGCCATGCTTGTAGCATCATACGCAAAAAGACTTGAGGCTGTGATTGGTGCCAAAGGTGCTTCAACAAAATATTGAGCAAAGGCTGTGAATACTTGTGTACATGCGATTTTTAATTTTTATACATTTGCAAAGATTTACAAACAAACTTCTTTCACGTTGTCATTATGGGGTATTGTTTGAAGAATTTTGGGGAAAATAATGGAAAATATTTTGGAATAAGGCTGTAACTTAACAAAATGTGGAAAACGTGAAGTGCTGTGAATACTTTCCGGATGCACTGTATATAATCATTATGATTTACAAAAGAATGCTTGTTTGTTTGTTGGATGTTGTGGAAATTAGTTTCTTAGCTATATGATGTTAAACTTAGAATGCATTAATGATATACCTGCCTTCAAAAATCTAAAATACCATAATTGCTACATATATAGGGCTTCAGTTATGAATCAGAAGAAGAAAAGATTTAGTATAAATCCATTTTGAAATTGTTGCATTCAATTGAATCATGTATTATCTAGGAAGCAGAATGTCATAAAGACATGAGGTGGGCTCTTTTACCTTGGGCCAGTAAGTAACTACCAATAACACCCTATAAACCACATAACTAAAACTACTCATCATTTTTTTTTTTTTTTGCAGACCCTCTAGCACAGCCTTGCAGTCCATGAACCCCAGACTGTATACTTAATACGAGAGCATAATGTCCAGGTCTACATTTTTAAGATCGTCAGCACTCTCTAAACTGATATGCCTACATGTTCACATTCATAACATAAATTGTTTTATCACTGGGGCTTTTAAGGTACTGATCTTTGTCAAATTTCTTTGAAACTACCTGTCTTATCAAAGGTGCTGCAGACCACCTAAAATTGAATTGGACTGAATGGCATATCTACCACAAGAACATGAAGCATTAGCATTCAGAAGATGGAAATATTAAAAACAAAAAGAAACAACGTGAGCAGAATTATGCGAGGAACATTCATTTATTATTGATGCATGATGAATAGTCGGGTCTCCGGTGCGCCATATTGAGTTTCAGTCCCTCTCTCCTGTCTTTAAATATTCCTCAAGACTGAGAGCTTCAAAGTTAACTTCAATTACAGGCGTGATTAGATCTACACAAGCTTCCATTAGCGGATATTTAAGCTTCAGGCCCAGAAAGCCCTCAACGCAGACTGGGTCAAACACAAGAATATGCCATATTGATTTACTTACCACCACCGCTTTCCCGTTTTTTTTTTTTTTTTTTTTTTTGTCTATTCGAGATTTATTCTATCTGGGTTTCCCTTTGTGAGAAATGTAAACTGACTGCTTGTTTTCTGATTGTTCGAGATTTTTGATTGCGAGCGCTTTCTCCGTATGTATTTACCTGTTCGTGGCACAATCTCACATTGTCCTACAAGTCTCGTTGTCACAATGATCTAATGTGCTGATGTCATGATGTTCTCTATTGATGTCATGACTTTATCCAGTTTATCCTGATCTCCTGATGATAATGTTAATGAAATTTTTGATTAAATGATACAACAAGGATATGAGTTTCTTTAATCGTAACAGTTTGGACAAGTCAATGTGAAAAGCTTCACATTTTCATCCCATTTGACTTTCATAATCCGCATTTGTATTTCTAGGTGAAATAGGATGTTTAAAAGAGAAAAAAAAAAGGTTAATTCGATAGTCCACTTTAGACATTCTACTAACTATAGGTAACTTTGCAACGACATGTCAACTAACTGTCAATATACTCTCATTAATGTGCCACTCCATGTCAACCAACTTTCATTAGAATGTTAGAATAAGTTGACGTACTCAGTAGATTGTCTGTTGGGGGAGCATAAAAATAAAGAGTTAGCAGATATTAAGCAGAGAGTCTACTAATACTATAATGACTGGTAATGGACATGTAGCTGCAAAGTTGGCCCCACTTTATATTAGGTGGCCTTAACTACTATGTACTTACATAAAAAAATAAGTACAATGTACTTATTGTATTCATATTCTATTGCAAAACACTTTCACTGATATTGAGGTGGATACCAGTAAAGTTAGGGACAGGTGTGGTGGTGTGGGTAAGTTTAAGGGTAAAGTTAGGGACAGGTCTGGTGGTGTGGGTAAGTTTAAGGGTAAAGTTAGGGACCGGTGTGGTGGTGTGGGTAAGTTTAAGGGTAAAGTTAGGGACAGGTGTGGTGGTGTGGGTAAGTTTAAGGGTAAAGTTAGGGACATGTGTGGTGGTGTGGGTAAGTTTAAGGGTAAAGTTAGGGACCGGTGTGGTGGTGTGGGTAAGTTTAAGGGTAAAGTTAGGGACAGGTGTGGTGGTGTGGGTAAGTTTAAGGGTAGGGTTAGGTGTAAGGGAAGGGTCAACATTGTAATTAAAAATGTAACTACAGAAATGAATTACAGATGTAATTACATGCAGGTATTTTTAAAAATGTAAGTTCAATGTAAAAACTTGGTTTGGGCTAGTAAGCATTTGCCAGCTAGGCCCAGCTGGTACATACTGGAACTACACGGATGCAATGATTTTGCCAAGAAAGATATGTTCCTGGATCACCATCAATTGTTGACCCTGGAACAACATTCCTGTCTAAAAACATAGTCCTAACCCTATCCCACCCCTAAACCTAACCCCATAACTTATCCCTAATGTCAGAGGGTGAATAAAATGATGCAGATGCCCCAAGGATGTTGATCCAGGCACATGTTCAACTTGGGGAAATCACATTGGTATAGAAATCTTCTATAAACTGCTAATCATACACTTTCCACTTTCCACAGCATTTGTGAAGCATTTGGAAATCTTTAGTTTAGCGAATCAGGTTTGTATTGTTCATTTAGATTAATTGATTCAGAAAATGAGTCACATTTGACTCGCAATTTATGTGTTTTTGTAGAAATTTACAAAATAGCAAGATTTGAAATAATGATTTGGCATAATCAGAAAATATGGTGCGTTAGGTGGTATTTACTGTAAATCTGTTCAAATAACATCACTCTGCTTTATATAAATATTGCAATATTAGGTTCGATATAGTTATCTACTAAGTAGCGTTCACATCATTTATGTACTGTAAGTAGAACACTATGATGAACTGCAGCAATTCATAATTGTATAAACTCATATTGTTAATGCAAGCTAACATAAGACAACGATAACACTTTACAATAAGGTTTCATTTGTTAACATTAGTTAACTATTTACTAATCTTAGTTAATGTTAATATCAACATCCACTAAAACATTTTAAGGTCAAAAGCTGTCTGATAACATTAATGCACTGTGAACATTTTTATTAATTAATATTAGCAAAGGTAAACAAATGCTGTAAAATTGCTCCTTGTTAGTTCATGTTAGTTATTGGATTAACTAATGTTAACGCGAGACCTTATTGTAAAGTTACCCACATAAAGGCCACAAAACCTCAATTTAGGTTCCATGCGTTCTGTTAAAATGAGATGCACACCAAAATACAGACCTGAAAGGAGCCAACCCAACAGAAGACAACAGGAAGGAAGCAGAGATGGGGAGAAGGGAAGACAGAGAGCGGGAGAAGGGGAGATGGAGGAAGAGAGAGGGGGAACAAGATTAAAAAGGGAGGGAGAGAGAGGCAGAGGGCCGCTGAAGCGGGGAGCGGAGGGGAAGATATATGAGCGTCCTGAATGATTGTGACAAGCATAGACCATATCAGCCACTGTTTGTTTGCACACCACCCCTCTCTCACTCTATCCCCCCACATCGCATTAAAGCGGCCTGTCTCACTCTCTCTGTCTCTCTCTCTCTACCCATCTCATCACCTGACACACAGCCAGATGTTATAGACTGATAAGGGCCACGGGCCCTTCCCTTCCACAACCGGTACCTACACACATTTATAGAGCATAAATGTACTCACGACACACATACGCTCACGATCAACTGATTTGAGACCAGAATCAAATGCATTATGACGCTTTCGAACATTTATAAAATAAGAGGAAAGATGTGACCAGTGTAAGAAAGTTACAACTACAAGTGGAGGCGCTGCTAGCTTAACAAGATTTTTCAGTTGCGTGGCATTAGCTCGGCTGTTTTCAAAAAACATTGTAGCTTTCCAGTAACAAGCTACTTTGTACGTGTAGCAGTCTAGCGGGATAAAATGTTACATTGCTTTGCCACATTTTATTGCACACAGAACAAGCAAACCGAGGTCATCAAACACCTTTATGAAAAATGTCCACTCTCCCTCATATGAAGTACTCGGAAATCTGATTCACGGTAGAAAAGGTTCATTTAGATGAATTGGTTTAAAAAATTATTCACTGATTCATTTGACTCCCTCCAATACTGTACATTTTATGCATTTTTCTAGCACTTAATAAAAATATTATATTTAGTAACACTTTAGCTTAGGGTCCAATTCTCACTATTAACTAGCTGCTTATTAGCATGCATACTAAGATATTGGCTGTTCATTAATACTTATAAAGCACACATTAATGCCTCATGACCATATTCTGCATCCCTTAATCCTACCCAATGCCTAAACATAACAACTACTTTACTAACTATTAATAAGCGGTAATTATGATTTTATTGAGGCAAAAGTCATAGTTAATAGCTAGTTAGTGAGAACTGAAACCTAAACTAAAGTGTGATGTAATATTTATTACAACAATTAAAAATATAATATACTATTATTATCATCATCATCATCATCATTATTTACAAAATAATAATAATAATAATAATAATAATAATAATAATATATATTATTATTATTATTATATTATTATTTTTTTTTTTTGTTAAAGCTGCAGTCCGTAACTTTTTGGGTTAAAAATTATCCAAAATAAATTTCTGAGCAAGTGCATAACCAGCCAGTGTTCAACACTGTCTGCTTACCTTAGCCCGATTCACAACGGTAAGCTTGTAATAATGTTTTTAATTCCAGTGGTACTGGTGGATTTCTGCAGGAAATTCGAGCATATCTTCGCGTCATTACGTCACATCCGTACACATAAAGAAGGAGTCCCGGCTAGTAGGCTATAATGCGTGTGAGGATGTTGGAGGTGGAGATTTATAGCCTTTTCTCAACACTTGATATAATTAAACTTATCAATTTGATGGCGGATCCAGAAAGGTTCAAACTACAATCACCAGTGACAACTGGAGATTCACCAGTTTTAAAATGCAAAAGACTTCAGACTTCAGAGTGGCTGTAGAAAAACAGAGACTGCAACCGGGCCCATGTGAAAACAAGGATACAAGGGGCTTTTGGAAGGTGGCGTGAACTCCGTAGCTTTTTTTCTGCTGGACAGGTAAGACAGCAACAGTAACAGTAGCACACTTGTTCACGTAGTGAGTTTTCTTTGCTGTGCCTTTCTCGTTTTGCTATGTGCATTATGGTAAATATCAATTATTTTGTGCTAGCTATGAGAGGGAGCAGTTCACCTCTACTCCACATTCATTTGTTGGTATTTGACGATTAGAAATTAGACTGCACAGAAATGGAAACTGAACTACAGCTAGCCATAATACACATTAAATGTAGTCACGCAATGCTGATGTTGTTAATGCTAACAATTTGAAAATAAAGTATAATTTGCACAGTTTGAGATGATATGATAAGCGATCGTTAGATTTTTTTTTCCTTTAGTTGGTCAGAACAAAAGTGGATGTTAGCTACTTGTTCAGATCTTATGTTGGTCATACTTTCTAACAGTAGAATCTGTGATTCCGAATGACAGTATCCACACCGGCGTGGTGACGGCCGCACATTCTCCTCATCCGCGCTGTGCCGTGCCGAGGCACAATTCACATAAAGCTGACAATTCCGCGAATAACTGCAATTGCAGATTTTGAACAGAGATGGCGAACAGGATTCAAATCATATCAATTATCTGAGAAGAAAACTGTGATAAACTGTCAATGAACTCAATATTATATTATTTTAAAATAGTTAACAGTAATATTATATTATAATTTTAGATTTTTACAAAAAAATGTAGCATAAGGAGTCAATTGATTAGTGAATCTTTTTTTTAAACGATTCATTTAAATGAATCTAAACTCAAATCACTACACTGAATTACTGTAATTCAACTACAGTCAAGCTGCCTTTTAGTTAATTGCTTTTTTATTTGTATCTTGTTATAGCTAACTCCTTATCAAAAGTCTAGCTTCGCTGTAGAACTAAATTCTGATTCGCCTAAGTAGTTTGACAAGCTACAAGTTTGAAAGTAGCTTCTCCAACACTGGATGTGACAGCGATTAATTGCAAGGAGAGGAGAAGAGTTTAAAAAAAAAAGAACCGAGAGAGAGATAGAAGAGATGGAAGGAGTGTACGTGCTAAAGAAAGACAGCAGAGACGGCACTATTCCATCACACAAGGAAAGGCAGAAATGGAAACGATATAAATGGAGCTTCCTGGCTCCTCAATCATTTTTCTCTGTCATAATCGGTTTATTCCATAACTGCTTCTCCTCACATCATCATTAGTCGCTGATAATGACATTATTCAATAGGGGAAGGAGAATTACGCCGCCGCCGTGCTATCTGATGAGTTTTTTTTTTTCTGTTCATGGCCATTTCCGCGGGCCTCTCATGCTCCGCTTTCAGCCGTTAGAGTTTGTTTGTGATAGTAATTACAATTTAATGATGGCCATGTCCGTTGCTGTTATTGCTTGAAAATAACGTTATTATATCACTTCTTCATGCATTTGCCACAGAGTGGGTGTGTTCCGTAAATACCGCAGAATAAATTGGAGTGTTGGAAAACAAGTAACTTGATTGGTCTGGACTGCTCATTGTGATGTCAGAATGGAGGTGACTCATGAGGATTTACAGTTAAGCAGGATACTTGCAGTAAGTTACATTCAAATTAAAAGAACAGATCAGAAAGCTGAATTTTTACATGTTTGACAGTATCAGTTCGATATATACATGTACTTTTCATATGCCTTGAATACATATTGCATCTTTTACAATACATTACAGACAGTTTTTGTAGCTCTTTTTAGCCTTTTAGCCCAATCCCCCATTTTAATATAAAAGGGTTACACTTTAGTTTAGGGCCCAATTCTCACTATTAACAATTTACTTATTAGCATGCATATCAATAGGATATTGGCTGTTTATTTATACTTATTAAGCACATATTAATGCCTTATTCTGCATAACCTTATTCTACATCTCTTAATCCTACCAACACCTAAACTTAACAACTACCTTACTAACTATTAACAAGCGGTAATTAGGAGTTTATTGAGGCAAAAGTCGTGGTTGAGGTCTCTGAGGTTGGCAAAGGCGCTGATGCCTTCACCTCGTTTTTTTTTCTTATCAGTGCGAAAGAGACTCAAATGACTCGATCTGCAAGCGATCTGCAAACTCTCTCAATGAAGTTCATTCTGATACTCTTCAAAAATGAACTGTAACTTAGTGGATACTCGTCATACAAACATGAGACATATGTCTAAAGAAATGTTGAAATGTCAGGTATTGAATAATGCAAAATCTAAATGTCAAATCAAGAAGAAAAATCGAGAAGAAAAATATTTATTCCGCCAGACCGCCAGGCGTATTCAACTTACGAAGAAACGCCTCTCGCGCCTTTGAACGTCTCTTGCAGTTCAAAGTGCTTACGCTACGTCCTAGTAATACGTCGTGGCAGTTACGTTGAATGCGGAAGGCGGTCTGGCTGAAGCTAGATATTTTACTTTATAACGTGTTAAATATGGATATTTTTCTTACACAAATCGCTTCACTTCAGAAGGCCTTTATTAACCCTCCAGATCCTTATGGATTACTTTTATAATGGATGGAGATGGATACACTTTTTTGACATTATAATACTTGTATTAACCAAGACAGTCAGATTATAACAGATTAGAATATAACTCGGATTGTATTCGTCTGAAAGAAGAATGCCATATACACCTAGGATGGCTTGAGGGTGAGTAAATCATGGGCTAATTGAAATTTTTGGGTGAACCCTTTAATGTGTAAGCAATAGTATGGAAGCTTGTTTCTGTCACAGAATAAAACATTTTAAAAGATAACAGACTTTTTATGTCACAATTCGTACTTTTTTTGTTTTCTCAGAATTTTATTGTGAGAATAAAGGTCAGAATTGTGAGATAAAAAGTTACCTTTTTAATTTTTTATTCTGTGGCGGAAACAAGCTTCCATAGAATAGTGATGCCTGCCTTAAAAACACCACTAATAAAATGAAAATGATTGCCTGCTTCTTCTTTAAACTTGCATCATCACATTAAGAGATATTTGCTCGCTAGATCCAGATTCAATTGAAAAGTGGATTAGAAATTAGCCTCGGTATTAATCCTTTGTTCAGGACTTGCGATAATCTGAGTCTAGGAGTACAGCCAGTATGAATCGAAACATTAAAAACAGAAAGTTCAAGACTGACACCAATGCAAGCGGCTAGAACAACACAACACCGTCCACGCGAATCTCCCAGAACAACGCACATACACTAAGCCTTCAGAAGACATTTCTTTGCGTCCCAATCAATGCGACGATGATGATAACAAGCTTTCAGCCTCTGTCGGAGGCCTGAGCTCTCCTCTATCGGCCAAAGTCATCAGCTGAATTTTCTACAGAGACGCAAGGGGGGGGACACGCTACGGCACGGCGTGACAAATACGGCAGGCGGTGCGTCAAGAAGATAAGCTCTAAATAATGCCACTCTGACACGGGAGAGAGAGAATGGGCAGATGAGGCCAAGCCATGCCATTCTGACAACACAGAGATGTTTCAGGCCCCTTTAAATGTATTAAAACGCTTAATGCAGGCATGCAGATGGAATCCGTGGGGAATCGGGGGCGTAGGGTGTTTTATCCCATCTTCCGATGGCCCTTTTTTGTTTTCCATAAGCAATTAACAGCGTAGTGAACGCCAGAGGAGAATCAGAGTGACAGTGTGAAGAGAACATACCTGTCAAAAGCCCCTACGGAGCAAAGATAGGGCGGAAGAGAGACAGATCGTGCTTGCATGCGTCCCAAGAGTGCCCCATCTGTGAAAATGAAAGAAAGAGTGAAAAAGATAGATAAAGATGGTGCGGATAAAAGGTGTTTATTGGATTATGAGTGGTACATGGGATCCACAATGCCGGTATTGTTTATGATGTGATAAGTGTGCATGTGTGTGCGTGTGTTGTGCCATTTTGATGTTGATCATGTTCTGTTTAGTGTGACAGACCTGACAGATGCCGTGATGAACTAGAACCCTGTTCTCTCACACACACACACACACACACACACACACACACACACACACACACACACACACACACACACACACACACACACACACACCTCTTTATTACTCAAGACACTTTAAATGTTTGACTGTTTAAATGTCATTGTTAGTTGTTAGTTAACTAAAACAGAAACTATTAAAAAGTATTTTCTGTAATTTGAATAAAACTGAAATAATATAAAAAAAAGCTTTAGAAACTTTAATGAAAAAACAAAACAAAATTAGAAATGTAGAAAATTAGAAATAAGTTGAAGTTAAAGTGATAACTAAAACTGCATAATGCATATACAAAAACTAATAAAAATGACAAAAGCACAAAATTGCTAAAACTTAAATTAAGATTAAATTGAAAACAAAACTAATTCAAAATATTAACAAATACTCTAGCATTAAAATAATAGTGTTAAATAAAAAACTCAGTATCAACCATAACTGAGACAAAAAGGTAAAAGCACAATATTTAGTTTAAAGCCATGTTGTTAAAATGTACTTTTTGTGTTTATGTTTGTTTCATACAGTTTTATATACATTTTTTTAAAGTCAAATAAAATTACTAAACGTGGCATGTCGTGTAAGTCTACACATCTTAATCATTATTGTCAAAAAATACTAAATCATTTTTAAATGTTTCTTTTCGGATTTTTACTTTTATGAATTACTGTGTTTGACAACTACTTACATGGACATGAAATATTAATAGAGTGCACTCTTAGAAGAAAATGTCCTATATAGAACCTGAAAGGGTTCTGTCAGGTGCGTCATATTTAGAACATTTTAGGGGTTCCCATCATGGATCATTTTATGAATTTAGTTTTAATGATTTAAAAAAATATATATATATATTATTAATGTATAATTTCAATTAAATAGTATGGATTAAAAAGACTGTAAATATACTTTATCGATAAAAATAAATAAAAATAAATAAATAACATTAAACAAAATTATTATGCAATTTTAAGACATTTCTAGTACTTAAAGGACAATTCCCAAAAATGAAAATTACCCCATCATTTACTCACCCTCAAGCCATCCTAAGTATATATTATTCTTTTTTTTTTTTTTTTAAGATGAATACAATCGGAGATATATTAAAAAATGTCCTGGCTAATCCAAAATTTGAAGCCCAAAACAGTGCATCCATCCATTATAAAAAAGTAATCCACACGGATCCGGGGGGATAATAAAGGCCTTCTGAAGTGAATCGATGGGTTTGTGAAAAATATTCATTCCACCAGACTGGCATCCATATTCAACATTTCACCTTATATAGAATCTTTTTTGGTATAAAGGGTTCTTTAAAATGTAGTCAACCCTGTGATTATAAATAGAACCCTGTTGATTTTCTAAAAGTTTTAGTTAAAAATAGGATTTATTATTATTATTATTATTGGAAAAGAATACATACTGGCATTAGCTTCTTCCAGTATCATGCATCCAAAAAAACAATATTAGTTTTTTTTTCCAATTGCCAACACACTAAAATGACATGTACAGCACAATTATTTAAACTGACACACAGAGAGCAAAACCTCTACTCAAGTCTTCTAAAGTCTAAACAGATTTTCTGCTTTACACACATTTTGCAATTCAAAATGGCACTTTTTAAATGCACTGAACACGGTGCTCTGCATAAGACACAACAATCTGACATAAAGTCACATGTTTGCCACTTCAAAACACTGGCATTCAAAATGACACTACATGAGCTAATTGACCAATACATGTGCCACCTCACTGGTTAACTGTTAACACTTCAATCAGGATGTAAGCACTATGAAAAAACCACAGGTGAGGCCACTTTTTTTTTTTTTTTTTTTTTTTACAACAACAACGATGCAGAGAGAGGAAGAGGAAGGATGCAATTTTTTTTTTCTTTTTTTGTCAGCATATTTTTGTTCAGTCCAATGTACAAACCCGATTCCAAAAAAGTTGGGACACTGTACAAATTGTGAATAAAAACAGAATGCAATGATGTGGAAATTTCAATATTTTATTCAGAATACAACATAGATGACATATCAAATGTTTAAACTGAGAAAGTGTATCATTTTAAGGGGAAAATAAGTTGCTTTTAAATTTCATGGCATCAACACATCTCAAAAAAGTTGGGACAAGGCCATGTTTCCCACTGTGTGGCATCCCCTCTTCTTTTTATAACAGTCTGCAAACGTCTGGGGACTGAGGAGACAAGTTGCTCAAGTTTAGGAAAAGGAATGTTGTCCCATTCTTGTCTAATACAGGCTTCTAGTTGCTCAACTGTCTTAGGTCTTCTTTGTCGCATCTTCCTCTTTATGATGTGCCAAATGTTTTCTATGGGTGAAAGATCTGGACTGCAGGGTGGCCATTTCAGTACCCGGATCCTTCTTCTACATAGGCATGATGTTGTAATTGATGCAGTATGTGGTCTGGCATTGTCATGTTGGAAAATGCAAGGTCTTCCCTGAAAGAGACGACGTCTGGATGGGAGCATATGTTGTTCTAGAACTTGGATATACCTTTCAGCATTGATGGTGCCTTTCCAGATGTGTAAGCTGCCCATGCCACACGCACTCATGCAACCCCATACCATCAGAGATGCAGGCTTCTGAACTGAGCGCTGATTGGGTTGTCCTTGTCCTCTTTAGTCCGGATGACATGGCATCCCAGTTTTCCAAAAAGAACTTCAAATTTTGATTGGTCTGACCACAGAACAGTTTTTCACTTTGCCACAGTCCATTTTAAAGGAGCCTTGTCCCAGAGAAAACGCCTGCGCTTCTGGATCATGTTTAGATATGGCTTCTTTTTTGACCTGTAGAGTTTTAGCCGGCAACGGCGAATGGCACGGTGGATTGTGTTCACTGACAATGTTTTCTGGAAGTATTCCTGAGCCCATGTTGTGATTTCCATTACAGTAGCATTCCTATATGTGATGCAGTGCCGTCTAAGGGCCCGAAGATCACGGGCATCCAGTATGGTTTTCCGGCCTTGACCCTTACACACAGAGATTGTTCCAGATTCTCTGAATCTTTGGATGATATTATGCACTGTAGATGATGATAACTTCAAACTCTTTGCAATTTTTCTCTGAAACTCCTTTCTGATATTGCTGCACTATTTTTGGCCGCAGCATTGGGGGAATTGGTGATCCTCTGCCCATCTTGACTTCTGAGAGACACTGCCACTCTGAGAGGCTCTTTTTATACCCAATCATGTTGCCAATTGACCTAATAAGTTGTAAATTGGTCCTCCAGCTGTTCCTTATATGTACATTTAACTTTTCGGCCTCTTATTGCTACCTGTCCCAACTTTTTTGGAATGTGTAGCTCTCATGAAATCCAAAATGAGCCAATATTTGGCATGACATTTCAAAATGTCTCACTTTCAACATTTGATATGTTATCTCTATTCTATTGTGAATAAGATATATATGTTTATGACATTTGTAAATTATTGCATTCCTGTCAGTGTCCCAACTTTTTTGGAATCGGGTTTGTAAATATATCTGCTGTGCATATGTTGCACTAACTTGTTTGGTGAAAATTAAAACAATAATTGTTTCAACAGCATGTGTGTGTATCGTTAAATATTTCTGTGCATGTGAACAATCTGAAGAATCTTCTACAATTTGAACTACATATTTTAGTATTATGGCAAAGCATACTAAACATGAGAGTGCTTTTCATTATGCCCAACAGTGTGTAGTTGGTTAGACAAAAATCTGGTAATGTGAATGAAGTGTGTGCTATTTTGTGCAAAAGTTTGATTTTGATATGCTATATGTAGTTTTGGTTGCAGAGCTTCATTTTGCAAGATATATGAGGTATTTTGCAGTTTGGGTGTGTGGTTTTGGGAATCGTGTGAAATATTTTTAATAAAACCAGCCTAGTTTGCAAAATTGTGTGCAATTGGAAAAAGCTGTAATATTGGGTGATACCGATATGATCATCAATGTATGTCTTGCATGCCAAACAATGTCTTGTGTCTCGGGACAGCTTGTTAATTCATTAAAATTGACCTTAAATCATGGTGGTGACTGTGTGAGAACATATGTTTGCAGAAAACATGCAGCACTGTACCAAATGCCTAAAGCTGTTTGCCGAATCCGTCACTCTTCCTGTTAAACCTTAAACAAGTTCAAGCAGTTAGAAACCATTTGCAAATCTCATTCACTCTTTTTGCAAAACTCTAAACACATTCTCACTCACTAAAACACATCGCACTGTGATGCACGTGTTGCAAATCGCTAAACACAGGCAGGTTAAACACGACTACAAAAAAAAGTTAAACACGACTACAACACAGTTGTCATCGTTTATACACAATGACACAGAATTGTGCATACTTCTTTCTAATGATGTGATCAAACCAACTATACAAAGTATACGCCAGCTTAGAGTGCACAGGTGGCACAGGTGCACTGAATGCTGATACCAACAATAGATGGAAACAATCTGAAAAGGAGAGGAGGAAGAGTATGTGTAAGAGGTGGTAGACGAGGATGAAGACGAGAAAGAGCAAGGTATGGAGTGTTGTCAAGGCTGGATCTGGTACACTAGAGGGCTTTTCTCTTTGATAGCGAGAGGCGAGAATCTCTCAATGACTTTGATTTTGCAATTGCACAACACTTTGAGTGCAATGTACATGCTTTTCTTTTACAGGTTTTTAGAGTTTTGTTTCTCAATTGCTAACAAGCATTGGTCAATACCGAAACTACCTTTTCAAAACTCTTCATACAGTCTGCATTACCAAACAGTTCATCTAACCTCCAAAACTCACTTAAACCAACAAAACACTTCATATATGTCTCAAAATAAGCTCGTTCCACCATAACACTGGCAACAATTCTCATTTAGAAAACTTAACACACTGACCAAAAAACACTAACAACAGGGAGTATTACATAAATTATGAACTTTGATCTTTGAAGTTGAATGATTTTTCACATAAATCAGTATTTCATTATAGGATAAGAATAAGAACTTTTCATTTGACTGTATTACATAAAGAATGAATTAGAAATAAAACAGCGATTTGTTTCTTTTTCTTCTTCTTCTTCTTTATCTTTACATATAGTAATTTACTTGTGAAAAAAATACCCTGAAGCAATAATAATTTAAAAAAACAATAACAAAAAAAAAAAAAAAAACCACAACATAATGACGTATGTGCAGTATTGGAGTCCCATCTGTGTTTTCCCCATGCTGACATTGGTGTCCTTTGGGTTTCCCCCACAATCCAAAGACAATGTTTGTAGGTGTGAGTGTGAATATGAATGTGTGTGTGAGTGTGTGATGGACTGGCCATCTGTCAAGGGTGTTTTCCTGCCTACAACACAAGACACCTGGGAACGACTCCAGCCTCCCCACGACACACCACAGGACAGGTGCTTTGGAAAATGTATATGGAATAGATGGAAGGATGTACAGTACTGTGACGGTTCTAGTCCTCCCTCTCTCTGCCACTTTTCTTTCCCCACTAATGTGTCTTCCTTGATCCATGTTTCAAAAAAAAAACAAAAAAACAAACTTCTGAAGCCATCCCGATTCACCAAAAAATGACTGAAAAAATTACTGTAATAGAGAATAAAAATAGAACACCTGGACCGTCTTTCAGCTGAAATTGACATTAATTGTGTTTGTAATAATTGTTATTTTATTGTATTATAAATATTAAAATATTATAAGATAATTACCTTCATACCCTTGGTAAATATGACCAAAGAAGGCTGTGAATTCATCAAGGCTGTGAAGGCTCACAATTAATCATACCCTTTTATTCAATACTTTTTGCTAAGATAACAGCTCTGAGTCTTCTTCTGTAATGCCTGATGAGTTTGAAGAACACCTGACAAGAGATCAGAGACCATTGCTCCATACAGAATCTCTCCAGATCCTTCAGATTCCCAGATCCATGTTGGTGGTGCTTCTCTTCAGGTCACCCCACTCATCTTCTATAGTGTTCAGGTCAGGGGACTGGGATGGTCATGGCAGAAACTTGGTTTTGTGCTCAGTGACACGTTTTTGTGTTGATGTTTGTTTTGGATTGGAAGAACCAACCTTGGCCCATTATATTAGACAACTAGATTAGGAAGCAAGCAAGAGAAAAGAAGAAATGCAGAGATGAAATAGAAGGTTTCATAATAAATGTCCAAATTATTTTAAGACTTCCACAAAATTAATTTATTATAAATTATTTTAATATATTATGCCATCTATTCATGTGCTGTTTTATTGTGCAAAATATGAATTAATATGAATTAGGTATAAGTAATTTCGATGGTCCACTTTCGACATTCTACTAACTATAAGTAGTTTTGCAACTACATGTCAACGAACTCTCATTACTTTGCAACTACATATCATCTAACTCTCATTCGATTAGTAGACTGGGTTACTGTAGGTGTTAGGGTTCGGGTTAGTAAAATAAGTTGACGTGCTTGAAAAGTTTCGTATAGTCATGTTGGATGACTAAAGTGACTTCAGTATTGATCAATGCTTGTTAGCAATTAAAAAAAACTGTAACCTTTGGATTTTGCAGTTGGACTACTGTATTTTTACAGTATGCAAGTGCTGAGTATACAGACATTCAGTACTATACTATACTTGCAGTGCATACAGTATACAATGTATTCACCTTACTACTGGAAGTTGCGACTACTATACTTTTTACATAACTGCAAAATTAGTTTACTGTGTTACGACACTTTTTTTTTTTTTTTTTTCTGTAACTGCATAATTTGGATGCTGTGTTCTTCATTATAATGTAGTGTTTAATGAATGATCTATACAGTATTTTGACTGGCTGTGTGCAAGATCTAAAAGCATTATTTGTTTTTGAGCACAGATAAAAGGTTTTGGAGGCAATTTTTCATTTTGCCAGAAGAGTCAGATGTTCTCTTAATGTAGTTTGAAGATTTGGTTTTGTGTTTAAAGTATTGAGAAAGTGGGTGATGGATTTGAGAAATGTGGTTTGGCGATTTAGAAAAACTGTAACATGTCATGGATGATGGCAGGTCGGACACACACTCTCTGTGCTCCTGCTGACTGTTACAATGTCCTTGTCTGGGGCAAGATTAATTGGCTTCTTTTAAAACTTGACTCAACAAAATAAAAAAAAAACAATAATAATAAAAATAATCAGATCTAAGAGGAAATAACTGGATCAGAAGCAAACAGGATTCTAAACATAGAGAAGAAAACGATCAAGAACAAGAAATAAACCCAAGCAATATCTCTTGTCCCAATCTGCTTTGGTAGGGGGTGAGAAACTCTAATAAAAAAAAAAAAAGCCTTATCACTACTTACCACACAGATTAAACACGACCCTGATGCATCATACCACACTGCCGCCACTGGCTATGTGTCTGTGTACACGTGTCTGTCAGTACGTCTGTGTTTGTGGAAGAGTTAAACTTCAAGAGCTGTTCCAAAACTGCCAACATGAACTAGGGAATGCTTAATACAGTACAACAGGGTGGTTACAGAAATACAATTAGAAGAATTCGGCTGGTCATGTGATCTCAACATGTCTGCTTCCATGAGGTGAACCCCTTCATGTAAAATAAAAGAACTTTTATGAGGCTACTGATATGACTGGAGTCTTAAAATCTTGCACTTTAACATATTTTTCAAAAGTACATTCTTCTACATAAAAAAAAATAATAAAAAAATAAAAATAATAATTGTTGCAAAAAAAGACTGCATGTCCTTTTAAGAAGTATTAAGTAAAGCTAACAACAGCAAAAAAAAAAAAAAAAAACACCATTACGGAGTGAAGTAAACAGGTTAGATTTACAGATGGAAGCCAAAAGATGGCAGGGATGCATCCTGAGACTGCATCAGGGTAGCAGTCGGGTATAAGAGGAGAGTTGAGTAGTAGCTAGAGAGGGGGCGAGGAGAGAGGAGAGGGTGGAGAATGGGGTGAATTTGAGAGAGGAGTTTTAAAAGCAGAGCGGACGAAAAACCTGTTTAAGAAAACCCCACTGGAACCACAATCTGCCTCCCCACCCGACCATGTGTGTGTGTGATTTACCAACAAAGAGAAGCGTACCAGCACGGCCAGTCCCAGATATACGCCCACTCACACACACACATACTGAACTTCACAGGACTTTCCCAACACACGGATGTGTAATTGTATAACTCATAAAAACAGGGATCGCCGATGGCCACACACTCTCATACACTCCTACGACACAAATATCATTAAGAATATAATCACAAACCAACAACTTCACAGCAGAAACACTCAAGTGTTCACAGGGATGGGCTATGACAATACATATTATAATACATATACAATACAATACATATGCCATACAACAATGATAATGTGTTCATAGTAATTCATAGTAACGAAGAAACATAAAATAATGTGCAAATAAAAAAGCTGAAAATATTCTTAAGTCAAAAATGAGGAAAAATGCATTAATTTAATTAATTATTAGGCAGAACCTATGTACACTAAGTGAAAAGTGTATATTTCCTTAGCGATAGCTGCTATTTATGCTAAGTTTAATTAGCAAATAAATTCTATTTACGCTACATGTAACAATAGCAGTTTGTTTGCAATAAAATAGTAAGTAAATAGTAGTTAGATGTTATTTATACTTATAAAAAGTGTTGTTGTAATTATGAAACGGATGCTGCCTTATTGGGATAATAAAGCCCTCCCTGCACCTACCCCTAACCCCAACAGATTTACAGTTTATTATTAAACACATGTTAGACACTTTATTTACACTTTAATTTTTATTGAAAATAAATGCATTTGCGATCTTATATGTGATGGGAAAAGGGATGATTTGCGTCAAAACTTACAAGCCCAAAAGTATACTTAGTCGTGTCCACACAACGTCCGCACGGCGTAATGTTCGTCATCAGGAGGGTTCACGGACATCCGCACACCCCGTCCGCGTGCAGCCCAATTATTGAGACCGCACGGACGGTGCGCAAGAAAGACACAAGAGTCCACTAGGTGGCATTACGCACAGTACTGTGCACAGTGTGCAGTCGTCAAAGAGTGTGGAAAGACACAAAAACAACACGCTTGAAACAGGAGAAGGAAAACCTAGGCATCTGACTTGTTGCCTTGCTGCCTTATCAGGCAATGACTTGTAAGGTAGCGTTTGCGCACAAAGGCACCTCACGAAACTGATTTAGGACAGACTTATGAGGCAGCGTAACAGTGTAATGATCTACAGCAAAATAGAGCGAGCTTTGGTGGTAACTGAGTGAATATCTAATTACTACAGTAATAATTTCTCAGTAGAAATGAGAAGTGGAAACATTGGTCAAAAACTTACATTTACACACAAACACACAAACTGAACAACCGCAACTTTCATACGCTATCTTTCTTTTCTAACTCAACGGTCACCGAATGGAACACATAGGATTGTGGGATATCAAAGGCAGCGAAGGATACATCTATGCTGCCTTCAAAAATCGATCAGATGATGGTCACCCTGCCTGGAGGCAGGAAGTGAAGCTAACATTGGATTCGGACATGCCTTGATGCCTTCCTACCTTGAAATGCGTCCTCCGAAGACAGCATCTTCCAGTTTTCAGACGCAGCCTACAATACTTGACGAGCGTCTGTGTGTTGTTGTAACTATGCACTATGAACTATGTTGCAATGGTTGATCCACTGCTTTTCTTCTTCGATCCTGCCGAGCGAATGCCCTTTTGATGACACGACTCAGTGCTGGCCTCCGATGTCTGGTAGAGTATTAAAAAAAGTTATACTGGGCATGTGTCGAACTCGGCCATCCGCGCCCATCCAAGGTTGAGTATACTTCGAAAGCTGTGCGGACACGACTGCACAAGATGCGTCCTCATGCGGAAATTGAAGTATACACTATTGTTACTATTGACAGTGTAGTGTCTTCTGTAATTTTGTCTGGCCCAACCAAACGTCAGTGGGCTGAGTTAGTGTAAATAGCCTATGCCAACAAGGCGGAGAGGTCACACTTGGCTTCTTCGCAGTCAAAAGTGACTGAAGCCTTAAAATGTAGTAATTTAGTGCCATCTGTTGGGGGTAAAAAAAGACAAACGTATGTTGTTACCACTGGATTCCTATACAACTCTATATAAAGTGGCTTATACATTTTCTAGTGTTTTTAGACATAAATACATATTTCTATTAAGTTGTGGATTTGGATTTATACTTAGACTTTTTTAAAGACTACTTTTTGTCAAGGTTTAGATTTTTTTTTTAAATTTTATGTTGATTTGAAGTGTCTGTTTTTGCATTCATTGTACTACATTCAAACCTGAGCAGAGAGGAGAACATTTTGGACACATTACATCAAAATTCAATAAAAATGCAAAACAAATGAACAGGTATGTTTTATCAAAGCATAATAAATCTGGGTTTGATCTGATTTTAACCTCTTATTAGAGTCTTTTGGCTCAATTTTACTATATTGTTACAGCCAGACCAGTTAATTTGTGTGCATATAATATTGTGGTGTGTGTGTGTGTGTGTGTGTGTGTGTGTGTGTGTGTGTGTGTGTGTGTGTGTGTGTTTTGCACTCTTAATGTTTTAGAGTGTAACCTGCTTTTTTTTTACTGCATTGTGGCTGAATTATTGATTTTATTACACCCATTTGCAAAAACGTGCTCTGTGTTATAGTTGCATTAGTTCATATATATACAGCTGTCCTGTAGCTTAAACAATAAGAGCGTGGCGCTAGCAACACCAAGGTCATGGTTTCGATTCCCAGGGAAAGCAAGAACTGATAAAATGTAAAAATGTGTACCCTGAATGCAATGTAAGTCACTTCTGCGTCTGCCAAATGCATAAATGTAAATGTAAATATATATATATACATACATACATACATACATACACACATATATATATATATATATATATATATATATATATATATATATATATATATATATATATATATATATATATATATATATATATATATATATATATATGGGGGCTGGTTGTGTCTATTTTGCACTCTTGACATTTTAGAGTGTCACCCCTTTATTGCTGTGATTTGTGGTTTGTATCACCAAAAGATTCTCTGAGTTTTTGTATTTTTGTGTATTTCCCCATTCATTTCCTATGTCGGTCATTTCTGACTGCGAAGGCGCCAAGTGTGACTATTTTTTTAACATAACCGAATCATTTCCATTATTTTTTTTTTGGTGTGTTCACATAGCGAATGTGACAAAAGTCACCAAGAGTCATCCCATTCGATGAAGCAAGAAATTAAAAAAATTAAAAACGGAAAATGTCATTTTTGACCGAAGGGTGTTGTTAGGTGATGTAGATTAGTCACAATGGCATTAATGCATTAATATGAAAATGTGTGATTACAGGGGTGTGTACTTTTCCTTTAATTACTTTTTAGTTTTGTCAAAAGTCCAAAGAACAATAGAAAATTATCTATATTATACTAATATATTGGTTATAGAATGTTTAAACAATGTGGGGTTGGTAAGATACTTTAATATTTTTGAAAGTAGTAACATTCTCACCAAAGCTGCATTTATTTGATGAAAAATACTGTAAAACTGTAATATAGTAGAATATTATTACCATTTAAAATGACCATTTTCGATTTCAAATGTTATTTTAATATTTAAAATAAAATAACTGTGAATGGTAAGTAGTTTTTTCAGCAGACTTTACTTCAGTCTTTAGTGTCACATAAAATAGTTAATATAATGATTTAGTGCTCAAGAAACATTTCATATTATCATGAATTTTGTTTATTCTGTGATACTTTTTCAGAATTATTTCACAAATAGAACAGCATTTATTTAAAATATAAATATGTTGTAACAATATAAAAGTCTTTACTGTATCTGTATATACCATGAGACATTTTGGTCATTTGGTCACAGATACCAGTTTGTGTACTGACAAAGCAAAGATATACCCAAAAGCAAACATTTGCACATGGATTCATACAGTATACTATATTCATAATTCAAGATGTGTATTATTTGTGATAATCTCTGACTGTCTTTAGGGATTACAGATGAGTGTAGCACTAATACACAATAATCCTCCCTCTCAAAACACACAGTCTCTATATGACTTCACTGTCTGCTTTATGATCTCATTCCCCTTCAGAGATCTTTGATGCTAAAGGCCTTTTATGTCCATTTTTTTCCCGTTGTATTTTTTTATGATGTAGTATCATCAAACCCACTCTTCATATTTTTCACCCTACATCTTTCTCAGCTTCCTCCCCTCTTGCTCTCTGGTCTCGGATCGGGACATATCTTCCCTAGTCTCGTCCAGCCTCAATAACATACAACAAAACACAAGGGTCTGCTGATAAAAACACAAAAACAGAGAGATAGCAAAGATTTATGAGTTCATCCGCTCCCCTTCACCCTGGACTTAATCATTTATTTTGTTCCCCTGAATTCAAGTTTTCAAGAATATAGCAGCTTCACACAAACATTGGAATTTCATAACTGTTCATAAAATATATAGTATATTCTTTATTACACATGAAACGCTGTTTATTTTGTAGAAATAGAAAAATAAATATTTATGATTTGTGTACGTATACTGTATTTTGCGTGATTATGACCTTTTGCCATTAGTAAAAATTATCAATGATATATTCATATATTTCCCTAATGGTTAATAGTGTTTGTACACAAATTTCACTAAATGGTTGTTGTAATTTTGTGATTTTGAAAGAAGATCCCCCATTAACTGTTTTGAGGGAACATTTAAAAATGTGCAAAGCTGTTGTGTGGCAATGACTCACATAACTATGAGAAAGATTTAAAGTCCACTTTTTTCTCATTAAAAGTTTTACCTCTAAAGAAATGAATATTACTTTTGGAAAATAAATTTGTAAAATCATATAGGCAGTTGAAATGATGGCTCCAGTCACAGCTTAATGTGGAGGCCACACACACACGTTTGTTTTTGTGAATTGTGGGGACATTCCATAGGCGTAATGGTTTTTATACCGTACAAACCGTATTTTTTATCCCCCTACACTACCCCTACCCCTAAACCCACCCATCACAGGAAACTGCACATTTTTACTTTCTCCCAAAAAACTCATTCTCTATGATTTATAAGCCTTTTGAATAATGGGGACATGGGTAATGTCCTCATAAGTCACCCTCTCCTTGTAATACCTATGTCATACCCATGTCATTATACACATTTGTGTCCTGATATGTCACAAACACAATTATAGTCGTAATACTTTTGTATGGTAGCACTGTCAAGGGAAGGAATCTAGGTAGTTCTCTTGCTAGACTGATACTTTGTTTGCATTTTGCCAGCTAGCTAGATAACATTATTAGCCAGCAATCAAATTACCGCAGAGCACAACAAAAACAGTTGCAGAAAAAAAATTAAGATTCATATCACAAGCTAACAGTTTCAACCACAAATAATGAATAGAATCAGGGTAGAAGTCAACAAATGTCAGCAAAACCGCATTAGCCTAATGAATGTAGCGAGATATTGAAATTGGTAGCTGACATATTGGATATATATATATATATATATATATATATATATATATATATATATATATATTCTACACATTCACTGCAGAAACCGCATACAAGTTTCCCAAGCCGCTCTGTGCTGCAAAATCCTGCATATAAATTACAGTAACACCTGCAGAGTGGACTGCAGAAATATGCTTCGTATAAACACACACAAACTTGTAATTTGTTCATGGCCAAATACCCATGATGCAGTGAAGTATCAGAGTCGCAGCACGCGCTCTGCACTGACCGGAACCGCGTATATTCGCACTCTGAGGCGTCAGCCCCATACCGGTTATCAGGGGCCCAGCACTGCTCACATTGCCACAACAGCACGAGGGGAAGTTAGGCACTGCAGAGGATTGTGGGGGGATCAACATTTGTCCGCCGTCTCTCGCTGTCACTCATCATTACAGCTACCACCATCAATGTAATGTGTGTGTGCATGTGTGTCCAATGTTTAAGCGAGCCAAAGAAGGAATCATTCGCTGAATGTGTGGTCTTGGTGCAATTGGCTTTACTGTATCCCTTACACACACAGATACAGGCAAACATACACTTTTTGCCCCATCTCTACAGGCTATTTACGGAAGCTTCGACGCTAAGCAGCATTTTGCGCTGGATGCTAACGCCGTAGACGGTGAGTGGGTGGGACTAAAGCCCAGAGGCATTACAGTCTTTTATGTCTATGAGAAATCAGACGTAGGCTGAAGAAATGGGAGGGGGCACGCAAAATGGCCTCCAACCACTCTGTCGCAAAACAAAACTGTCTTTTCTGGACCACCAACAAGACCAACACCCTGCGTGATTTTCTTTGCACTTCCCTTTAATTGGTGTTAACCAGATTAGCGGCGTCAAAAGGCTACAAATGTTGACGTCGGAACAACTCGGGCCCTGTGGCAAAATCTCCATTGCAATGCAAGAATGGATGTTTTAAAAAATGCTAAACACAAACAAACAAATGGCTGAATAAAAGCTAAAACGTACGCTAATGCTTTCACAATCACGCAAATACAAAAAAACAAAGCGTTGTGAGAACAATTCCATTTGCTAGAGCTTTATTATGACCAACAACAAAGGGCCTGGAACTGATATGTTCTAAATAACATCTCTATAACGTCTTTCAAAACCATTCAGCAGACAAAAAAACATCCCAGCTTTCTGTTCAAAAGTCTCTTTTTCAAGCAAGCACTGTGAAGTTCATGTTGACAGATGATCTCTGTGGAAATTGAGACAATAATTAGATAGATTTATACGATTTTCCGCCTTGTGGTTTTGGAAAAAAGTTAAATGAACAAACAGAAGTAATAACCGGGACTGTGTGGGACATGAAAGTGAGAGCGGGTGGGTGTGATTACGTATCTCTGAGTAAAGTGGCCTCCAAATCATGATGCTGCGGTCGGCTACAGGTCTAAAGGCCAAACATTCACACTCACAAAGTCAAATACACATACTAATTTTTCCATGGACTGTATAGGCCAATACATTTACTTAGATTTTTGTACATTCAACATGCAATGGCATCAATTTCACGGACTTTAGAGTGAAACTGAACATGCAATGAGACAAAAACATCCTATAGGATGTGCAATAATTTTTCTTTCCCTGATGATTTCATTAACTTTAACCTGCATTAAATTACTGTTAACTACTGGCAAGGTTTTAGAAAGACTGTGTGACCTACAACAATAGTTTAAAAATTTACCTGACAAGCTATTTGGCTATTGAATAACATTAATGCAATAACCTGCAAGGCCTAGGTAATGTCATACAACAAGGAAAGTTATTTCAGAGGCGGTGCAAGTTACACGTTGATGAAAGATTATGGAGACAAATACATTTTCCAGTAACATGTAATAAGACAATAAATAGAGTAAATTTGATTTCATGTTTAAAAAGATTTGTCTCTGTTCAATCCCAATCCTTATAGAAAGATTAGAGAAGATTCTAGAAGCCATAGTGTTCCTGAGGAAAGAATGTTTGATAGCGTTTGTTTAAGAATGAAACAGGTTTATATGGTATTACAAGGAAAACCTTCATTGTAGGTCAAAGTCAAACCGAAAGGGGAGGGTCTCTATGGACCAGACCAAGTCTGCCAAAATAAACCGTCGCAAAATGCAGGAAACGAGCCGCCTGTTCCACAGGAAATCAAGTCGCCTGTCAAGCAGTCGCCCCTGACATCCCCATGCCCCGTCTCCCAGGTTACTACGTATTGTTTACTTGCTCTGAAAGGGTCAGGGGTCATCCAGACCAAATCTATTTCCTCTTTCGTTTCATTCTCTCTTCCCCCCTAGAGCCAGGGAGGAACAAAAAGCGAGAGAAAGGGGGGGTACAGAATTAAAAAAAGATATATATAGAAAGAGAGTGAGAGACCGATCAGACGGGCGAGATAAGAACTGTGGGTAGGAGGAGGAGGAAGAGCGAGGAAGATGAAGGAGAAGCGGAGGGGGCGGCTTCAGGGGTGTGTATTCAACTCCAGGCTTCCTCCTCTTATGCTAATGCAGCCAATTTCCCCTTTTATTTCATTTCTCGAGCTGAAATCTGCGATCTTTGATAAGGTTGCCACGGAGACCGCCTCTCGGGCGGGCGGATGCGGGCAGGCATGTGATGGAGATGTGCATGTGTGTGAGTGTGTGTGTGCAGGAGCAGTAGGGATGAATAATTTAAAACGGCAGCAGCCCAGAGAGATAAGAAGCCCAGACACACACACTCACTCGCTCACTCACAAGCTCACATACACATACACACACACACACACACACACACACACACACACACTTGCACAAAGCTCTCTCGGAGCTCGGCGGACAAAGACAGGTGACCCCACAAGGTCGGTTGGGGGTGCGCGAGGTGGGTTGATGATAGAGGGATGAAAGATGGAGGAAGAGAGACACAGGGAGGACAACTCTCTCAGGAGAGGGACGAATGGGGAGTTCAAGTATTGATTTGAGACTTTGGATTCACAGGGCCCGTTGATTCAGTTTCCATTTCGATGATTCCTTTCCAACAGTCTGATGTCGATACGTTCTCATTTACTGCTCACTTGTGGAATGAGGCCTAGTATAACTTAAGAAAACCTTAAAACGCAGGCCTTGCGATTGAGATCTTTGCAACATCTCAATTGGTGCTCCTGGAGATTGAATGAAGAGCAAATGGAGACTTGATGCTCAGAAGTTGGTCTTTCATAGCTTTGTCTCATATTTTTCACCAAAACCTTCTTCAGAAAAAAAGATATATGAAACATCTGTTGATGTTGATACAATAAGAGTACAGAGCAATAAAACTAATATGAATGGCTCTGATACATTTTTATACAATTAATATGATGGCGTGGCTCTAATATTTGGGTCTTGTTATATGATGAGACATACTGCATTTGAGTTAAAAGTGAGATATCTGACTTTTAATTGGTATTTTGGTATGTAAGAGTACAGAGTAATAAAATTAAGGTGGATGGCATAGCTCTGATAATTTGGTCTTGTTTTATTTGGTTTGAAATGCTTGCGTTCAAACTGGACTCTTTGAATTTTATTCGATATCTTGGCCAATCAGATCACAGTTTGAGACATTGTTGAGATCTCTTCTGAAACTCTAGCGGTGACAGATGTAAGATTACTGGGCAATATTTTTTTTTTTTTTTTTGTCATAAAAAAAAAAAAAAAAAAAAAAAAATCTAAATCCTGGGTTGAGCCTTTTTGGGGTTATTTTTTCAGTGTTTGGGTAGTTTTTGTGTTACCCAGATCCTAGGTCAGATGTAACAACCAGGGGTTGAGTTATTAATCGCGGCATGGTTGATTACACTTGAATTATTTCGAAATGTTTAATTTTTACTTCTAATATTTGTTAAACGAACATAAATGTAGGCATTATGTATTCAAAACGATATAAAATATGCTGTACTGTTAAATATGACTGAAAATAAAGGAATTATCATGCAAACCAGTGGTTGTGTGGAGTATTTTTAAAAAGTTTAGAGGATTCGAGAATTAATCCGTACACTGTAAAAGATAGTTAAAAAGTAAGTTACCTGGTTGCCTCAAAATTTTGAGTTCATTGAAATTTAAAATTTGAGTTAAAACAATGAACATTTTTGAGAATTGACATCGCCCTTTATTCAAATAGTATTAAAAGATTTTGTAAGCATATTTCGTAATTGTGTTTTATTTGTTATAATGGAGTGAAATATGCCAAATTGTGCTATTTTCATTATTTATCACTTTTTTTTTTTTTATTCAGATACAATAATATTTTGAGTTTCTATTTATTAAACCCATTTCCTTCATTGTATTAACTCAAATTTTTATTTCAATGAACTCAACATTTTAAGGCAACCAGGTTACTTTTTTAAGTTAAACCAACAATATTTTTACAGTGTAATAAAAAATTATGTATTATGTTCTTGTATTATAGTAAAATGAATCAACCCATTGTGCTGGGTAAAATTAACCCAACATGTGTTCTGTCCTATATTTACCCAGCCCTTTGGGTTAAAAACAACCCAAATTGGGTTGTTTTTAACCCAGTGTTTTTTAGAGTACAGGAGAAATTCGAAATAGGACTCTCTCCATTTAATCTCACTGTGATGGATAAACAATAGAGATTAAAGAGGTCTCTTATTTGTGACTTTTTTGCTTTTCATCTTTTGCTAATGTCTCCTGCTTCGCAGATATTTCACCTGAAAACCAAAAAACCCACTAATCTAACATGTCTACTCTAGAGAAATACAAGAAATCTCAATAATATCTCAAACTGTGCTCAGATTTACTCATAGTAATCAAACAGCAGCGCTTACTGTGTGTCAGGAATTGTCTCTGTAAAGACACAAATGAAGAAAAGGTAACACAAACGCAACACAACTGGGAAGTGGGAAGTTTCAATAAATATGAAAGCGCAACCTTCTGAATAAAACATTCATCTGCGTATTTCCGGACTTGACTTCTAGGTTGACGCCTCCACACACCCTCTGCGTACCCCGGTGAATTAGGGTTCAGTGCTTCAGTCGAACGCTTAGAATTTGTGAACACTCCCACACAAACTTACCCAAGCGTTTTGTGTGTCTCTGTGTGTGTGAGACACATGCAGGTCCATTCTGTTCTGACTCCTGTCTGTCTGCTTTGGCACATTGCTGTTTTTTTTTCTTGCATAACACACACAAGTCATGTGGTGAGCGGTTCAAATAAAGGTGTATGAGGCCACCGCCTCTACCTGCAAAGCAGGCCAATCATAAACACACCACACAGGGTGAATGCTGGGAGCCCGTACGTGTGATCCTCATTCAAGCATGACTGGATCATCCGTGCTGGCGCCAGCCAGACCATAACACTACTTGCGGAACCAGCACACTTGTTGCGTATGCATGTGCATGTTTTACCTCACACACAGAGTACTATATAGGTTTTTAAATCAGTATTTGGTGCATATAGATGGATTTAATATATTATATAAATATAAAATGTATTAATTTGTACTTATTTAGCTTGTGACTTTTTTACATGTAAGGCCAAGAGGTTAAAAAAATGCTGTTATGTACTGTATTGTTCACAAGAGACAGGAAGGCAAAAAGGGGACATCCTTTGATGTGGCACGTCTGATCTAAAGGGTTCTGTGCGTGTTCAGTAGCCTCCATCAGCACTACAAATCTCAAAAGAAGATTCCTACAGAAAAAAAATGATCACCATCAGCGTGTGTTATGTCTTCTCACATCGTGCCTGACATTCCAACCTGGGTCGCAGTGCACTAAAGACACACACGTACGCAGGCAAACACTCTACAGCCTATACACACATGCATAAAGTTGTTCAACAGCAGATTTGGTGCATTGAAGTTCATACTTTGAGCTTAGACTGCCGGTACGAGATCAATGTGCTCTATCCAGTACCTGTACTAACCACATGGTGGCACTAGATACATTTGAAATGGAGCCTGAGAAGGTAGTATTTCCATAAAGTGATAAAAGCCAAACACTGCACATACTAGAGCAAATAGATACTCCAGATAACAATAGTGATAGAAACATTCTATACTGCCCCTCTCGAAAATAATACAAGATGAAACTCAGAACTGATCCGACTTCTGACAAACAGCATAATACTCAAACCGCAAATGGTGTAAAGCATTAAAAACGGTGTACAACATATTTGAAAAGCAGCTGATGATACACAACAGATTAGACTTTTTTCAAAGTATAAAAATATACAAATAGTGTTAAAAATAAAAAAGGACATGAAATATATGAGGCATAGACAAAGATGCAAACATCTCTGAATCAATTTGGACGTTGCATGAAAAACATTTTATTGTTTTTATAATTCCACATAATCAGGGTATTTAATCAAATTATTTCCCCCCAAAATCTAAATGAATTAATAAAACTGTGGAAATGTGATATTTTTTCTTCTCTCAGTAAAAGTGATCAGTCTTGGATTTACATCAAACCATTTGAATGCATTCTCATTATATTTGTCTGTATAATTATTACATTTTGCAATCACTTTCTATTGGAGCATACAGTGTGAAAAGCAATTGTAGGCAAGCAATTAAATCAGATGTTAATTAAATCTGATCTTGTGTTTGTACATTAATTAAGCTGCAATTTTAATCTAGTAAACCCCGGCAGTCTAATAAGAGATGTGGAAATGTGTGCAGGCGCAGAATTAGCTCATTTCATGCCTGTAAATGCTGCTTTTTATTTGTTCATCTCATCAACGCAAGAACCCAGCATGGCACAATTCGAGCCTTTCCCATCGCAATTATCGGCCAAGTTAACAGAAGGTCAGCCATTATCTACCTTCATTATTTCCCAGCCTAATTCTTGAACCTGGAAGACACACAGGAAATAAACCTGGAAAAAAGGAGCATGCAAGCGAGAAAGTATACAAATTATACACACGGATTATGAATACGATGGTTCAAAACATCCTCACGTTTGTGAGGGCGAACGGGCGTGAGTTTGTACGGACACTTTCATTATGTTTATTTCAGCAATAAAGGTTATCAGATTAAAAGCTGGTTTCCAAAAGCTCCAGTTCCTGGTAGCAGAGACATAAAAGATAAGTGTGAAAATTTTCCCCTGCGGTCAGCATCTCCACACACACACACGCACACCCACATGCACACACGCCAGCGTGCTCACAGGTCAGGTTTACTTGAGGACTGAATCTAAACAAATCCCACTCTTAAAAAGCATAGGAACAGCACATTAGGCTAATTACAAACTCATTTAAAGCTGGCAAAATATTGATCGTCATGCATTTGGTAGCACACCGGTGGGGGAGAGTAAGAAATATGGCAGGTGTAGATGTAAATTGTTTGTTGGCAGCAGTGAATTTTAAATTACAGTTCAATCATGGGAGGGTGGGCAAAGGGAGGGGTCTTTTCTCTGATCCCCTCTCTGCACGCTTAGTTAATATTTCACTGGGTGAGAATACGCCAGCCAGGGTGCATTTCACCCCCTGAATGAGAAGCAATCTCGCTCAGCCGACTCGAACAATAATTAGAATGGAGATTAAATAAAAATAATTAGAAAAAGTTCATCTAGTTTTGATGTATTAATTATTCAGTTGCGCTTTATTCCAAGTCTAATTATCTGCTTCACTGAAAATGCCGAGATTTGCGTGACTCATAAAAATTACATTCGTGTAATTATGTCAGCAATTTGCTGGGAACTCAACTAAGCGACGCGTCAGCTTTCTTTCTTTGCCTTTCCCCCCGCCAGTTTTAAGTAACTTACTTCCAACTACTTATAACTTATAAGTTAATACACTTCCATTCAACGCTGCCATAAAAAATAATGGAAGGCGAGTCAGGATTATTTACTCTAGAAATGGCGAGGCGTTCCCACTCCGGCTGATTTCCGTCTATTCCCCGTCCGCCTTCTCAGACACTTGTACCTCTCCGAGTACAATGAAAACAAGACGAGCTCCATCCATTCTTGGTCAGTAGATAATCATTTGCATATAAATGGGAAATATTTATTGTGACCGAATATTAAAAAAGGGGAAGGCGAGATGAAGTAGTGTTTTCATTTTTCAAACCTCGGGAGGCGGCCTGTGATATGTATGTATTAAAGACTTGTTGGAAGATGAAGAAAAGGAGGGAAAATAAGTGCAGGGATCTGTCGAAGGGTTTATCGCGCTGTGGGACGGGTGAATGAAGCGAGGTTGCGCTGGTGAAAGACTGGAGATAGAGCGATCGCTCTCCTCCGTCTATCTCTGAGGCCTGAGTCTGCTCTGGCATACACAAACATCCTGACAATGACTCACAATATCGACACTTTTGCACTTGACTGTAGTGTACATATTACAATGTAATTACATAGTAATTACGTAATAATAAAGAACAGCATGTAATTAATATATAATTATTATGGAGTTATTTCTCATACTAATGTGTAAAATGTGTAACAAGAACACAGTGAAAACATGGCGTTATTTCTGCACGACATTTTTGTTATCCATTTAGTTTTTATATATATATATATATATATATATATATATATATATATATATATATATATATATATATATATATATATATATATAAACACACACACACACACACACACACACACACACACACATTACAACTGCTAATAAAATAATAAAATACATTTAATTATTAAATAAATGCCTATTTGTTTTAAGTTTTAAAAGTCTTTTAAGTTTTAAGTAAAGTTTTAAATTAAAATACAGTTTAGTTTAAGTATAAAAGTATTATAGATACTTATTGTTCATTAAACAATGCTCTGTTACCATATTAACGGGTTAAATTTAAGGCAAAAAGCAAAAGCTACCTCAGGAATGAAATCTAACTTAAAATCAAAAACCTGAATTTCCAGGCGTACAAACAGTCATTCAGTGTGGTAATAAGACCAAAGTGAACGTGGAAAAGATATCAACTACACATCAACATATTACACATGTACACCTTGTACGTCTTCCTCCCTTTTCCCCTCGTTGGCTAGTTCTACTTATACGTGGAGCCAAATCTCTTGGCATAACCACATTCCCCTGTGGGAAACCCTGAAGAGATGAGTGCACCCAGTGTTAGTCAAGACTTGAGTCTATAACTCCGCCATCACAGATATGGAGCAACCTATAAACAGATGGAGAGATCCAAACTCATGTGTGTTTACTTGAGAGCGTGTGTGTGTGTGTGTGGCCAGCCGGGCGCGTGGAGCGGCATGAAATTCCAGCATTGTGTTTTATCAGAGTTACGCTGCTGTGATAATAATGTTAGGAAGAGATGTAGTGGAGAAAAGGATGACAGAAAGGTGTTGACTGAAACAGCTCAGGCCGCTTAAACTGGCTTTGAAGTGCTCCCTCATTCAGACAGACGCTCGTGCTGCCTCTTTCCTGCACTATCTAAAATCAGTGCTGATGCAGCGCGCAAGCCAAAAGTTATCGTGTTCTAATCAATGCCTGCAATGATACTGCGTAATACAAACATTACAAATAAACCGCAAAAGAGGAAAGCCGCCTTTTTCTTTTCCCTTGCCGGAACATGTTTACATGCATACACTTACTTGTGCATTGGCGATATTCATAATTTATTGCTTTATCGAAGTCAGAAAGACAAAATTGTAGTCAAAAGAAACAACTTGTTATACTGGTGATGATTGTCTTTAGAGACCAATTTTAAATTGGTCTTTGTCAAACAATACAGTGGAGTGACAAATTCATGACATTGCACAAAAAAAAAAAGTTAATTCAGAGACCAGGTCAAAACTATTTAAGCATGACTAATAATCTTATAATGTAATGTAATAATAATTTAAGGTAATAATATTTTGTTAATGAAACTTGTGTAAAGTCTAAACAAAATTATATTAGGGGTAAATAGATTTATTAAGATCTTGAATTAAATAAAGGTTTGTATATAAAATTAATAAATAATAATAATAAAAAATACAAAAATAAATACAATTTTCTAAATATGGTATACAAAAGTATCGTTTTCCTCCATGTGAGAAAGAAAGAAAGAATTGTATTAATTTCTAAAATTGGCTTTGAGTTGTCAAAGAAAGAAAGAAAGAAAGAAAGAAAGAAAGAAAGAAAGAAAGAAAGAAAGAAAGAAAGAAAGAAAGAAAGAAAGAAAGAAAGAAAAAAGAAAGAAAGAAAGAAAGAAAGAAAGAAAGAAAGAAAGAAAGAAAGAAAGAAAGAAAGAAAGAAAGAAAGAAGGGAATATTTTTGCAAGGGTAGAAAGATGAAAAAATGTCAAAAACAGAGTGAATGAGGCCAAAGCCCACACGTTAACACACACCACACAGAAATTTGCTAATATAATAAAGTTATGAGTTATTGCTAATGGTTAGTAATGCCAAACTGACACACATTCTAAGAAGTAATACTCATTTTACTTGGCAAAAATGCCCCCGAGTCAATCTTTATCTTGTTTTCCACCTATCTTGTTTTTTTTTTTCTCTGAACGGTTGAAAAGTGTTAGGACAGCCGCACTGCTCTAAAAGTTCCCTCTCCTCTCTTTTGCCCAGTGAATGACTGCATGTTAATGTCAAACGCTTATAACACAGGTTTAATCCAAAGCACATGTTGTACTTCCCAAAAAACACAACCTCCGTCTCATGTACCTCGCTTTACACACACACACGGACGCATGGACCTCTCTGCCCCGCCAACAATAACACTGCCCTATCGGCACAGATCAAACCGCAGCACAAAAAAATCATTACTGAAATTAAATAGCCTTTTCCTCGCATGGAAAACTGAATTCACGGTGCTCGCCCAATCGGCACAGCCATCTCAGAACTGTCTTCCTGTTGTTTGAACTTGCATTCTGTATTGTGTTGATATAACGCCCTCCGTCCCCGGAAAATGGAAACATGCAATGCAAGAACTCCATCCACCTGGGGTTGTCATGACAAGAGAGCTAAAGACAGAGCGAATAAGTTGCTGTTTTCTTTAGATGGCTATTTAAAGTTGGTTTTCTTTGGCCGCCGCTGGACTTGCAGTTGGGCAGGCAATCGAAAAAGGACCTATCAATTACTGACCCCTCTCCCCACTTACGATTCCTCCCCAGGGTCCAAAGTACAACAGGATAACCCTGCTAACGTGAGAAGTGTTCCCGTGGTGGACATTAATTTACTAATGCGTTTCGTGCAGGTCCCTCGGGGACGGCACTGAAGAGTGGCCCTCTTGGGACTCCGTAGCCATTCTCATAACAGGACCCAGGCGCCAATTGGAAAAAGGGAGGTAGCAAATGCAGTCCTGATGGTATCACATAGACAAAACCGCAAAGTCTCCAATAGAAACCTTGAACGACTACTATTAATTGGCTTGACTGTTTGTTTTCCTTTCTGTCTGAGGCAGACAGCAGTGTAACAGCAAAGTCATCGATGGCTCTATTTCTGCGTTTGCTGTGTAATAAGGATTGACTGGAGCGGTTGTTGTCGCTTTTTTGGAAACATTTGTCAGCCTAAATACACAAGCGTCAGTCACCCATCTGACCTACAATGGCACAGGACAGGAAACGCTGAGGGAGAATTGCCAAAAACGTCTCTCGAAGGATCTCGAGAATTTAGTGCGTGACTGAGATATTTGAGTGGCAGGGGGCTGGAAAGTTTATCTAAAGGTTATCAAGAGATTATTACCATGTTATAACAAGTATATTAAACCGTTATTACCGGGAGTTTAAAGATGAATGAAGAAAATCCTTTAACGTTTCAGTAAGGTCACTGATAGGTCAATTTAAGGTCATTCAAGGGATCTCATAAGGTCACTCGCCTCACAGACGTCGGCGCCCACTAGTCCACAAAATTCGAGCTATGATAAAAATGATTTTAAAATAAATAAAAGTTTGCATACACACCAACCCACGCACTCAAGATGTGTGACCCCGACCCTAATTAATGCATTAGACAGGTCAAAGGTTACTTAAACAGCTTTCTGTCTGGGCCAAAAGGGTGCACGTATGTGTGTGTGTGGCGATTTCTCTTAACGGCCAAGTACTGTGGCTGACCTGACATTGTGGTTTGTTGGATCGGAGAACGAACAGGCGGTTGCAGCCCACTTCATCCTCTCCTGTGTGGGTAGGAGGAGACGCGGCGCCTACTCACTGTTCAAACATCTACTTCTCAAGCCCTGGAACAAGGCTTGAAGTATAAATACCACTTTGAATTTTGATCAAAAAATAACACCAAGATTTTTCTTCATTGACACAACCCCCTATTGGGCCCGACCCCTAAAAGCTTCCCTGACTTCAGAGAGTCCATAAACAGTTCCTCTTTTCACCACAAATCAACTTTGCCATGCGGCTCCATCTCATTCTTTTTTCTCATCCATTTTTCCTGTCATTTCTTTTGAGGAGGAGAGGTTGTAATTGATATGCAGGATTACAACTATGACCCCCAACCACCACCACCACCACCACCACCACACACACACATAGAAACACCCCCCTCCTTCTCGCAACAGGGCAAATGGAGATGGAACAGAAGTTGTGTTTAGACAGAGGCCTGCGCTGGGAAAAGTGATACAGACACACGTATAAGCCGTATTTACTGAAACCGCTTCTCTTTATTTACACTAATGGTGCCGTGAATGGTGCATTATGGGGCTTTTCAAGTCCTGAGTGGAGGTGTCAGACCGTGCGTTTGTGTGCGTGTGACTGTGTGCTAGTCATTAGCGGCTCTCTTTTGCTTTGCCCCGGGCGCTTTTCAACATTTACTTGGACATTTTTCACTTTTTAAGCCATTTAGGAAATGTGAGTTGACCTCTCCTTTCCTTCAACTCATGTACCGCCTGTTAACAAAAGACCCACAAACACACGCACACACATTGCCACACACTGTTAGGCTCCTGCTCTCGTTTTCGACTGCGCAGTGGTTGAAAATGACATTACTCACAGGAATATTTGACTCTGATTGGTCCGTCATGGCATTCAGTGGTCAAATATATTTTGTAATTACCATTTAATTGTTTAATTAAAAGTTGTCCTAATCAAGATACAGTCAGCTGATCATTGTAATAAAACTATCTGCTTCATTTTTGCGACAATGACCTGTTGACTATATATCATCTATCGCTTACATTTTACAGTAAATCAAACTGGTACATTGCTAACAATTATCATTAACATTGCAAATATTTTATATTTTTGGTGATGTAACAGTATTGTCAGTATACAAAATGTAATCTCAGTAGTTTTTGTAGTTGTGTTTGGAAAGACACTATTATTAAAACATTAGGGTCAGGGTTAGGGTTACCTAGTAGTAAACAACAAAAAAAAGTATGTACAGCTTCAGCGATGTATGAACGGTTATGAATTTTCTTCTAAAAACTGGTCAGAACTGGAATTGTCAATCTTTGCGAGAGGACCACCACAACTGACCAATGTTCAACACAAAATCCATATAGTCGGATTCTTGTTTATAAATAACAAGCTCAGAAATGTTAAAGAAAGAGATTTGAATGGTGAATTTATTATAAATGAAATCCAGATTGTAACCAAAGTTATTTGCAATTATTATTGACAGCATTTAATTATCAAAGCTCAACAAGAATCAATAAATGAGTACATCACACCAAGGTGTGATTTATATAAAAATATATAAGATGTGCCATCCATCCATCCATCCATTCATTTATATAAAGCACATTTTTGAATACCATCAATTCATTATTATGTTTCTAAATGTATGCATATGCAAATGCTTTTAAAATATAGTTGCATATATGCTAATATTGTACATTTCAGTGTATGTAAAGCAGAACTATGCATTTATACACTTGTATCACAACTTCATTATTGATTATAATAAAATCACATTGAATAATTGAGCAAGTCAGTGTGAGGAAAAATAAAAATGTTAAGTAAAGTACAAATAAAACTAATGTGCCAGCAAAGAACTTTCAAACCAGGACACCGTGACAAAAAAAACAACTAGGAAAAGAAGAAACTTATATTAGAAATAATGTAAAAATAATCATAACGATGTTTCTACTACCTCAGGTTGTGGTCGGTGTTTATTTAGGACAGTGTGTGAATGCTTAGAAGGCTCCTGAAATGTATCTTGCCCTGTTCTTCAGGTTGCAAAAACTCAGCATAGATCAACCATGTAAGAAACTTTTCTCACTTAAAACACCTTTCTGATCTTTGTGTATGTGGCGTTTAATTGGGAACATTCCCTGCATGTCTTTGAAGTGAAGCCCAGTTTCACATAGGTGGTCCTCTTGTTTTTGAACAAACACTAAACAAAGCGTGAAAAATGCATGCCAAAAGACACACTCTCATACTCACACAAACCGTGCTACGTTTCATCAAGACGGCATTTCGGTTCAGCTGTAAGTGTGTAGGTAGCGTTGATTTGCATAGCCTGTAGGATGCGATCGCAGTGTAGGGGTAAACTTGCTTTCGCAGACAAAAACAGACGCAGGGGCCTTTAGCACTGCGGGCCAAACGCACAATTACACGCTATCTGTTTTAAAGGAGCCAACATGCTACAGTAGCTTAGCCTGATGCTAGCTCGCCGTTTAGACACATAGCTCATAGATATTTGTGTGCTGGAAGCCCCTGTGCTTTAATCACTTGTAGTTTGGTTCAAAGAGAAGAGAAATACGATGGAGAGATGGGTGAAGAGAGAGAAGAAAGAAGAAAGTGTTGAGCTTTAAAGAGCTTTGTTGAGGGAGGGCAATGGATATTGGAGAGAGAGAGAGAGAGAAAGAGAGAGAGAGAGAGAGAGAGAGAGAGAGAGAGAGAGAGAGAGATAGTTGAGCCATATTTCAACCCTAATTAGAACTGACAAAATGTTTTTGAGGGATCACTCTCTCTCCAGCTTTGTTTGCTTTAGCAAGTCAAAGCCAGATTTATAATGGCTGCAAAACAGAGCGATCGGAAGTGCGCACAGGGAGGGCGACAGAGATGGACAGAGCGAGAGAGAGCGAGTGAAAGACCATGTGAAGACACTGTTTGCTAGCATCACTATTTCCTATTGCTTAAACTTAGGGTTAGGGAATTTTACTAAGCGAAAAAAAAAACTTACTTGGAATGAAGGACCCAGGGACCAGAATATCAGAGAGACTTAAACCCGAAGTATACTTCGGTTGTACGTATTTGCTTGAGCGTGCCTACAGTGCGTGTGACACACATTTTGTCATACAAGTACAAAAACTGACCTTGTTTCAATCAAAAAAGAAAGAGAGGATACTGAACAAAAAAACAAACTACTGAAGACAGCAACAATAGATGCCCATGTAGATGAGCACTTGTGTGAGGGGATTAGAGATGCAAGCAACTCTAGTTTAAATGTGTACAAAGACATTGTTATCTCTCATAACTTTTGGAAAGAAAAGCCCAGACACGGGATGAGGATGAATCTTTCAAGTGCACATAAGTTGACAGCGTAACGTATGTTTGAGCATGCTATTAAATGGAGTACTTTGAGACAAAACTGAAGTATTTGGGCTTTAGGAGTTTTCAACACCCTAAGCAAAAACATAGCAATTCTCTATCAACCACCCACAACATCCTAAACAGAGATAGAGGCACGTCGGAATCCTATGATCATGCATCCTGTCTACTGAGATACCTTTATTTGATCAAATTTTTTTGAAGGTTGCTTATGATATTCCACAATCCCGTGAATTTGATTCCATGACAGTCAAGGTAAAATAATATTAAATATAAAATAGCGTTTGAAAGTTGAGGTTTGTGGTCAGTTTGTGTGTAAATGTGTTTTCAACTTTTGATTTTATTTCTAGCAAGAAATTAGTATTGCCATAATTATTTATCATCAAAGCTCTCTCTTAATTTATTAAATCATTAGACATTTATGCTGCCTCAGAAGCCTGTCCGAAATCTCTCAAATGTTTCTCCTGGACTGCGATGAATTAAATGGAGTCCTCTCGGATGTTTCTCCTGAGAAAAACACCCCCGTAATCTCATGATTTTTGTCATAATATCACAAAAATCTGGTTTAAATTCATTTAAAAGCTCAGTTTCGGGAGGTAACACTGCCTGCGAAGTTACTGCCTAATAGGGAATCAAGACAACAAGTCAGCTGCAAAAGCATTTGGATACAGCCATAGAAATAAGATGTAAAAAAAACATGTTTGCAACCACATAACATACAAAAAATGCTTTGACCCTGACAACTGCTTATACTGAAACAAATACTAACCCTTAATCCTAACCTTCAACCTGAACTTGGTATAGCGTTGACAGATTAGGCCTACTGTTCATCGTGATCAGATCCATTTAGTATTTTTATGAACTCTGAACTGAATCCATAAAGCCTAAACGTTTCTTGACCAGTGACTGCGAAACTGAGTTGACAAATAAATCACCTGTGGGGCAGGCTGGTTTGCGAGGGGAAAAACCCCCCAAAAAACAATAAAAATCAGAATGTAACAATATGCTAAAACCGTTAAGAACATGTTAGCAAATTACATGATAAAACTATTCAGAACATGCTAGTATTTGCATAGTAGCCCAGGCGATCTTAATGTCCTAAAACCCACCCTAACACCCTAAAATCCGCATAGAAACACCTTAGCAACCACCCAGAACACCTTAGAATAAATAGAAACTCAATAAAATTCCCAATCTATCACCCAAACACTGCTAGTAACAGTTTAGCAATGTGCTAAACCACTCTAATCTAGCAATCTAGTTTCTATTTTACATATACATACATATATATAGTATATATATATATATATATATATATATATATATATATATATATATATATATATATATATATATATATATATATTTTTTTTTTTTCTTCTTTTGTGGTTTTGACCTTTAATGTAGCTGAATCATTCTTCAGATCTAAATGCAACAAACAGACTACTAGAGCACAGTGCTGTTCAGGCATATAACTACTCTCACATATGTTTTTAGAGTTGATAGACTGTGTATGTGTGTGTGTGTGTGTGTGTGTGTGTGTGTGTGTGTGTGTGTGTGTGTGTGTGTGTGTGTAGGCTCCAGTCAACTGTATTGTGCTAACCTCACTGTGACCCTGGACTTAAGCTCTCTTTTGGACAGAGAATGGGCCGTTCAGGGGTCGGAGGATGTGTGTGTGTGTGTGTGTGTGTGTGTGTGTGTGTGTGTGTGTGTGTGTGTGTGTGTGTGTGTGTGTGTGTGTGTGTGTGTGTGTGTGTGTCTGAGTAAAGCTTTGAGAGTTGTTTGGTTTGGCAGGTTCTGTTGACTATTGATGTTAGGGAGGGAGTAAGTTTAAGAGTGAGAGACCCACAGTTACTGCACTGAGAGAGAATCATCCATGCACACGGGAAATATATTGACAGTAAAGGCAATCAAGATGTTATCCAATCAGATTCCATTATTAGGACCTTTTGGATCCTGAAAGGGCACTGTGGGAATTACAGCAGGTGGAATTGCGACTGATTGCAGTTCAACAGTCTCTTCAGATCTGGAGATGGCAGGTCCACCCCATAGCAAAGAAAAACAGAAATGAGATCTCTTTAATCTCTCAACCGTTTCTCTTAGACTGCAATGAGATTAAATGGAGACATTTTCTTAAGTCTCCGGCTTCTCAAATGTTTCTCCTGAGAAAAACACCCCGGAATCTCATGTTTCACAAGAATAATTTAAATTAAAAGTAATTAATGTCATTTAATTTAATTTAATTTGGATAAAATAATTTTTGAAAAATCTGACATGAACTGACATAACAGAGACATTTAAGTCTTCTGAACAATACTGTAACATCTTAGAAATACAATTTCCTCTGGTAAATTGCCAGATATTGAGATGTCTGTCTACTCTAGACACCTAAATCTCAAAATCTAATATCTCAGATTTATACTTTGAGTGTCTGTTGGTGATATTAACGCACAAAAGCTATACAGATTACAAGGAGATATGTTTAAAAGAGTATGTAGAATGTAATAACACTAACGGCTGGTTCATTTCATCAACATATCTGATTTCAGACAGTAAGGGCAGAGAATTGACTGTCCATATGACAGCATGCACAGACAGTGTTAATATTTTAGCTGAACAACCAATCTCATGCACACATTATCATAACACCGACCTAACTCTCGTATAGCCTGATTGCAATGAAAAGAGTGTGTGTGTTAGTTTAAGGGGTGCGTTGTTGCAGGTCGGGGGTCATTTAAAGGACACACTATCAATGTATCAGCTTCTGATTCTGGTCTTTATTAAACCCAGTAATAATAACGAATTTAAATGCAAAACAAGACTCCATCCCAGGAGGAACCACGAGTCAAGGCTGGGTTCTGGAGGAATCATTTGAGAGACAGATGCAAAGATCAGGTGCAGGTGGGACTGTTTCCTTTCCAAGGAGTGTGTGTGTGTGTGTGTGTGTGTGTGTGTGTGTGTGTGTATACACACCAATATTTGTGAGAAACAGCTTGATTTTTATAGACCAGAGGAATGAGGACAAAGAGAGTAAAGTGAGGACATTTTGGCTGGTTCTCACTTTCTGTGTCTTCCGTGGCCCACTCTGACATAAACTTGCATACGCATACGTGATAATATAATGTAGAGCCAGCGTTCTGACACATGACCCGGAAGCGAGGAACTTCGTTTACAAGCAGAGGAAGACGCGCCGTATCTAAGCTGAATGTAATTCTACATTGATTGTGCTTTAGGTCTTGGCGTAGTGCTCAAAATGGTGCTGAAGTGTGCATTTCCTGGATGCCCGAACCGTGAGAAACATCATATTCTCGCGCATGCGTCATGGTGCTTCATGAGTTCACGTCAGAGGCCCAGACTGAAGACATGAACTTGTTGAATAAAGTCGTTATTTTGATTATTTATTTATTATTGTGCACAAAAACTATTCTCGTTGCTTCATAAAATGATTGTAGAACCATTGCAGTGAGATGGACTTTTTAACGACGTCTTTAGTATCTTTTATGGGTCTTGAGAGAGGAAATGTCATTGCTGCCAATGGAGGCCTTTCTGAGCCATCGGATTTCAACAAAAATATCTTAATTTGTGTTCCAAAGATGAACGAAGGTCTTACGGGTGTCGCACGACATGAGGGTGAGTAATTCATGACAGAATTTTCATTTAACCCCCAGGAGTCTGGCATCGCGCTGGCGCGACAGACTCACTTTTTTTCTTATCCGTGCCAAAGAGACTCAAATAATGTCAAAACTTCTAAAGGGCCCCAAAACAGCTCAGACTCCAGTGGGTTAAACATGAAAAGAAAGTGTGTGTGTGTGTGTGTGTGGCCTGGTAAACCTTACCTAATAGAGACAAAATGTCCTCACAAAGATGGCAATATCCGAAATCCTTGTCCTTGTGGGGACGATTTTTGGTCCCCATGAGGAAAACATCTTATGAATCATACTAAGTGATGTTTTTTGAAAATGTAAAAAAGCAGAAAGTTTACTATGATGGGTAGGTCTAGGGGTAGGGTTAGTGTAAGGGGACAGAATGTACAGTTTATACAGTATAAAAACCATTACGTCTATGGAAAGTCCCCATAAAACATGGAAACACAACAGTTCCCCCTTCTAAAAATTAACTTGGTAACACTTCAATTTACAGTGTCCTTGCTACACATGTACTTACTATAGTAATAACAGTAAATTATGCATAATTACATGCATCTAACCCTCAACCAAACCTAATCCTAACTCTATAGTAAGTACATGTAGTTAATTATTATCACTCAGTACTTAAATATATAATTACAGTGTAACAATGACACCTTAAAATAAACTGTAACCATTAAATTTATAGTTTTCTCCATCAAGGCCTAGTTATACAAAACATTTTTACAATCATTTGAACTATGTACAGTTAGTAGCATAGTAAAGCTGGAAGACAATGTACAAATCCTAATACAATGACAAATCTGAGCACAAAAATCATTTTCCTTTGTCGACAGCCCTAGTTTTAGCAAGGATGCATTGTATTGTTTTATTGGATGCATTAAATAGTTCATACTTTTTACTGTATTTTTTATTTAAAAAAAAAATTCAAGTAAATGAAGCATTAGTGAGCATTAGAAACTCAGGAACATTAAAACATTTTACTGACCCCAAATGTTTGCATAGTGTATATAGCTGGCAAAAATCCCAGCAAAAACCCTTGAACTAAGATACATGTCTATGTTTACAAATATCAAAGACAGAGATGCAAAGAATTGATTAGATATTTTAACAGTTTTGGTTTGATTTTGAGGGGCTGCAAGAAACACTCTGGGGTCAGTATTTTTAGATCCCTATGCTAAAGCACACACTCACACACTCTTATATAGACATAACATTCATCTGAGGGAGAGAGTTTCACAAAGCTAGTCCTGTTTTCGCACCTGCTGCTTTGAACGACGTTAGTGGCAAAACCAAGACACACACACACACAGACACACACACACACACACACACACACACACACACACACACACACACACACACACACACACCCAGCAAAGTTAATCACCTCACTACATGAGGTTCACGCAGTGGTCATGACCGTGTGTGTCGGTGCGTTCTGTTAATTGAGGGAAAGGCGAGCGTGATCCACAGGTGAGCACTGCTCAATGGCGCACCTGTGTCATTGTCTACGTCACCTGCCGTCACCCTCTGAACTCCAATCCCTGACCTGTAACTGTAGAGCTCCCGTTTAGGGTCTCAGATAGAGATACAGACCTTAAGGCCATGGGAATGACATCTGGAAATCCGCTATATCTGTTTACCGCTCGTAGATGGCTAACGCAGACGCAACGAAACAAAGCGCCGAACAGTAATGAATTCGGACAATCGCTTCAAAGACGCGTTCGGAGAGAGAAAGAAAGGAAGGAGGTTTCCTACAGCTGTAGAAGTCATCAGGGTGGAAGCGACCGACAGTGTCATTAGCTCAAGGCTGTCAACGGCCCTTTAAGACCGCCAGAGGTTTATTGTTGTCATAATGAGTGGTGACGGACTAAAAGGGGAGGTGTGTCCAGGGAATAATCCGCTAGTCAACACCCACATTACAGCCCTAACAAGCCGTCTCGCACAGTCAAAACACACACATGCATTCTTTGACCTCTGTTTGCACAGAAAGGTGCTAAATGGGCATGTCATGTCCGACGTGTGACTGCGTACGCGGTGTGGTCTCTCCCACTGCTCCGAGTCCAGTTTTACTGGGAGGGTAGAGTTTCCAACCTTTACTTCGGCGTAATGTAAATATTCTAGAATGAACGGTCAATTATGAGTGAAAGAGAAGGCAAGAAAAAGAGAGAAAAAAAAAAAGAGTACAGTCAGTTAAATGGTGTTGTTTATTAGGTGCAAAAATTATAATAAATCACAACTGGCAATCTGTATTCAAATGGTAGCTTACTACTATTATTACAATTATCCATATTATACAATAAAAATGAACAGTATCCTTTTTTCCTCTCTCTTTATTCTCTCTTTATTGTCTTGCATATTACCCCAATTCTCATTACTGCAATGCAAGCAAGCAAGCAAATAAATAAATAGTATTTACATTGTCAAGTATTTTACATCATGGTAGTATTTGTTATAATACTTTTCATTTATGCAGATATGGGGAAAAAATACAGTAAAAATACTTTATTGAGAGCTATATTTGCAATTTAAACCAAGGAAAAATGTATCATATTATATTCTCACACACTGTAAAACATTTTTGTTGGTTTAAGTTAAAAGTAAGTAACCTGGTTGCCTTAAAATGTTAAGTTCAATGAAATTAAAAATTTGAGTTAATACAATGAAGGAAATGGGTTTAATAAATAGAAATATTAAAAATATATATATATTATTGTATCTGAACCACATAAATAAATAAAATAAAGTGTTGTGATAAATCATGAAAATAGCACAATTTGGCATGTTTCACTGCATTAACTGCATTAACGCCACCAACGTATTTTGATCTTGATATGTCGGTGATGTCGACGTAACGTCGAACGTGACCGACTGAAAGGGAACCAACTTTATTCTTTCAGCGTACAAATTTTTGTAATTATTTTGTTTAATCAGTATTAAGGCTTATTCACACCAAGAATGATAATGATAACTATAGCAATAAAGTTTTAATAACTGTTCTAATTCTATAACAATAGTCCGCCGCACAGCTATAACGTTAACATTATCATTGGAATCACTATCAGAATGATTTTCTCCAGCTGATGAGCGATAAAAACATTGACAGCCAATCAGATGATATAAATGCAGCGCACACTTATAATAAACAAAAGATTATCGTCCATTAGTGTGGACGCTAATATAGTTATCGCTCTTGGTGTGAACGGACCTTTAGTCTCAAAATGTTGTCCGAGATGAAACATGGGTTCAACAATGATGTCATTTTGAAGAAACATAATGTCTAAATACTGTATGAGTCATGACTATAATTGAATATTTAGAGTACTGATGTTTAAATGTAATGAAAAGCATTTGGTTGGACATCTTTACTCCATCAAACCCATTGACTTGTTATATCAAACCTATTTACTTATATAAATAAGCATATATCTGTACATCAGGTTTGTGTGTGTGTGTGTGTGTGTGTGTGTGTGTGTGTGTGTGTGTGTGTGTGTGTGTGTGTGTGTGTGTGTGTGTGTGTGTCTAAGTGAATAAGGCAGTCGCTGATGGACACTGATGTTTGTAGCCCCGTTAAATGATCCTTGAGGTTCCACTGTGGGCAATCTCCTCTTGTTAACATTAATCTAAACATGAACTCACAGCACACACACACGGAGGCCAGCAATCTATGAAAATCACTCAGCACTGGACTGAAAGACAAAAAAAAGTTCAGATATGCATGTTTCCACTCCTAATCCTGTCACTCAATACTTTGTGTGTGTGCATGTGTGTGTTGGGGGATAAGTGAGTGTATATTTTTCATATTTATCTCGTCTGTGTGACACCTCCCTAAATCCCTTATTTCCTGCATGTACAAAAGAGGAAACCTTACCCTTACAAAACAATGCCACTTTTTTAGATGTATTAAATGTATTAAATCTTTTATATTTAATAATATTTTTAAATGTGTCACCACGTAATGTTCACAATGGTATTATGATGGTAATATCCATGGTATTAGTTGATGAACCATGATGTATAATAATACATATCAAAGTAACATCATCAACTATCACTGTACCATGGGCCCACCATAGTACTTTTTTAGTGATAATTAATTATCATTTTCTACTTAAGTAAAATATATTTCCATCATGACAACTAAACATATTTCTATCATGACAACTCTCTGAACTCTCAGGACAATTGAGGGACTCAAATACAACTATTAAAAAAAGGTTCAAACATTCACTGATGCATCATAAGGAAACGCGATGCATTAAGAGCTGGGGGTGAAAACTTTTGAACAGGATGAAGATGTCCAGATTTTTCTTTTGTTTAAATATCTTCGCTTTTTTTTACCATTTAGTAGTGCCCTTCGAAAGCAACAGAAGATACTTACATGTTTCCCGGAAGACAAATTAAGTACAATTTACCTTGAACCCGGCTCTTAATGCATTGTGTCATATTATTGTGTCATATTAATATAATCATACCAAAGTCAAGCTCAAATGGAGTCATGGGGGTTTTGACTATAGAGAATTTCTGAGAATTTCAGACATGGGTGTTTTGTCCGTCATTAGAACTGCCACATCTGAGGCAGCAAGTGCATTACATTATGTTTTAATAGCTCAGTTTTTTCTGTCCTTTGGCCAAAATCTCATCTTATTAAAGATGAAGTGCCTCATACAGGCTATTTAAGACAGTACTGGCTATGACTCCATGACAAATGCTAGACTAAGACACTCTTTCTTCTCCACTTCTCAGATACATAAAACATTAGCCTTTATATATTTTTAGTTTAGAGCTTTATTTATCCCCTTGGGGCAATTAGTTTAGGCTCTCATGGTGCTTCACATATAACACGTATACATACAAACACTCAAAGCACAAAATTCAGAAAAAACAAAAACAATAATCATAATAATACTCAGCCAAATTTATTATGATAATTTATGTTACATAAATGAAGTGCCACAGGCACAAAAGTAAATTTATAACGATTTGTGGAACATCTAATTGTCCTTAAACGGCATCTAATTGTCCATTTAAACAATGCCCAATTGGCACTAAGGGGCCTACAGTGTGCCAAGAAAACATCCCCCACACCATTACACCACCACCACCAGCCTGCACAGTGGTAACAAGGCATGATGGATCCATGTTCTCATTCTGTTTACGCCAAATTCTGACTCTACCATCTGAATGTCTCAACAGAAATCGAGACTCATCAGACCAGGCAACATTTTTCCAGTTTTCAACTGTCCAATTTTGGTGAGCTTGTGCAAATTGTAGCCTCTTTTTCCTATTTGTAGTGGAGATGAGAGGTACCCGGTGGGGTCTTCTGCTGTTGTAGCCCATCCGCCTCAAGGTTGTGCGTGTTGTGGCTTCACAAATGCTTTGCTGCATACCTCGGTTGTAACAAGTGGTTATTTCAGTCAAAGTTGCTCTTCTATCAGCTTGAATCAGTCGGCCCATTCTCCTCTGACCTCTAGCATCAACAAGGCATTTTCGCCCACAGGAACTTTAAAACTTCTTAAGATGTTATATTTTCCAAAGAAAAACAGGTCTGGAGCAACCTGAGTGTGAGAAAATATTGGCAGAATGATTCATTTAAGTCACAGATATTTAAGGGGGCGTTCATAAATCCCACTATTCAGTAGTTTTAACAGTTATATTGTTCAATGGAAACAGACACCTATAGGGCCAGTCCCTTCTGCACTGGTGCGGGATGTAAAGGCCAAGGCAGCTGTTCAGAGTGGCTTTAGGTGGCGTTAAGGGGAGACCCCTTATGGTCCTGCAAGGTTGCGGTGAGAGACCCTTGGTGACGCGTCACCCTCATGTGTTGTTGTAAGCCGATACTGAGGTCACATCCCAGCCTCTAGCCCACCATCTCTTTTAATAGACTAAACACATATGTCTCCCTCTCACTCTGTCAGTCTCTCTCTCCACTCATAATGGTTCTGTCACTAATATCTGTATCTAATGGCACTAATGGAAAATGACAATATGGGACAGGCACACATAGGCCACCTAACCTCACGGGGATTCCAGGTCCTTGAGGACCCCATCGACTGTCACTTCCCACAAAGATCAAAGATCATCAGGGGAAAATGAGCGGCTACTTCATTTAGAGTAACAAAATGTGAGAAGTCTGTTCCCATGCTAAAGCTCCACGAGGTGGTTGCAAGGCTGTTGCTAAGATGTTCTTTTTGAGTGTTTTTTTTATGATGCATTTCAGATGAAGTCGAAAATTTGATAATAGATTTGAATAATTTGATTGTAATTTGAACACCAATATGATTCTGTTTTCCTATAAAGCAAATATTAAAACCGTAAAAACAAAATGAAAATCTGTACATAGGTCATAATATTTAAATATCACATTCTATATATATTAAATGAATAAATGATTATATCTTGGATACTAAAAATTTTATTTCATCGAGCGCTGTTATTAATTAAAACTATTACGAAACTATTTTGTTAATTCAAATAAAGCTAATAAAAGATGAAAAACTTAAAAATGTAAATGAAAATTATAAACTGAAATAAAATTTCAAGTAAATACAATTGCAAAAAGTTTAAATTGAAGCAATAAAATTACTAAAACTGAAATAAAAATAAAGCTAAATATAAATAAAAAATATGACAAAAGCAAAAAACAAAAATACAAAATATAAGTTTAATTAAATTGAAAAAATCAAATGTAATTCAAAATATAAATAAAATACTATAATAGTATATAAATAACACTGCATCAGACTGCATCTTTTATTAAAAATATATATATAATAAAAATACATTTTCTAACTTTTTATCATGCAAAAACGTGCATTAGCATTCACCATCTTGAAAATTGTCAAATGGCATCTCGCTGAAAATCAGATTTTTGATCTTGAGCAAGACATTTTTGGCAACACTTTGAAGTCCAGTTCTCACTATTACACAAGATATTGGCTGCTTGTTAGTATTTCTAAAGCACATATTAATGCCTTATTCTGCATATCTTAATCCTTCCCAATACCTAAACTTAACAACTACCTTACTAACTATTAATTAATAAGCAGTAATTAGGAGTTTATTGAGCCAAAAGTCGTAGTTGATAGTTAGTTAACAGTGAGAATTTGACCCTAAACTACAAACCTGATTCCAAAAAAGTTCCTGTACAAATTGTGAATAAAAAAAAGGAATGCAATGATTTACAAATCTCATAAACTTATATTTTATTCACAATAGAATAGAGATAACATATCAAATGTTGAAAGTGAGACATTTTGAAATGACATGCCAAATATTGGCTCATTTTGGATTTCATGAGAGCTACACACTCCAAAAAAGTTGGGACAGGTAGCAATAAGAGGCCAGAAAAGTTAAATGTACATATAAGGAACAGCTGGAGGACCAATTTGCAACTTATTAGGTCAATTGGCAACATGATTGGGTATAAAAAGAGCCTCTCAGAGTGCCAGTGTCTCTCAGAAGTCAAGATGGGCAGAGGATCACCAATTCCCCCAATGCTGTGCATCATAAAGAGGAAGATGCGACAAAGAAGACCTAAGACAGTCGAGCAACTAGAAGCCTGTATTAGACAAGAATGGGACAACATTCCTATTCCTAAACTTGAGCAACTTGTCTCCTCAGTCCCCAGACGTTTGCAGACTGTTATAAAAAGAAGAGGGGACGCCACACAGTGGGAAACATGGCCTTGTCCCAACTTTTTTGAGATGTGTTGATGCCATGAAATTTCCCTTAATCCCTTAAAATGATACATTTTCTCAGTTTAAACATTTGATATGGCATCTATGTTGTATTCTAAATAACTTTGTACAGTGTCCCAACGTTTTTGGAATCGGGTTTGTAAAAGTGTGACCGAAATTTGAATTATTAGAGCCAAAATCCTCACATGGCTTTCTACTCCATAGTTTGCGCATGAACTAAAATCTTTTGTTTGTTTTCTAACCTTAAAATAAATTATTTTGAGGGATTCTAGGGTTAAACCAATGAAGCAAACTTATAAAATATGCTTGCGAATGTATCTGCTTTAAAAGGTGTTGGGTTTTTCTGATCAGAATGAAAGGTGATCCTGCTTGTGCTGCCAGAGTTGTTAAAATGTGATTAAGAGGTTTTGATGGTGGTAATGTGGCCACCGTAAAGCAAACGGGATGTGGCACACACACACACACACACACACACACACACACACACACACACACACACACACACACACACACACACACACACAGCAAGCTGTGCTCCTGACGATGAACTTGGCCTTCTCCTCGCCATGTGGAAACCTAACACTAGCCCGAGCAGACGGTTGAATGACAGAGGGGCTACGAGGGTTCTTGAGGGTCCACGGAGGGGGAGTGGATGGGCGGCTGAAAGGTCTATGGGGACCCAGAGTGCATTTCAAACCCATCAGTGTCACTTATTTCGCTAAGTGGTGACATAACCACCATCACCACGGAAAATCCTGTGGGACCAGTGGAACTGGGCCTAACCAGAGACTCTGACTATACCGTTCAAGAATGCGGAGATAGAGAAACAAGGAAAAAAAAGAATCAGAGAGTTAAAAAAGAGATGGTACATTCTAATAATTAGGTGTAAAGAGTACCTGAAAACTACACTTGAGTAAAAGAACAGAAACGAATATGACTCCATCACAAGTTACAATATATTCCAAAAGTAAAGTCTTAGACTATCTTACAGTACTTTAACAGTGCAAGTATTTTACTAATACTGAATGCAGACTCAAAGATGATAAGAGACAAGCCAGTGAAAAACAAGAAACTGTTGATTTGTGAGGAGAGCAATCACTTGTTTATTTTCTAAAATAAACTGAAACTCAATATTGCAATAAATGTCAACACAACAGCCTCTTAAACGTCTACAAACACTCAAGTCTTAGTTAAGCTCGAGAGTTCAAAAAGGGCATTAAATAGTCTTAAATAGTCAAAGTGTTGCACTGGACAAGCTGGTTTCGGCTGCAGCCATGTCCTCATCTTATATATGAAACACCTGCGATATAGCCTGTTCCTACCAGACTCTCGTACATTATTTGTACAGAGACTGGCCACTCTCCATTGACAAGCGTTAACTTCCTTGAAGGCGGGTACTCTGTTGAAGTTTAAAACTATTTGATCTGCCCAGAGCCACTCTGGATCTGCCATGACCAATCGCTAATGTTTGGTCATGACGTATCGCTAGCGTTCGCCTTAGCCAACTCCTTCACCACTAACAGAGCGAGCTGAAAAATCTAACTTTTCCTGAACCCTGTGGGGAGGAGGGCCACAACATCATGGCCACTTAGCAAAGATTGTTCTTGCTCCGGCCGGCTTTAACTTCTGGATATTCGGCAACGTTACCACAACAGTTTGAATGGCTTCGCTCGCATCTTTCTCCGCCGCCATCATTCTCAGCCACTCTCTCTGTTCGCTGATTGGACCGGTTAAAATTTGGCCGGAGAAAACCAGCGAATATATAGCAAACCCCGATGATGTACTGAAGGAAAATTAAAATTGAGCGGAAGTATGTAGGAGGGCAGAGCCAGGCTACCTGTGATACACAACTACTAGCTAATACACTCACATTTTTGTAAATTATCCATGTTGACAAGTTTCGTTGAGTAACACCGTGTCTACACCGGACACGATCGTTGACGCATCGGATCGCACTGCACCGCAAAAGCTAGAACAAGCGACCTACACAAGCGACCGTTGCAAAGCATTTGTCCTTCGTGTTAGTACATCATAAATATAACGATGCATCAGTTTGCTGTTGGGGAATTGTTGTGTCGTGTAGACATCATCACTGATTATAATGGGTTATATTGTCTTTTGTCGCGTCACATCACGCCGCTCACGTCCGGTGTAGACATGGTCTAAGGGCAAAACACACAAGATATAGTACCGTCAATGCCCTCTAGATGGTGATATCACTTCTTTTGTAGTAGAAAAAAACTACTGCAGAAAACGTTAGGTGCGATGCAAAATGTCTTCTCATATCTTATTTGTGCATCCTCGTTTCCTTTTCTTGCTTGCTTTCCTCGCATCTTAGCTCCACCCCCTTAGGATGCGAGGGAAGGATACACCAGTGTTCATGACTCCACAGGAAGCTTCCTCGCAGTGCAACTAGAGAACTAAGATGCCCTTCAAGATGGTTCGATCGGTTTCCAGGTCACGGGATGGAGGACGGAGGAACACGGAAACATCAATTTGAGTATTGAGACGCACCCACTGTGTAATTGCATCACTCATTACAAATGTATTGGAGTAAAGAGTACATACTTATTCAAAAATGTTGTCAAGGGAGTAGAAGTTGCTAACTGATACTCAGTAAAACTAGAAAGTAGCCAAAAATATACTTAAGTACAGTAATTAACTACATTTACTTTACACCACTGTTGTGGGTATATAAAAAAAGCAGGTGTCTTGATATTTTAAAAGGGGGCATAACCTTCAGAATTTGTTGTGGCCTTTTTATTGCTGAATCATTGGAAAAGTTTCAACCCTGTTAACAAAATTTAGGTCTAAATATATATTTAAGGCTAGCTATTTTGGAACCAAATGTCGTGGAAGTTATTGAAAAACTGGTATTGCTGATAAATTAAGGAAAATTATAATAATAATTTTTGTCTTACAGTAACCCCGGTAACAGGGTTGAACGGTTTAAACATTGGGGTCCACACTACAGTTTGCACTGAGACAGTTTGAGATTATTTACTTTTCTTCCCGCCATGCTGACAGGGCCCATGTAATTTATAGGGTGTCACAATTTAAAGTCACACAACATTTAATCTTCTGTATTGTGGTGTACATCCAAGTGAAACGGATTATCGAAAAATAATAAATGAGTGGGGACTTGGTTCCATCCCTCAGTTGTTGATTGGATGAATGCGAGCTTGAGGTTAATTGCAAGAAAGAGGCAGAGTTTAAGCTGATAGACAATTACAAACAAAATTGTAAAAATTAATCACATTAATGGAGGAATCGTTCACAATAAGAATAAGATGCATTTAGAATTGGGCGAATTTTCATAACATTTCATATTGATTTAAAGGAATGTTCATTTTGGTCATGGGGGAAACATGCAGTAACAGGGTTGAACGAAAAATGGAGGGCATGTCTAAATATTATGTTTTTCATAATTTAAATTAAATTGTGAACTAAAAAATAATATTTGAATATTACAAATAGTAATATCAAAACCAGTTTTTACTACCATTACTATATCAGCTCTATACATTGTCAATTGTTGGAAACCATTGAGAAGGTTAAGACCTTGAGGGACTGATTTGTGCCTCAAATACTTAAAAAATAAATAAATAAAATAAAATTACGGGACACTAAAGTGTACCAAATGTGTGCCATATGTGCTGTTACATGCCTTGATATTTCCTGACTACGACACGCGCGCGCACACACACACACACACACACACACACACACACACACACACACACACACACACACACACACACACACACACACACACACACACACACACACACACACAAACTCAGAGGAAGTGAAGTGGTAGATCAGAATGACTCGCTGATTGTCCTGTTTGATGATGGTTTCACTTTGACTTTTCCTCCCCCACGTTACAGAAAAACACGTCGACTTAACTGAGCTCCAAGAATGTTTTTCAATATTTCATTTCACTCCGTTCTTGGTATTGAGTGCCATGATTCATTTTTATCCTTACTAAATGCCAGCACTGCATCACAAGTAACCACATGCACAAACACAGGTTGTTTCACCTAAAAAGTGAGAATGGTACGATTTCCACAACACACCTACACAATGTTCCTCTTTCACAAACTGAAATTTATGAATCAAGATCCTAAATACATCATGATTCTGATTTTGCGGCCCTGCCGTAACATCCACAAAAGCTTTCGGGAATTAGTTAATGCTTGTGGAGCTGAAAAGGACTCTTTAGCGCCTTCATCAAACTATGTTTGGTTCTAACTGGAAGCTTTATGTACAGTACTGAATATTAGGGTGCCACTGAGCACTAGATGGCACTAATGAATGTATATGTTTGTGTACGAGTGTGTGCATAAATATAGGTATAAAAATATTTATGTATATATTTTTCCATGCCCTAAATATTCCTTTAAAAAATTGTGAGAACGGACAAAAATAGTATCTATATATTTTCTTAGAGAAGATGAACAGTTAAGCCTCGTACATATGCGTTTTATTAACTGAACATTTAATTATTTAATTCATATTTATTATCCATGCCCATTTCATCTTGGAAAGTTGAAATCAATGAATCTATTAAGAAAGAAAAATCTGCATAAAATCCAAGCTGACCTTATAAAAGTGGCATAAAAACGAACAAATAATTAATTAATTAATTAAATACATGCTGATTTCATCTTCTGAAGCTGAAATAATAATAAAAAAAACCTGCAAAGCAATAAAATCCAAGCCGACCTTATATAAGTTATATAAAAATGAACTAAATAAAGTCAAGCTAATACATAAATCAATTTTTAGATCCATGTTTTCTTTCCAGGGATTTTTTATTCCTTCTAATATCCAGATTGCCCACTGGTACGTCTGGTGGTGTAGACAAGATCTGACGATTATCTGATGGTTCCACATGTTTCAAGGTGTCCATCTCTCTAGATGCCTTGGGATTTTTTTAATAACACATGTCCTTTGTCTCTAAAGTCACAGGCTGCCTGGGAAGACCACATATGAAGAGGACACGAGTACATCATGTGGGGCCATATCTGAGCGGAAAATAACATGAATTCTCTTGTCGTTATTAAAGCCACAGAGCAAAGATATAATCAGAGTGCCCATGGCGACAAGTAGCTCGAACCATTCTCACTCGCCTGGCTAATAAAAGAACAAAGATAATCAGATATTGAAGATAGAGAGAGAAAGACAGAGAGAGAGAAAAATAGGAAAGAGAGGGTGTTTATCTCAAGGTGGACAAATCTTTAGACAGTTGCAGACATTGTCCTTTAGGTCAGCTAGTGAGGTGGACCCTTGATGTGGTTGAGAAAGGACACTAGCTCTGAAAGTGTGTGTGAGAGTGTGATTCGCTGCGGCCCGATGTTTTGCTATGTGTGCAGCTTTGTGGTGCTAACCAAAGTCACGAATGCTGAGCTGTTTCTCACAGAAGCAAAGCAATACTTTATTGACACTTTATTGACTGACAAAGTTGTCATGGTGTTACATATATATATATATATATATATATATATATATATATATATATAGTATGAGTAATAGTTATAGTATAGTATGAGATATAGCATGTGTAATATTAATTAACAACATGTACTTGGGGTTATAGGATTAGGGTTTGGTTTAAGGTTAGTTATTGTGCATAAGTTACTGTTATTACATATAACGTGAGGACATAAGGACACTGTAAAATAACGTGTTACCAAATTTTAATATCAAAGAGCCAGCAATATTCACTATATACAATGCCAGGTTTATTAGACAACCAGACTGGGAAGCAAGCAAGAGAAGAGAAGAAATGCAGAGATGTCTAAATTATTATTTTATTTAAAATTCTATTTTATTTCATCCATTCATGTGTCGTAGATACTTTGCAAGAAATAAATGACGAGGCATAATAAGTAGATACAAGTAATTCTGGTTCATTTTTATTTCAATGGCCCACTTTAGACATTCTACTAACTATAAGTAACTTTGCAACTACATGTCAACTAACTCTCATTAGAGTATGTACACTGTTAGGTTAGGTTTAGGTGTTAGGGTTAGTAGAATAAGTTGACTTGTACATGAGAAGTTACTTATAGTCATGTTGGGGAGAATCAAAATGAAGTATTACAGATATTAAGCAGGCAGAAAATAAGGTGTAACCATAAGTCTTATTCAGGCAACTGGGGAAAAGTGTTTAGTGAGGGAATAGACAAATGAACACACACACACACACACATACACATTGGGGTTTTTATGTTTTCTGGGGACTTTTCATAGACATAAGGATTTTTATACTGTACAAACTGTATATTCTACAAGCCTACCCATCACAGAAAACTTTCAGCATTTTTACATTTTCAATAAACATCACTTAGTATGATTTATAAGCTGTTTTCCTCATGGGGACCCAAACATGTCCCCACAAGGACAAGGATTTCTGATACTGCCATCTTTGTGGAGACATTTTGTCCCCATAATGTAGGGTTTACCAGGCCCCAGGCCCCCTCCACACACACACACACGCACACACACACACACACACACACACACACACACACACACACACACACACACACACACACACACACACACACACACACACACACACACACAGACAAGCTGGAATTTTGCCCATTACTTTATTTGCTACAAACCCCTGCAAATATGTTTACAGTCCACAGATAAGATCCCACACACACACGGAGCATGTCTGCTTTCAATATCTGTGGAGGTACAGCAAGCCAAACAGGACGTCTACACCACCGTGTGCAAACCATGCTGATGCTCTTTAATAAAGTTAAGCTACAAAATGAGCTGACCATTAATCAGGATCCTTTTTAATATAATGCACACATTATTGTAACATATTCATGTCCACTATGCACAATTAGCTGCTTCTTAAATAAATAAATCAACCAAATTAATAATAAGGATAATAAATTGGTGGGTAACTTAAAAGTTTGAAAACAAACGCTGTGCGTAGGTAGTATAGTAACGTATAGGTTAAACATTTCATAACATTGAATTATTATCCAACTGTAAATATCAGAACAATTGTATCTGGTATCAGTTTCAACAAGTGTGAGATAAGGCCTGGTCTAATGAATAATTTACTGTGGTTGCATTATAATCGAGTGATTAGGGATATTCGGCAGCTTATTATTAAAAATAATAATCATTTTTAAAGAAATAAAACAGTTTCATAAAAAGAGTTCAGTCAGTCTGAGAAAAAAAGTGTGCGGTTAAGTGCAACCTCACAAAAAGTACATGTATTTAACGCTTCATGAGGTGAAGAGGTGGAAAGGGCGAGCTGTCAAAATCTCAGGTTTGGTGAAACAGGAAACATTTCTTATGATACAATATGTCTCATGCATATTCAGAAACACCTCTTGTCAGTAATTCATTTCATTAGAATTGTAGCCAAAAGTATCACTTCATACTGAGAATGAATATATTCTGATTGACTATCCAGCATGAAAAAAAAATCTTAACCTAAAACATCTTTATTCTCTTAATTTATCATCAAAACACAAAGAAAACAAGCAGAATCAACAAAAATCACACACTGCCAGCCGTTCTATTTAGGTGCACAGGAAACAAAATGTATTTGTAGATAACAAACCTCTCATGTCCAAAAAAAGATTTGTCGTAAGGTAAGTAAAGCATTTTTTCCCCCTGTGAACTCAAACACAACAACCACATTATATGCTTTACATGTTGTAGCGTACTTTGTAAAAGAAAGTTTAAAAGGAAACTGCGCATGTTGAATCTGCCAGCGTACTAAAGTCTGTTTGAAGACACGGGTAGTACATTTTCCGTTGTGGCACACTTCAACAACTTGCCCTTCTGAGCGAATCTTCAAAGAATACATTTCACTAAAAAGTGCGAGCATTACATTGATTGTTACCTTGTCCATTTAAATTTAGGTTGCAAATGTTGCATTTTCATTTAAGTTAGAAAGCGATGAGAAACTCAAGCAGGTACATACTCTAAATTACATGCAAAACATACATAAATGCTTGATTAATTCAAAATCCTTAATGCGTTAAAATAATATAATGCAAATAAATTACTGAAGCTTGTGACACTGTGCCATATATTATATATATATATATACCTTTTTCAGCTACAGTAGACAACTGTAATTTAACAGTTAACTGTAGCCGTTTTTTCAGCTACAGTAGACAACTGTAATTTAACAGTTAAATTACAGTTGTCTACTGTAGCTGAAAAACGGTATTTAGCTGTTAATTTCAAAAACAGTAGTGCTCTGTATTTTTACAGTATCATGCTGGCAACCACAGCTGCCAGTAGAATTTTTGCCAGTAGAATTTTTACAGTGTAGGCTTTATAGAATAAAGTGATATGTGTCATGAATTTATCAAATTATTTTAATAAGAAATAATGCACTTGCACAAAAATATGCACCCCATGTCTTTGACCCATATATATATATATGAGACTGGACCTAAAATCACTATAATTAAAGCAATAGGGGTATAATGATATCCTCATGTCACGATATAATACATATCACGATACTGAACTCGCAATACGATATTATTGCCATACTCAACAAAACAAAACAAAAAATGTACTGTTGATTAAAACGCTAAATCTGGTATTACATTGGGGGTGGAAATGAATAGGCTTGGACTTGGTGCTGGTAACACAATGCACAGGACAATGGTGACACCAGAATAAAAATATCCATGATTCTGAAGCTGAAAATATTGAATTATTTTAGACGAATGCGCTTGCACTCTGTCACTGCCTGGATAAGACATTTGGCATTATCAGGACCCTCAGATATTTCCCCGTTGCATTATTATACATATAGTAAATTATATATAGTAGTTTAATAGTAATTTTAATTTTGGGTGAACTATCCACGATACATATTGTTGCATTTTTGTATTGTGAAGTATTATTACACCCCTAAAAAGCAACCATTTTATTTGTTACCAATACTTGTATCATTTAGTTACTATTCAAGAAAAAAAAATCAGCATGTAATAGCAATGAGGAACTGAACTAAATATGCACACAATATACTGTAGAATGTTGTTGAGTGGATTTTGTTGGGACTAGGATTAAAATCGCTATAATAAAAGCAATCATTATATTTGTCACTAATGACAAATGGAAGGAAAGAGAAAGTTGGAGAGAAAGAGAGGGGAAATGGGGTGGGGGTGATATTGTCATCCTACGGATTAGTTGGGATTAATCAGACTTGTCTTTCAGAGGGGTGAATGCTCTTTTAACGAGCTACTGCTAAAACGACAGGGATTCTTACCCATTAATTAAACAGGGTCGGCCTAGACACAGAACCACCTATCAAAAACATGTACACATTCACACATGCTTGCATACGTGGGATGTTTTCGGAATGTTAAACCAAACATTTACCGTATCCGCTGGATTGCACTAGCGTGTTATACAGGTTACGTCGCAAAAAAAAAAATGTATTGCGTCTTGGGCAAAATGTTCCGTGTGGGTACGGGCTACGATGAGAAAAACATTCTGCTTGTCAACCTACAACAAATAATTTTTCAGTAATTACAGAGCTGAGTCAGCTTAAATAACGAACCTTTTATTTAGTGCACTAGATTCTTGTAGGTTCTCACACTTTTACAACTCAAGTAGTTATTATTAGCCATTTAATAAGCTTGCCGTGAGACTCAGGTTAACTTCTGACATTTGTGTCATTGTTTTGCTGCATGTGAGCAAAAGAGTCCTGAGAAATGCCTGACCACATATCATATCTCACATCGCTACCCCAAAAGCTCGTCTGATCATTATCACACTATTTTCCATCTATTGAAACTCTTGTGCGAGTACATTTCAGTGTGTGCGTGTGTGTGTGTGTGTGTGTGTGTGTGTGTGTGTGTGTGTGTGTGTGTGTGTGTGTGTGTGTGTGTGTGTGCTTTAGACTGCATCAGACAATCTGCAGCAAATAGCTACATTAACAGAAAGGCTGTGGAAGTTTATTTAGAAATGTGAAATACTACCAAAAGCGTCTGATTTTGATGACTTGTGCAAAGAGAAGTGTCTCGTCAAGGTCTTTGAGTTGAAGAACTTTTTCTTTCTTTTTTTTCCTAACGTTTTTGGTTCGTTTTAATAGATGACAGGCTTGTGTGAAGGTTTTTAAATAGGGATCACTTGATTTACCTATGGGAAATCAACAAATATAAATAAAAATGATTTCAATTAATGGTTTAAACAGAGTTAACAATACAATTACAGGAGAGGGTAGATTTTCTGTCAGTTTTCGGAGAAAAATTGGGTGAGTACAGTGGAGTTGATCTGCATGAGACTGCTATGACTTTCATAAAGAGTATGGTTAGAGTGGGCTTCCACACATGACAGATATAAACAGTGGCTGAGATCCTGTCAGATAACTGTAGCAGGTATATTGATAGTTAAAATAAAAATTAAACTGAGATGAAAAATCTACAACTATTTTATTGCATAATTATTATGCATGCAGATTTTATGCCATCATATTGTTTGAGATACTATACAATATTTATACTTTAAAAAAATCACTCTGCATGACTATTGCAAAGGAACTTGAAAGGAAGGTGCTAAAAACGTAAAATATCTTGAATATATTCTAAAATCAATGCTATTGCAACATTTAAAAAATAATATCCTTAATATTTGACTCAACATGCTTTTAAATAACTTTAATACAGCCGATTATACACTAAAGGTCCATTTAATGGCATTCATCAAACCTCCGTGAAAAAACAATACATCACTTTCCTTTGTGGTCTCAGAGACATCAGACGTAAAATATGACTTAATGCAAGACTTTCTCAGTGTTTTCTGGTAGATGTGCACACTGTAGAACTTCACTGGCAATTGTCTATGTCAATTTGTACTTCGCTACAATGCGTTTTTGCTCAGATTGAAATAACAGCTGGCAAAAATGTGTTTTTTAGGTTAGCTTTTAAATCACCATTGTTATTTTACACAAATTGAACACCTTTGGGACCCAAAATAAAGATAATCCATACACGGGTTTAAATGTGGAAGTTTAGAATTGATATATATATACACACACACATATATATATATATATATATATATATATATATATATATATATATATATATATATATATATATATATATATATATATATATATATATGTGTGTAGTATACACTTCACAAGTCTTGACTAAATGTCAAATTAGAAACTGAGAAAGAAATGCTGAAACCTTCTAATCCTGAAGCTGAAAGGCTTTAAATAACAGGGCAGGAGAATAAAAGTGAATTAAAAGGTCAATAGAAAACAGATCCTGATAGAGGGACAGATTCTGCCTTGGAGAGAAAAGAAAGAGCAGAGAGGACGGATAGAAGTTTCTCAAGTTTCTCTCGCTCATTTACGGGGACAAAGAGCAGCGAGGAGAGCAGCCCGGTGAGGCGGGGAGGGGGTGAAGCATCTTTACACGTACCCTGATAGCGACTCCGTGTGTGTGTGTGTGTGTGTGTGTGTGTGTGTGTGGGGGGATCACTGAGCGCTGGGGTCAGTCGCAATGCCTGACTGGAGAAAGCGGTGATATTCATCTCACCTGTGGGATACGGCGACACCAGCGCACACCTGAGATCCTCCTCTGACTGACAGGCCTTCAGAGGAGAGGAGAGGGTCAGGGTGGGGTAAGGTGACCACCTCACACACCAAATGGCAGCAGACATTTGGAAATCACCAAATGAAAAGGATAGCATCATTTGCCCACCCTCATGTCGTTCATTTCTTTCACTGTGAAACACAAAAAGAGAATTTTTGATGAATAATCAAGCAGCCCTGTTTCCATATAAGTGACCACATCTGTAAGCATTTGTCATAATGTTGCTTACCACAAAAAAAAAGGCCAATCTTTAGAGGATTTAAAGCAGAAACGTGAATCTTAAAATGTTATAAAATCGCATGCATTCATTCTTCTGTTAAAACTGGGGTATTATTTGAGCTATAAAACTGTTGCCATTACTTCTGTCCTTTTAGAGTTTTAGATCTTTTTGGCAATAAATTAGATTTATAGATCGATTTTCATGGCAATACAATTAGATATGTACAATCTAAAAAAATGCTGGGTTAAAAACAACCCAAGTTGGGTTGAAAATGGACTAACCCAGCGATTGGGTTGTTTTAACCCAGCATTTTTTAGAGTGTTCACAGAAAAGATAGGTTTTCTATACTTTTAAAACAGTATGCATCAACATCATGCATACATGTTAAACAAAAAAGAGGACTTCATAATAACAACGTGAATTGAAATTGCAGGGGTGAACATTTCCTTTAAGTATGCAGGACATACTGTGTTTTTTTAAATGTTATTATTATTCAGAAATGTATGTAGAGGCATGTATGGCAGGCAAATCTACTGATATTCCCTTGTTGGCATGGTGTTGCATATGTGTGTTTTTGCGAGTAACACCGAAGACAATCACAATTTTCTATACTTCTTTTTTGAACGACTAGATTCGAACTAGATCTGACCAGCTTGTCTCTGTAAAGTACTTTGAAGTGCACTACATCTGATATGTGCATATTGCCCAGATCTGCTGCGATGCCAAAATCATGACATTTTACTGTATCTGTGTGAAGGTGTGTATTTGATGTGTGGGTCTTTGTGTCAATATGATTTTTTTTTTTTTTTTTTTAATTAATTGTAACAAACTATAAAATCAGTTTTTAATAAGTTAAAATGCTTCAATTGAAGTTTTTGTTCTTATTGTTCAATGAAGTATAGTATTGATATAAACCTATTGATAACACAAGCAGAGAGTTACTGATGCATAGTTGGTTATAAGGCCGATGCCTGCAGAGCCATCTTACTAGTGTCGCTAAACTAGGTCAACAATGACTTCCTGCGATTGAGCACAAAACCCTCACTGCTATTAGCAGCAAATCCACCAAGAGTGTGTGTGGGTGTATAAGTGCATATTTCAAACAAGTATATTTAATCTACATTATCAGAACGAGAAGCCGTGAAAGACACAAAATGTACATGATCCTATACTTTTTTTAAGACACAAACACAAATATTGTGTAGAAGGTGAAGCTTCTGAGCTGTGCGCTTATTTGGCAGCAAATTCGATGGGTAATTCTCCGTAAGCGTTATCATTTGTGATTCATTATCAATGTCTATGATCGTCCATAGATCAACAGTCCTTGTGCCTGAGAGGATCATGTGGTTAAATGTTCAGCATTAGACAATAAAACATGTTTTTAATCATAATGTTACAACAAAATATTAGTTTTAACTATAATAATAATTTCTGATATTTCTGTTGTTTTCAAAGATTCAAGTTGATTTCGAACAATCAGAAATTAAATTCAAAGTGGTCATAAAATGTACAACATTATAACAGCACATTATGACTTTAACTTAAAATAAATAAATAAAATTCAAGCACAAATGGAATCATTGTTTGAAGAAAGAACCTTTAACTAAACTAAATTAAACAACTAATAAAAAAATAAAATAAAATAAAATAAAATAAAATAAAATAAAATAAAATTAAATTAAATTAAATTAAATTAAATTAAATTAAATTAAATTCAGGGACAAATGAAACCATCACCTGAGAAGGACTCTTTAAATAAAATAAAATAAAAAATAAAATAAAATAAAATAAAATAAAATAAAATAAAATAAAATAAAATAAAATAAAAAAAAAATAAAATAAAATAAAATAAAATAAAAAAACAAAATAAAAATAAAAATAAAATAAAATAAAATAAAATAAAAATAAAGGACAAATGAAACCATCACCTGAGAAGGACTCTTTAAATAAAATAAAATAAAATAAAATAAAATAAAATAAAATAAAATAAAATAAAATAAAATAAAATAAAATAAAATAAAATAAAGGGACAAATGAAACCATCACCTGAGAAGGACTCCATCAATAAAATAACTCTTAAAATAAAATAAAATAAAATAAAATAAAATAAAATAAAATAAAATAAAATAAAATAAAATAAAACAAAACAAAACAAAATAAAATAAAATAAAATAAAATAAAATAAAATAAAACAAAACAAAACAAAATAAAATAAAATAAAATAAAATAAAATAAAATAAAATAAAATAAAACAAAACAAAAAAAAAATAAAATAAAATAAAGGGACAAATGAAACCATCACCTGAGAAGGACTCTTTAAATAAAATAAAATAAAATAAAATAAAATAAAATAAAATAAAATAAAATAAAATAAAATAAAATAAAATAAAATAAAATAAAAAATAAAATAAAATAAAATAAAATAAAATAAAATAAAATAAAATAAAATAAAGGACAAATGAAACCATCACCTGAGAAGGACTCTTTTAAAATAAAATAAAATAAAATAAAATAAAATAAAATAAAATAAAATAAAATAAAATAAAATAAAATAAAATAAAATAAAACAAAAATAAAATAAAATAAAATAAAATAAAATAAAATAAAATAAAATAAAATAAAATAAAATAAAATAAAATAAAATAAAATAAAATAAAATAAAAACAAATAAAACCATCACCTAGAAGGACAAAATAAAATAAAATAAAATAAAATAAAATAAAATAAAAATAAAATAAAATAAAATAAAATAAAATAAAATAAAATAAAATAAAATAAAATAAAAAAATAAAATAAAATAAAACAAAACAAAACAAAATAAAATAAAATAAAATAAAATAAAATAAAGGGACAAATGAAACCATCACCTGAGAAGGACTCTTTAAATAACTTAAAATAAAATAAAATAAAATAAAATAAAATAAAATAAAATAAAATAAAATAAAATAAAATAAAATAAAATAAAATAAAATAAAATAAAATAAAATAAAATAAAATAAAATAAAATAAAATAGGGACAAATGAAACCATCACCTGAGAAGGACTCTTTAAATAACTTTAATCTAAATAAAATTAAATAAAATTAAATAAATTTAATCTAAATAAAATTCAATAATACAATTAAATTCAATTAATTCAATTAAATTAACAAAATAAAATGCATTTAAGACATAAATGGCACTATTACCTGTGATATGAAGGACCCATACATTTATACAAAATATATAAAATGATGCATCTAAATGATAAAATGATGCATCTAAATCAGTTAAACTACATAAAAGAACAAAATCTACCTTTTATCTCAGAAATATGAAAAATATGGTGAATCTAACCTTAATCTATACATTAGATAAAAGTTGGACATATGTTAGATATCCACCTTGTCATTTACTCATCTTTTACACACAGAGAAAGTTATAAAACAACTTGGACAGTGTACTTTCTACTTTCTACATTCATATTCATCTTCCATACTCAATCTGATACTAATCATCTTCCTATCATGCTGCCAGCTGGCTGTATCCAGCTTTCAATAAACGAGAGAATACTCACTGACATATATGGAGCAAGGGGTATGAAAAGAGCTGACAAAAATAATATTTTTGTAAGTTTATAGAAAATGGAGCCATGAGAACAATAACAGCTTTTCTAAGTAAGAAGTTGGTATGATAAAACTCGCATCGAGTCAAACACTCTCATTCTCACTCTCTTTGAATGATCTGGCATTGTCGACCTGGGCCAGTCAGAATGAAAGATTCAAAGAATTATCAGTATTCACTTTTCTGCTAATTTGACCTCTCAGTCTCCCTAAATGAGCAATAACCTCATCTATATATTCTCACATGTCAAAAACTGAAAAATCAAAAGACACTCTCTAAGAATTATGCTCTCCTCAATACGAAGAAACACAGCTTGGGGAGGCAGTGCAGCCTCAAAGTTTCCAGCAGGGACTGTCAGCGCAATTCACCACCGATTCTTTTGATGGTGACATTTTGATGATCGGAGGAGAGGTCAGATTGGTTCAAAATAGAAATGGTTCAAAATCGTAGTAGATTGTCAAGATCTCTCACACACGGAAAGTACGTCGCTCACAGTACAAAGCGTGTGCATATGGCCTCAGGAAGTCTTTTACCACATCATATGTCTCCCACCAGGAAATGATACACAAAATTGGCTGAAAGAAAAACACAGTACAGTAAATGCCAAAACCAATATGTGATCAAAAACTATAAACCGAACTGGTGAAAATCATATGGATAACATCTATCTATGAATGTTTTAAGGACCCCATGAAATCTAAATATGGCATAAAGTCTTTGTCTTTTAACTTGGAAGCCACATATGTGCATACTTGTTAAACACATTTTAAAACAGTATTAATGATTTACTATTTGTAATGGGTGTATATATATATATATATATATATATATATATATATATATATATATATATATATATATATATATATATATATATATATATATATATATATATATATATATATATTTTTTTTTTTTTATAATAATACACATATCATTGAAATAGTCTAAAAACCCAAACAAACCTTGGAACAGCCCTTCCCTGTTAAGCCAATTAGGAACCTTAGTGAATAAAAACTCTCTCTGCCTGTCAATTATTTTGTGTGTTCAGGTTTGCTAATAAAGTCATATAATGCAACCAACATGCTTAAACGTGCTGTGTAACACGAGAATGAGCCTCATTGGTTCTTGCTGAAGCTCAAACGTGCTGTGTAACAGGAGAATGAACCTCATTGGTTCCTGCTGAAGTTCAAATGTGCTGCGTAACACACGAGAATGAACCTCATTGGTTTTTGCTGAAGCTCAAACGTGCTGCATAACAGGAGAATGAACCTCACTGGTTCTTGCTGAAGCTCAAACGTGCTGCGTAACACGAGAATGAACCTCATTGGTTCTTGCTGAAGCTCAAACGTGCTGCGTAACACGAGAATGAACCTCATTGGTTCTTGCTGAAGCTCAAAGCTGTGTAACAGGAGAATGAACCTCATTGGTTCCTGCTGAAGTTCAAACGTAACACCGAGAATGAACCTCATTGGTTTTTGCTGAAGCTCAAGCGTGCTGTGTAACAGGAGAATGAACCTCACTGGTTCTTGCTGAAGCTCAAGCGTGCTGCGTAACACGAGAATGAACCTCATTGGTTCTTGCTGAAGCTCAAGCGTGCTGCTAACGCGAGAATGAACCTCATTGGTTCTTGTTGAAGCTCAAACGTGCTGTGTAACAGGAGAATGAACCTCACTGGTTCTTGCTGAAGCTCAAACGTGCTGCGTAACACGAGAATGAGCCTCATTGGTTCCTGCTGAAGTTCAAATGTGCTGCGTAACACACGAGAATGAACCTCATTGGTTTTTGCTGAAGCTCAAGCGTGCTGCGTAACACGAGAATGAACCTCATTGGTTCTTGCTGAAGCTCAAACGTGCTGCGTAACACGAGAATGAACCTCATTGGTTCTTGCTGAAGCTCAAACGTGCTGCGTAACACGAGAATTAACCTCATTGGTTCTTGCTGAAGCTCAAACGTGCTGCGTAACACGAGAATGAACCTCACTGGTTCTTGCTGAAGCTCAAACGTGCTGCGTAAAAGGAAAATGAATCTCATTGGTTCTTGCTGAAGCTCAAACTTGCTGCGTAACACAAGAATGAACCTCATTGGTTCTTGCTGAGGCTCAAACTTGCTGCGGTAAAACACAAGAATGAACCTCATTAGTTCTCACACGTCAAGCGAACAGGCTTGAGCTTCAGTTTACCATAACTGATGTGTGAGTTGATGAATGTTTATATGTGAATAAAAGCTTAAATTCAATCTGAATTCATCATATAAACAGATCACGTCTCTTCAGAAAATTTGGAATCAATTCATATGGATTAATTTTACAACCTCTTTATGACGCATCAAAGTGGTAGTTCCATAGCTGTCAATGGAGGGACAGAAATCTCAGAGATTTTATTAAAAATGTCTTCATTCATGTTCCGAAGATGAATGAAAGTCTTTCGGGTGTGGAATGACATGAGGGTGTGCAAATAATGGCATTTTTGTTTTTTGGGTGAACTAACCCTTTAATAATTGTGCACTCACATTTATTCAAGATCTAAGAAAAATGTTATTGCTTTTGACTTGGTTACAGTACATGGCGTTTTAGAGTAATCAATTTTAAACTTGAAAATTTTGTCTTGAAAACAGAAAAAAAAAAAAATCATAAAAACATAAAACCAACATGAATACAAATAGTACATGAAGAAAATAGACTTATTTATCAAAGACACTCTTATTTGTCATTGAACCAATACAAAAAAAAGAAAAAGTGATGGACGTATTTTATCTTATTTAGTAAATATAGATCTAAAGATTGTTGTTTGGCTGGAAAATCATTTTTACCAGTCAGCATCCAGGACGGGAACTATCCGTAGCACAAATAACACAATTTCTAGTGATATCAGTTTAATATAATAACAACAGAAAGGAAGAAAAAAAAAAAAAGAGCAGGTGTCGGGTTAAAAAGTCGAGTGTGGGCGTTTTTGCAACTGCTACAAGAGGGCAGGTTCTGATAAAAGCACATACGCACATGCAGTCGGTTGTACCACCGTTCCACCACACTGAGTCTGGGGGGTTCAGACGCAGAGCTGAGCCCACAGACGGTGCAGAAGAGCTGGGTGTGGTTAGGTCTGTCCAGCACATAAAGCAAGTCTGGGCCTCCCACAAAAAGACGCATCCTCAAACACATGTGGTTTAGCCCTGTCTGCCCCTAGCCAGGAGATGTGGTCATCCCTAAACTTCCTGCCCGCCCCCTAGTTACACTGTTTCCACGGGCGACCCTCACCTGCTGTGCACCTGTCAGATATAAAACGTGCTGCAACTGCTGTCACATGCCGAAAAGGCGCTGCCGATCCGAGGCTTTTATGTAACCGTTACCAAAGACCTGTCTCCCCAACACGCACGCCTCCAGACAACGAGGGGAAATTTAGAAAGAAAAGGACAAAGAGGTGTGTGAACGGCAGAGAGAGAGACAGAGAGAGAGAGAGAGAGAGAGAGAGAGACAGAGAGAGAGAGAGAGAGAGAGAGAGAGACAGAGAGAGAGAGAGAGAGAATGGAGAAAGCAACAGAAAGAGAAAGTGTAGAGTTGGAAAGTAAACGACTGAAACTCCTGTTTCCAACCCACTGCGGAAAAAAGGGACAAGTGCATGTACACAAACTAACCTGAGTTACCTCACTCAAATCTGACCCTGCAATCTGCATATTTAACACACTATGGGAACATTAAAATCATACAAAACCTGTGTACAAAATATGATCTAACATGTCACTCAAAAACTAAAATTAAGAAAATTAAGCCTATATTATATTGAACTACTTTTACATTATATATTTTTTTTGCATCATCACATTATTTTCATGACATTTAAGCATTTTGCATTAATATGATGCACACACACACACACACATACACACACACACACACACACACACACACACACACACACACACACACACACACACACACACACACACACACACACACACGCATGCGTGTCTGTCTGTCTGTCTGTCAAAGACTGCAAAAAAATACAAATTCATTATCATGTTTATTTAAACAATACCCAATGGCATCATGTCATTCTTTTAACCATAGAGCACAATTGTATATGAATACGATAATCATACAGCACCATGACAAACATAATAAACATGCTATTACCATATGATACCATCAGAATGACTACTAATGGCCACTATAGCACCATGTGACAACGCTGAGAATACATAAATACATCCATGGCATTATAAACTGCATTCTGATGCACAACTATAGCGTTTACATTCACATGTAAGCATTTCAAGCCTTTATTCTCGCTTTCATCTAGACAAAGACGCACAAACTTTGCATATCTACACACGTGCTTCACTCGCAGCCTTTGCTTGAGCCATATGAGAATTCCTACTCATAATTAGCTTGCAATTACGCCACAGATAATGATCGTACTCATTTCAGTTTAATGTTAAAAACAAGCGAGAAAAGGAGCGAAAAGAGATATGGGCGGACGTCTCGGAGGATAGTGAAACAAAAGGGGCGGAAATAAACGAGAGAGGATGATTTTGCGTTAATGAATTAAACTCATTGCCTCTTATAATTACTAAAGATCAGAAGATTTTACACCTTTAACACATTTCCTTCACCGCCTTCAACATGCTCTCCTACACACGCACACATAATTCTAGCATTGACTAGATGATACCTTTCCCACACTATTAAATGCACATACACACATTTACATAGCCAAATGTGGACATACTGTAGACTTCTGTTCTTTTTATATAAGGCTAATTAGGATAGATCTAACTATTTAGAAAAATAATTAAAAAAATTACAAATAATGGTAACACTTTATTTCGATGGTCCACTTTAGACACCCTACTAACTATAAGTAACTTTGTAACTACATGTCAACTCTCATTAGAGTTTTAATAGACTGTAGTAGACTGTTAATAGACTGGTAGGGTTCGGGTTAGTCTAAAAAAGTTGACATGTAGTTGCACAGTTACTCATAGTTAGTAGAATGTCTAAAATGGACCATCGAAATAAAATGTAACCCAAAAAAAAAATCAGCAATGATGATTTTTTTATTTTTATTTGTATAAACAAATAAATTAATTGTGTCAGGTGGGTGGGATTATGCTTAATACAGGTCAAAATTAGCCATTACCTTGACTGAGAGTCAGTGTGTGTGTGTGTGTGTGTGTGTGTGTGTGTGTGTGTGTGTGTGTGTGTGTGTGTGTGTGTGTGTGGCCTGGTAAACCTTACCTAATGGGGACAAAATGTCCCCACAAAGATGGCAATATCCGAAATCCTTGTCCTTGTGGGGACGATTTTTGGTCCCCATGAGGAAAACATCTTATGAATCATACTAAGTGATGTTTTTTTGAAAATTTAAAAAAGCAGAAAGTTTACTATGATGGGTAGGTCTAGGGGTAGGGTTAGTGTAAGGGGACAGAATATACAGTTTACACAGTATAAAAACCATTACGTCTATGGAAAGTCCCCATAAAACATGGAAACACAACATATATATGTGTGTGTGTGCGTGTGTGTGTGTGTTATTCCCTATGTTGTGGTATGGTAATACCAGTAATTTTTGACCTTGTAAGAAAAGTAGTCCCCACTCGTAGTCCCCATGAGTAAAACAGCTTATAAATTATATTAAGTGAAGTTTTTGGAAAATGTAAAAAAGCAGAAAGTTTTGTGTGATGGGGTAGGGTTACGCTTAGGGTTAGGGGTAGAATATACAGTTTGTACAGTATAAAAATCATACCGTCTATGGAATGTACCCATAAAACATGGAAACCCGACGTGCGTGCGTGCGTTGCTTACAAATAAATTAACATGGGAAATTCAATTTATTTGCAGACATCCTTGAAACTGAGATGTAAACACATTTGCACACAAATACCAATGCAATGCGAGTGTAGGCGTGTTGTGATATTTTACATTTCAGACCCTCCCACATCTGGGCCTGATATCTGCTTGTGTTAAAGGGAGGCAAAACACACACACACACACACACACACACACACACACACACACACACACACACACACACACACACACACACACACACACACACACACACGCACACACACAGTTTATCCATCAAAGAGATGATCTTGGTCCGACACACACATAAACACATGCTTCAAGATTTCAACAAACTTGAATTCAACAATATATTTGTTTGGGTTTTAAAAAATAAATAAAACCTAAAATTACAGGAAACATACCCAAACATACTTTTAGAGCCTCACAATAGTGTTTAAAATGAATACAATTTTAATCTAAAAATGTTTCCATTCAAGTTATGTTTAAAGCAGTGTTTCCATCCTATATATTCAAGGAAATGAAATGTCACTTCTGGGGCAAATTAATGTGAAATAAAATGGAAATGAAAGTAAATTGTAATTCGTAATAGAGTACTTGCAGTTTAAAGTGCAGACAAAACACTCAGACAAACATTATTTGGCCGACACCAGTGAAGGACGAGAGAGGACCAGGCCTGGACTTTTACGTCGTGTTTTGATTATGTTTTATTATGTGTGTGCATGCATGTCCGTGAGGGCTGCCGTCCGTGATTTATTAAAGGGCTGCCTGCATTTCTTCCAATAATAAAGAACTGTGTTACTTTGTTGCTCTTCCATGAGGAAGAGTACATGCTGTCGAGCCCCGCTGCTGAGGATCGCGGTGCTGGGAGGTGTGTCCGGAAGAGGAACCAGTGGACCAGAGGTGATGGTTGGAGCGAATGAAGACCATTCTTGCCGTGCCCCTCCGAGGTCTCTCGCCCTGTCACTCGCTCTGTGTCATCTGTCTCCCCGCTCTGCCCTCAATCACCCTCGGCCGCCAGAAGTGGAGAAGGATCGTCTGTCCATCCATCCTGGTCCATGAGGAAGAGCCTCTCGCGGTGATTGGGCCACCCGGGGGAGAATTTTTTTTTCTTCCTCTCCACTCTCTCGTCCTGTCACTCTCTGTGTCTCTGGTGCCGTCTCGTCTGTCCATACCCCTGCCTGCGAGGTGGCGGATGCGAGGGGTATGTGGGTATGTTGACGTTGTTGAGCGAGAGACATGGGAGGAGCAAGCGAGACTGGTGCGTGATTGAGAATGAGCGTCACCTGTGAGGCACACCGGTCTCAAGTCTTCTCATGAGGGAGCTCGGAGGCATATAAGGACGAGCGACAACAGTGAAGGACGAGAGATGACAAGGCCTGGATTTTATGTTGTGTTTTGTTTACGTTTTATTATGTGTGTGTTACTTTCGTTTTGTTTGTTTTATTAATTAAAGTCTTTAAATGTCCGCCGGTTCCCACCTCCTTCTTCCCATATCAAAGAACTGTGTTACAGGGATGATTTGGATCCCTTCCACACAAAGTTATGCCAAAGACTTTGAAAGTAGTGATCTGTAAAAACAGCTTGAAAAGTTATTCTACATACACTGCCTAGCCAAAAAAAAAAGTCGCTGTTTGAATTTAAATAGGCTAACGCTTAGGAGTCTATGATTGGATCATTATCTCAGTGATTATTATGTTTCTAGCATGTTATATGTGTGGCAACAGTTCTTCTAACCCTAATTGATGGAGTGTGTAGCTTTTTTGATTTCTTACAACCATGAAGGAAGACACATCATGGCCATATTCCAGGATGACAAGATTCATCAGGCTCAAACTGTGAAAGAATGGCTGGGAGAAGGATCATTTTTCACACATGAATTGGCACCTCTGAGTCCAGATCTTAAATTCATTGAAAGTCTTTGGGATGTGCTGGAGGAGACTTTACAGAGTGCTGGACTCTTGCATTGTCAATACAAGATCTGGACCAAATAATTATGGAAAAAAACATCACAACATTTATTTCCATCAAGAGGTCCATCAATTGATGGTCAAGATCTTGTATTGGCAATGCAAGAGTCAAGCACTCTGTAAATATTTGCAAAACTTTCAAAGAGTACTAATAGCACTTATTTATGAAACAAAACAAAACAAAAAAGACAAAATATGGAGATACAAGGTTTTCGCATGATATTTGAAACTTTGAAGCTGTATGTTTTCAGTGTTGGGAAAAGAGCAGCATGAACATTCTTAAAAATATTATGTTTTTGTGCACCACAAAGCTCAGAGGTTTGGAACGACAGCGTTCATAATGACAACAATTCGTTTTTTTGTGAACCACACTTATGTAGGTGTGCTTTCCATTAACATAGAAACACTGTTCTTTGCTGTTGCAATATTTCTTTCTGAGATTAATATCCGGCGTCACATTAGTGTTTAACAAGAAGGTCAACAGACTAGAAACTATGATCGTTCTTGAAGAAAACTACTGGATCAATGTCAAACTCCATCTACTTCATCCAAACCCTTCTGCATTTGAGCAGATATGAGTTCAATCCATATTTTCTCAGTCTCCTATTTTCTATGAATAATCATTTTAATCTAAATGGATCCATCTCTGAAAGGACACATTGGTTGTGATGATTAATCACCGCACAGTCTGAAATAAATTAATTTACATATCTAGGAACAAAAACATTATTTATTTGAGTTTGACACACCTGGTTGGCAAACCGCTGCCCACACCGCAACACACTGCAGGAAAGTGCAATAAAGCCGGGAGAGTTATGATTATCATCTCAGTCATAATGCCTGCGTCAGTAAGATGAATGCAGGCGAGGGAGCGCAGGGACGCCGACTCCTGCTTTTAATAAATCCCACATCACCGCTCGCCAAAGCTCGTCACCGCTGTCATGACAACCGCATTTATTTTAGGACAGTTTGATAAATTAATTTGTTTTTATCGGATAAGAATACATTCACTGCCGAATTGGTCTTGACTGAGAAATGAAATACGGCAAAGGAAAGCGAAACTCTCTGGCTCGCTTTGGAGTCGTGAGGTGATTTTGAGTTTTTGGTTTGTGGTAAAATGAAAACTTTTTGGTTTTGATGGTGAAGCAAAAGTCAACTTTAGACATGCATTTGGCAGATTCCATACAGAGAACATTTCATACAAAAATTTCATACAAAAATTGTATTCAACGTTTACATTTTATGTTATGAAGAATCAACTGAATCATTGTTGCCTCATCCTCTACTATTTGAGTTACATAAGGTACACACACACACATATACACCCACAAATAACATACACACACACACGCCCATCAGATATATCCCCAGTGTTTTCTAAGAAAATCAAATAGTTTGACATTTTATATACAATAAAAAATAGTTGCGCAAATGTTTTATACAGAAATTTGTTGTTTTTCATGAACATATTAAGTATAAAATATTATGAAAAATATGTTAAAATTATACATAACCCTTAACAGTGCACCTACTAAACAGTATAGAAGTCTATGCCTTGTTTTCACTCACATAAAATAAGCAAATGGCATGTTCTCTGCTCTGACTACGCTCTATAATCTCTTTCATGCTGTCTAAGTAGAAAAAAAAATGGCACTCACTGATACAAGACTACTTTTTAAGAGATACAAGGCCCTTTTTAGTGTGTACCTCATACACAGGTAGTTGTTTTCAGCTGTCGGAGAGTGTTCATCAGCTATTTGAGAGTGTGTATTTGGGTTGACAGCTTTATGTTTGATCTGTACTCTTAAGGAGAAAAAAAGGAAAGCTACTGAGAAAGTGATAAGAGAAAACTCCAGTGTGTTGCAAGAGGAGAGAGAGAGAGAGAGAGAGAGAGAGAGAGAGAGAGAGAGAGAGAGAGAGAGAGAGAGAGAGAGAGAGAGAGAGAGAGAGAGAGAGATCTGATATCAAGCCACAGGTCAAGCAGACACACACTCGCACACAGACACACACTCAAGAAGACAAACTGGAGGAATGTGAGCTGGTGGAACAGCCTGCCTGATGGGTATCAAATGGAGCATCTTAGATAAAGACGCTTCTGCCAGACTTCACTTACACACAAACACACAAACCAAAACATCCCCACCAAAACAGGCCGAAGTCGTCACCAGATGCATGTAGGTACGTGCAAAGACACACACAGTGCGTCCCTCGCAAGGAAGGAGGGACATCTTGACGTATTCGAAACCAGAATTTGTGCACCACAAAAGTATCGGTAAAGCAATCGGCAGAATCCCCCGTACGAGCAAGGATGTTGGTTGTTATCGCAAATCTACACCATAGCAAGTTGAGATACACAAATGCTAAACATCGAAATGGAAATGGTTGTCGGAGTGCTTAGGTGTAGTTAACCTTCTTATCGTAACGCAGCGCACTGCAGAATCAATAATAACCGTGCTGCACCAATCTCCATGTCCGCCCAGGCGAGGAAGGAGCCAACATTCCCTTCAAAATGGAGGTAACGTTGAAATGTTTAATCTCTGCAGCAGTATGATAAGATTGCTTCCTCCATTTTGGTTCCAATGCATCTGAACCATCTCCCCTGTGCCAGGTCTGTGTGGGATGTGGCGTAGAAGTCATCTTTATCTCCAAACCCAAGAGTATCTCAGCTTTGTATCTCAGGCCCCCACATGAACCGAAGGGGAAAGGGATGGTGGGTAATCTTCCTCATCTCCAATCTAAATACACTTTTAAATGCTTGCTACTTTCCTGCTTCAAGGCCCCTTTCCTTAGAAGGTCACCGTCAAGGCCTCTTAGATGGTTGGCTGCTGAAGGGCCCTAACATTTACTCATATCCACCCAATTAATACGGTAAATGCTGTAAATGTGTTCCTCACGTCCATAAAGCGCCGCTCAAAACCCTTTTACTTACATAATGCGATGGATTTGTAACTACACAGACTAGTCAATGAAAAACAAGTGGGGTTTGCAAAAATTTCTTTGTCAAAAGTGGTCTTGAATCCGTTGACCAAATGACTTTTTGGGACTTAAACATGTATAATTATATAAAATATATGTAATAATTATCCTATGTATCCCAGTTTAACATGGGTAAAATGCATACAGGATTATCGTGGTCAAATTTTTTTTTGAAAAATAAATAAATAATAATTTACACTGCAGGTCTTGATGCCTAATTCTGATTTGCTGACTATATCCAATTTTTTTTTTGACGACCAGCTTACATCTTTTAAAAGTGACCATAAAATATCATCGGGTCTTATAGGGTTGTTTCTGTATGCAGTTTTGTTTTTTAAAAAAAAAATTACTACTAATTAAACTTTTGGCTACCAAAAAGTCATTTGGTCAACTGAAACAAAAAGATTTTTCAGAAGCTCACATTTTGATTGTGAAGACATTTTTATTCTCTTCAGGAAAACGTGCACAGAGCATACACAGTAAGACCAGAAATGTATAAACAGAGTCCATTTTGATTTCATGAATGAAACGCCTCTGCTTTTCCTAAAATCATTGGATTTCAGTAGAAAGAATGTCAGAAATGGATAGTAAAAGAGGCCTGTTCTATGCGGCGGTGTTCAAATCGCTGAGGCGACTATAAGGCCATTAAGTTAACACGCTCTGGAAAATAGCTCACCTCCCACCTCCCCATTCTTAATGTCATCTGAATGCTCTTTGATGGAGGCGTAACCTTATTTCAAACTGTGTTAACCTTGGCTCTTCCTCCTTCCCTTTCGCTCCGTCTCGTTTATTTACCCAAGAACTATCTGCACGCGGGGCGGTTTCGCGCTCTGATGAGCGCTTTATCTCTGAGCCCACCTTTCGCCTGCGTTGGTCTTGCGTTGGGTATCAGTGTTAATTATCTCACCGTATTCCCCCTCTCCCGCCTATCAGATGGCCTCATCGCCACTACGTAATTATACGCGGCTCATGGCCGCCCGCCCCTCTCTCACGGGACCTGTGGAAGAAGTGTGGAGGGAAAACAGTAGAGACTCAATTTCATGGTGTGCAGATTGCTTTGATTTTTGTGAAGGAGCAACTACAAATCGAAGAAATATACAATATGGCACGGAGAAGAGACAATTTAAACAGCAATCTCTCATTGACGACTGTTTTAAATTAAGCTACACTCAGTTGCAACTCTGAGTATTAAACTTCAACATATAATTTGCACCATTTGTGCTGTTACTTTTCTAAGCAATTGGACTTTTGACATGGACTTTTTTGATGACCTTTTTTGACTACTGCACAGCATGCACACATTTCCAACATAGGTTCATTGGAAAAACACGTCCTACCTACATTTTTGCAAAACCTCATAAACATTTTTTCACAGACAATGCTTAGTCCATAGTCCTAGTCCCAGACCAAAATATATGTTTGAGCTGTTTTAACTGAAAACAACCTGCACTGAGACATCTTAAAATATCTCAGTGCCCTTTTTTGTCTCCAGATGCACATCAATAATGGTAAATTCTAAGGCATGTTTATAAAAGCTACTTAAAAGGCCTAATCATGGCTTAATCTAAGCCCTATTTGTGAAACCAGGCCTTTGTAGTTTACACATAACCAGCTCCATATTCATGGCTTCTCTAACGTCCTCTAGTAAACGTTCTCTGTAGCTCACCTGGTACAGCATTGCATTTGCATTGTGGAGCGTTTGGGTACAAGTCACATAAAACACAAGTCATGATAAAAGAGCTCAAAGACTTGTAGAAACAAGCCAAAATGGAATGGTTGCTTCAGCAAATGGGTTTTTATCTCACGTTTCCTTTAGTTAACACTATTGGTTAGGTTTAAGGAAGGGTTTGGTGTAGGTGGTACATTATTTTCAACCAGGATAGAGTATTAACCTTTTAGCACCACTGCCACGATACAACAACCAATGTAATAAAGCATTGCAAGATTCACATTCATTTGTTCCAGATACAACTGAACACGCTTTTATCTCCACTAACTAGACTTTTCAATTTGAAAGTGTCACTGGGACGTTTTTCCAATGAGCTAACTAATTAGTTAATTCAGAACATTTTATCAACCGCATAACAACACACTAGCAACCACCCAGAACACTGCATACAGTATCATCACACCAAAAATCACCATGAACACTTTAGCAACTGCATACAGTAGCATCAGCATGGCAACCACATAGAACACTGGCCTAATGCACTAAAAAGCCCTCTAAATGCCTTAGCAACTGCATAGAAACACTCTGGCATTGTGAGTTTTACTTTATACAACAAATACAACACAACACAATTGTATTTTCTTCAGAATATGTATAAATCTATCAGTGTAAAAAAAAATTAGCTGCAATTAGTTATAACAACATAAAATTTGTTAAAATCCAACTAAACTAAATTTAACTAAACTTAATATTTTAAGTCGAGCACGAAAACATACTTTAAGTTGAAATTTGTCTTATTCTAATGTGGAATTTTAAGTTGTACATAAAATTGTATATTCTAAGCCATAATCTAAAACATTTACTTTTTGCAACTTTACAAGTAATAAAAACATAATTTATGCTGCCTTCACATGCTATCGGAAATTTCCTACTTCCCACTTCTGAAGTCGTAATTAAGAGCTTGTTGCATTTAGTGCTCTGTTGTCAGAAAGAACAGGGATCATAAAAGACATTCTTGCCTATTAATTGGGAAAATCGTATTATTATAAACATGTAAACATTCACCACGCTATCTACACTCACCTAAAGGATTATTAGGAACACCATACTAATACTGTGTTTGACCCCCTTTCGCCTTCAGAACTGCCTTAATTCTACGTGGCATTGATTCAACAAGGTGCTGAAAGCATTCTTTACAAATGTTGGCCCATATTGATAGGACAGCATCTTGCAGTTGATGGAGATTTGTGGGATGCACATCCAGGGCACGAAGCTCCCATTCCACCACATCCCAAAGATGCTCTATTGGGTTGAGATCTGGTGACTGTGGGGGCCATTTTAGTACAGTGAACTCATTGTCATGTTCAAGAAACCAATTTGAAATGATTGGAGCTTTGTGACATGGTGCATTATCCTGCTGGAAGTAGCCATCAGAGAATGGGTACATGGTGGTCATAAAGGGATGGACATGGTGAGAAGCAATGCTCAGGTAGGCCGTGGCATTTAAACGATGCCCAATTGGCACTAAGGGGCCTAAAGTGTGCCAAGAAAACATCCCCCACACCATTACACCATCACCACCAGCCTGCACAGTGGTAACAAGGCATGATGGATCCATGTTCTCATTCTGTTTACGCCAAATTCTGACTCTACCATCTGAATGTCTTGACAGAAATCGAGACTCATCAGACCAGGCAACATTTTTCCAGTCTTCAACTGTCCAATTTTGGTGAGCTTGTGCAAATTGTAGCCTCTTTTTTCTATTTGTAGTGGAGATGAGTGGTACCCAGTGGGGTCTTCTGCTGTTGTAGCCCATCAGCCTCAAGGTTGTGCGTGTTGTGGCTTCACAAATGCTTTGCTGCATATCTCGGTTGTAACAAGTGGTTATTTCAGTCAAAGTTGCTCTTCTATCAGCTTGAATCAGTCAGCCCATTCTCCTCTGACCTCTAGCATCAACAAGGCATTTTCACCCACAGGACTGCCACATACTGGATGTTTTTCCCTTTTCACACCATTCTTTGTAAACCCTAGAAATGGTTGTGCGTGAAAATCCCAGTAACTGAGCAGATTGTGAAATACTCAGACCGGCCCGTCTGGCACCAACAACCATGCCACGCTCAAAATTGCTTAAATCACCTTTCTTTCCCATTCTGACATTCAGTTTGGAGTTCAGGAGATTGTCTTGACCAGGACCACACCCCTAAATGCATTGAAGCAACTGCCATGTGATTGGTTGATTAGATAATTGCATTAATGAGAAATTGAACAGGTGTTCCTAATAATCCTTTAGGTGAGCTTGCTGACGATTCAGGAATTTTGATCAAATGCAGGCTATTTTTACTTTAACGACAAGGCAAGGCGATGTAGCAGTTGTGGAAAAAGCCATTTGTTCTCCCCTCCGTCATGTTTAAAGTTTGTGGCCTGCCCATCTCAGGAACTTGGGTATCAAAATGATCACCAAACTTACCAGTGGTAAAGACGTCATGTCCATTTATGTCCAATTTTTAACTTGGAAACTTGTGTTTAAAATAATTCTGACAGCACACAACAGCAGCATTAGTCTCTGTATGAACCGTTTCATTTAGCTTACTTTTGAGTATTTCAGCTTCAAATATTTCTATTTTGGCCCCAAAGTACACTTTAAGTTTAAAAATGTTCACACACTTGCTTTGTTGTTGTTTGGCTGGTGCTTTAATTGGCACAGGTTTAATTTCATAGTTTCTCTTTTCCATCACCTTTGCATCTGTCTCCCAGTTTCCATTCCCCTTCCATTCATTTAGTCTCTCTTTCTTGTAATAAAGCTGTGCTCCACGCCAAAGACTCCATGACCTTCTCTCAACTCTCAGACTCCATAGCAATGAGAGAAGTAATTAATGCGTTATCCTCTCATCTGAGTGTGTCGTCTTTTTAACGGAGGTGTACGGCTCCCTCTGTTTCTCACACACTCTTAATTAACTTGCGCTCCCCTTCGTCCAATCCTTACCACACAGTCCTTTCTTTTCTCTTCTGATGGACGTTCATTCACAATGAACAATGGTGGATGTGGACTCGCAGCGAGTTACGGATGTACCGTTCCGCTGAAGTTGTCAAGTGAGGGTGAAGAGAAAGTGAGTAAGAGTAAAGGAGAAATGATGAAAAGGGGGAGATAAAAGTAAAAGAGTTTAACGCAAATGTATGTCAGAGTTTAAAAAGGACACAGAGAATAATCACTTTAGGCCCTATTTTGCATAGCAGTTTAAAATGAAATATCAACCTTGACACTGAATACACAGAATTACACTAAAAGACTGTTGATTTTGTAGTTCTTAAAAACAATTTCAATCTGTTTCATATCAACCTCTGGGACATTAAAGTGCAAAAAGTTCAAGAAAAACACAAATATTAAAGTTCAGCACAAATGTATGAACAGATAGATGAAGTTAAATGTTAGAAACACTTAAGGTATGTTCACACCAAGGCAATCGCTTGGTCCAAAACAATTTAGCAATAGACAACAAAACAACGCATTTTGACCAGCATTGGTGTGGATAGTTTTGATAAACCAAATATTTTAAACTTTGTTTTGTTTGTTTGGATCAAACTTGGTATAAAAAGGTATTTAGGCTGCAGTGAACATGGCTTTGATGGTTGATTATTATATATTTGCTTGTAATTCATACGTTTGGTCTTTTTAATTTTTTTTTTAATTTTTATCAGAAGCCAATTCAGTTAATTCGGGTCTCAACAGAAAACTATTGAAAATCATCACTGGGCTCAGCATGAATAGTTTTGATGGAAAAAAAAGAAAAAAAAATTGCGTGTGAATATTTCAGACTTTTGTATTGTGTGGTCGCATCAGAATGAGACAGGCCTTTAGACATCGTGCATATGTGCTTTTCTGCATGATACCTGACACTGGCCTTTTCTACATATATTCAGCCCTTCCTCATTGTAAGAGGAAATGCAAATCTAGTCTCAGGTCATTGGCAAAGGGCACGCGCCCCCATCACTAACACATAGCTGCTTCATTTTACCTCACGCTGACCCATCCAGGTGCTTCTCCAACTGTGGGCCTGCATTCACTCTCAGTACAACAGTATGAAAGCTGATCTACGATCAGGTTTCTCAGTGTCCATTTTGATATGGGATTCAACAACAATGCTGATCTAGTGCCTGAGGCCGGTGCAGTTGACTATGAGGTTGGTGTGCCTTCGGAAACCTCAAAATCGTATCTATTCAGTCTACTGAGATGTATTAGCATGCTAAGTGACTGACAGCCTGGTGTTTATATAGGCTTTGTTCAAGACAAACTGACCCTTGAGGGACCAAACAAGGAGCAGGGGTCCCCGTCAGGTCAAGGGTCAAAATGAGATGACCCTTAGGCTGGCTTTGTCCTCTTTGATTAAAGCACTCAGTGTTTCTGAAAGTGCCCTTCATTGAGGTAAAGACAGGGTCATCGTTAAGGGGAAAAAACCTGGAACGTTGATGAGAAGGGCCCAGTAAAAACCTCTATGGTACAGCCTACTCATTGGGTCTGGATACAATAGGGATAACCCATAAATATGTTGTCCAGGCCCTAGAGAATTTTACCAATATATCATGAAAATACTCTCTCTCTCTCTCTCTCTCTCTCTCTCTCTCACACACACACACACACACACACACACACACACACACACACACACACACACACACACACACACACACACACACACACACACACACACACACACACACACATATATATATATGGTATTGCTTGCTTAATACCTCAATATGAGAACAATTATCTAAAATGTTCTAAAAAGTATGATTTATGTTATAGTGTGTGTGTGTGTGTGTGTGTGTGTGTGTGTGTGCGTGTGTGTTTTATGACATATCAGGACACAAATGTGTATAATGACATGGGTATGACATAGGTATTACAGGGAGAGGGTGACTTATGAGGACATTACCCATGTCCCCATTATTCAAAAGGCTTATAAATCATACAGAATGAGTTTTTTGGGAGAAAGTAAAAATGTGCAGTTTCCTGTGATGGGTAGGTTTAGGGGTAGGGGTAGTGTAGGGGGATAGAAAATACGGTTTGTACGGTATAAAAACCATTACGCCTATGGAATGTCCCCACAATTCACAAAAACAAACGTGTGTGTGTGTGTGTGTGTGTGTGTGTGTTTTTGTGACATATCAGGACACAAATGTGTATAATGACATGGGTATGACATAGGTATTACAAGGAGAGGGTGACTTATGAGGACATTACCCATGTCCCCATTTTTCAAAAGGCTTATAAATCATACAGAATGAGTTTTTGGGAGAAAGTAAAATGTGCAGTTTCCTGTGATGGGTAGGTTTAGGGGTAGGGGTAGTGTAGGGGATAGAAAATACGGTTTGTGCGGTATAAAACCATTACGCCTATGGAGAGTCCCCACAATTCACAAAAACAAACGTGTGTGTGTGTGTGTGTGTGTGTGTGTGTGTGTGTGTGTGTGTGTGTGTGTGTGTGTGTGTGTGTGTGTGTGTGTGTGTGTTTGTGACATATCAGGACACAAATGTGTATAATGACATGGGTATGACATAGGTATTACAGGGAGAGGGTGACTTATGAGGACATTACCCATGTCCCCATTATTCAAAAGGCTTATAAATCATACAGAATGAGTTTTTTGGGAGAAAGTAAAAATGTGCAGTTTCCTGTGATGGGTAGGTTTAGGGGTAGGGGTAGTGTAGGGGGATAAAAATACGGTTTGTATGCGGTATAAAAACCATTACGCCTATGGAATGTCCCCACAATTCACAAAAACAAACGCGCGCGTGTGTGTGTGTGTGTGTGTATAATAATGGAGTTTGCATATAATTTCTGACTGAAAAAATAAGCCCAATTGAGTAAAATTATATTAAAATAAAATAACAAAAATACATACAATAAAAATTACTTTGTAAATAATATTATAAATGATATTAAATACAACTTAATTTATAAGATTATTGCAGCTACATTTTTGACATTTTGGTTGAATTTGATTTTGCTGAATGATTTTGATAAATATCTGACTTATTGGCAAGTGGTTTTGAAGGTATATATGTTTTTTTTATGTTTATCAAAGTATTGATTTATGGTCTGAAGAAGTGGTTTTAGGACTAATGAATGATAAAGTGTAAAATGAATAATACATTTGTGCTCAAATAAAATAATGAACATATACATGGGAAAAAATGTTTTATCCCAGGTTTTAAGAATTAGAAAAACTCTTCAAATAAAGAACATTTCAGTAATTGTAAATGTGCTGCCAGAATGGGGAAGATGGAGAGAGTTTATCCACTAGGGTCATTTACTCTCAGATGTCAAAGAGAAATGTATATCATCTCTTGTGTGCATCTTTCTTTTAATTAAAAACTCAGCCGAGACCAGTGTTTTAGGGTATAGCTATTATAAAACATCTTTCCGACATTAGCCGGGCTGTGTTTGTGACATGGTTTTATTTTGCTTTTTGAACTTAGCAGTAATAAATTACACACTAGCGAAGCAAGGCTGAGCAGCTCCTATCTTTTTAATTTTCTAAATGCAATTCATTGCTCCGAACATGGGCTCAAAACATTAATTAATTTGTATTTGATAATTTTCACATTTTCATAGCATGACATGAGTGAATTTCGCCTCTCTCTTTAAACTTTGCTCTGCCTATACAAGTTTAATTAAGCAGAATCTTTCTGCATTATCGACAGCATGAATTGGAGGCTTTTTAAAACATATGAGGTGTGGATAGTGTTATATATTTTTTTTAATTTGGAAAAGAGAAAGCATTTGAAAACGAAGCAGAGGGATTGCTGGAGGTGGTGTACATTTCATCGTAATTTACAGAGAATTGCAGTGACTGAAAAATAAATATAACTTAGAAAATCAGTCACATGCGCACACAATTGTGTGACTGTTGTAATTGAACCAGTGTGTGTTTAGCGGAAGAGTTGTTGAGCCTATAGGTACAAAAAATTATTAGTCTTAAAAGTGCTTGTTTTCCTGTAAAGCATGTTGGCGTGAGATTCTGAGGCGGAAACTTGAGGGACAGATCGAGTGATGTGTGTAGAAGTTGTATAAATGTACGTATATCAATCTTAGCATGATCAGCCTCATTCCATCAGATTAATGTCCTTCTACATAAGACGTTGCCTAACTTGTGAGCAAACGCACACTCCTGTGGTCTGCATTCACAGGCTTTTTCAGAACATAATCCATGTTCGATCTCCCATGATCACGGCATTTGCGCAATACGACAGATCTCAGCACAATGATAAAAAAAAAATTATTAATGAGAAAACAGATAGCAAGATCTCCCACTCCATGTCTTCCTCATATTACTCAGAGAAGAGACACGAGAGTCATATAACCCTTGTTCTCTTTACCTTCACCTATATCCCAGCATCCTCTGCCTCTCTGGTTCAAAAATAGGTTTGTGTACATCTTTAGGAGACCTTTATTTTGTATTCAGGTTCATTTTGAAATTAATCTTACTTCAAATGTTTAAGAAAGGTGTAACATGATTTCTGCAGAAACACATTTTGAAAAAAACTGAGTGAAAACTCTTCACATGCACATTTTCAGAAACGCTCATGTCCACTTCATCCGACGCCCTTTATTTTCTCCACGTTCTTAAATTTCCTGTTACTGTTCTATGAGTGAGAAACCCCTTCACACAGTTCAGTGCATGTGTGAACTGAATAAATCATCGTTCAGTTCACAGTTTAAATAATCAACAAACTGATTTGAGAACCGATTGATTGATCAGCTCTAGAATTCATTTAAAAGAGTGATTCATTTGAGAATGGAGCATTAAAATGAAGAAACGAGAAGACCAGAGTAGTAAAGTAAAAGTACATTTTGTCATTGCTTTTTTGAAATTGAACAAAGGTTACTGTAGTGCAGAAAAAGAAAAAAACTACTTCAGTCTATCTACTTTAAAATGTTATGTTTATTTTAAAGCATTACTTGCCATTTCTTTCTAATTATTTGTAAATCCTACACCATTTTTTTGTGTACCCGCCTTCAAATCTACTCTTAACAGTACATATTTTCCCAAAAGTCACATAACTAATGGACTAATGGTTGTTACTACTCACCTATGTGACAATAAAAAAATAAAATAACAATAATCTATAAAACGACCTTTATAAACTTAAAGTAGTCCAAATAGCATTCCCTGTTTTCATAGAGATTAAAAAATATATATTTTTACTTAAGTTACACTAGGTGATGTTCCTCTCATTACATGTAGATTTTGTTACATAATATTTCTCAAACTTGGTAAAATACACATTTTAAAGTAAACACTTAATTTTTCACACCACACAAATTGCTAAGGGGCATTTGCCACCGTGAATAAAGAATGACCTATCAACAATGTTGGGGGTTACGCATTAAACGTAACTTCAGTTACGTAATTAGATTACTTTTTTCAAGTTACAAGTAAAGTAACGATTTACTTAATTTACAAGAGTTACTTCAAGTTACTTAGTTTTCTCATTTATTGACCTCTACAGGCGTGATTTTGCATTTTCTTCAGCCTGAGGCTTATTCGTTTCACTTTTTGATTTGAAAGGGCCTTTACATTTCCCAAAACTAGAAAAAAAAATATATATATATTACTAAAAAACAAAGATGCAAGCCCAGCCCAGATGAGAAAAGGTAACGCAAAAGGGGGCGGGGTTTACCGATCATGGCGACCGCGGCGAGAGAGGAGGAAAAAAGAAAAAGGAAAAAACGAATCTTGGACACACTGCGGCTCGGTCCTCAGCCAGCCGAGATGCACTTCCTCGTAGTACTGGACGCTCGGTGGACAGCTCCTCCGGTTGAGGGCAGCCAGCAGCGAGTCCCGTGCTCCCTGCTCCTTCCATCATGGCGGACAGCAGCAGGCTCCGGCCCTAGGCAAACGCCGGCGACTCCTCCGTTCCCTCTCGGACGGTAGCCACCCCACCTCGACCCAGGGGCATTGCAGCGAGCTCTCCATCCCTCCGGTCTGCACTCGCTCCAGCACCACCACCTCAGGCAGCCACTCGCGGCCTTCTCTCTTCCGCGCTGCCCAACCTCCTCAGCACCACCATCTCCCTCAGCAGCGAGGGCTCTTCGACAGCCTCCTTCCTCCCGGGTTTCGTCACCAATGTAACGGAGTACGTTTTTTATGGGAAGAAGGAGGCGGGAACCGGCGAACATTCAAAAAGACTTTAATAAATAAACAAATAAACTGAAAGTAAAAGCGGCCCCTCACGGATGACTGCTGCGCACACACATAAATAAACCACAACATAAAATCCAGGCCTAGTCCTCTCTCGTCCTTCACCATCATCGCTCCTCCTTTTATGCGTCCGAGCTCCTCCGTGAGACACGCCCCATTCTCACGATCCCTCGGCCTCGCTGCTTGCCACAGTAACTAAGTAACGCAAGTAGTTGTTTTTTTGCAATATTAACACATTACTTTTAAAAGTAACTGTTAGTCCCCAAAACTGCTCATCAATCACATGTGAATATGTTTTTGAGGTACTAGAAAGTGACATCGACATTAAAAATTGATGATGACTCAATAAAACAATACCAGTTGGCCAAGTTTACATCCAATTCTTAGTCCTGCTCCAACAGACACTAGACAAATTACCTGTGTGGTGGCGTCAACCACAGAGCTAGTGAGTGGGAACACCCCTTGACACAATGCCCTCTACCCACTATCTCAATTATTCACAAAACCACCTGATAAAGAGAAAAAAAGATTCAAAATGAATTGACCCGACTGACGGGGTTTCCTCATTCAGTCAAAGCGCCACAATGGCTCCACCTCACCCCTCCAAGTCTTTCCACCCAACACCTTGATAAAACCTCTATTCTTTCATTTTCTGTCTCTCGTTCCCCTCTTTCATTTGCTCTTCGATCCCGGGCCACCAGGGAACACATGGGCCTTTGTTCGCTGAATTGGTTTTCTGATGTTTCTCTTTCTTGCTTCTCTCTCTTCTCAGCTCATCTTTTCTTTGGGGAGAGCCTGATTAATATCGTCCGTAACGCGAAGCGGTGACGTGCAAGGCCCCTCTCAGCCATTACCGCGCAGAGTCACTGAGCTTAATACCCGAAATATTACAGTCACAGCGTAATGGGATTCCAGCACGGAATATGAAAAGCATGAATTTATGCATTTTTAAATGAAGGCAGAATAACTCAAGCGGCTCATTAATGAGACTCACTGTGTACAGAACTCATATAGGACGTATGATGTGAAGCTCTGATGTACCGTTTCTGATTCATGTTCAAAATTAGCTTAAAACATGAGAGCAAACAGTGTGCTGTACTGTTCAAGCTTAGAAAAGTATGAGTGCTAGATTAAAGGTGGACGTAATTATTGTAAAGCCTACAAAATCTTAGCAAAGTTAAACTTTCAACCATTAAGAAAAGAATTTGTGTTAGAAAGAGTGAGAGGAGAACAAGAGGAGATGGCTGACCAAAAATATAAAGAGATCAAGAGAAGGGAGGAAAAGCAAAACATCAGCAGTTAGCAAATCTTATTACAAAAGAACTTAACGTTGTAATGTTTAATGTAATGTTAATGTGTTAGTTGGAGGTTCTTTGTTAGTTTCTACACCTAATTTTGTTGTGTATTATGCTAATATACATTAGCATCATATTATATAGGCCTTTAGTACATTGCTAATTTTTCATTATCTATATTATTGTAGATATTTTACCAGTGCCCAATTCTTTTATAGGCTCTTAAAAGTATAAAATATACAATTATTACCAGTCAGCTGCCATCGTTGTCACATCGCTAATGGGCTTAGGTGAGTGGCTAAACATTTGCTAAATATATACATCCAGTGGGTCCTGCGCCAGCCAAGTTTTAAGATGAATGCAAATGCTAACAGCTAGCTTTCTCCAGATATAGAAACTTAAAATTTACTAAAAATATTTGTCTACTTTAATGCTGATAATTTGTGTGAAAAGGTCTGTTTCGTCAGCTAGCTACATTAGCTAGCTAAAGTAGCCTGAAGAACTGAACTGTCTGCAGTTCACAAATACATTCCCTGACTTTTCCTCTTTACGCTCCCCGTGCCAAAAGGTTTTGATAAATGAGATGGTTTAATTAATACTTTTCCAGTGCTTAGTGCAGAGAGCTTATAATTAGTCCTGGTTTTAAGAGCATAATCTCCTGACATCATTGAGATCTTATCAAACTCACACACAAACACACTCACACGCTCAAGAGTCTGACACACACTTCTTGCGTACTACTTACGGATGATTGTGTGTGTGTGCGTGTGTGTGTGTGTGTGTGTGTGTGTGTGTGTGTGTGTGTGTGTGTGTGTGGGTGTGTGTCTGTAGCCTATTCAATCCCTGTCAATCTCAAAAGATTTAAAAGTTGGTCTCCATTGTAAACAGTTGTTTTAAACAGTAAATCACTGCGATACGGTGGTAGAAAGAGATCCATAATTAGTCACAGTAACAGAAATTTAAAGTATGCTACTTTGCTGCAGCATAATCTGCACACAGTATGCTTAGCATGTTAATACTGAAAAATTCCCTATTAAATACATAAAATATCCTGACTTTTAAATGATATAACTAGAAGTGATATAAACTGATTAACTCATAGATTCATTATTTAATCAGACTATATAAAAATACCAATATTGATTGCTTCTATTGTTTTTCTTGGATAAAACCGTCTGCTAAATGACCAAATGTAAATGTAAATAATTTTTTCAAGATAACTGGACGAATAGCTGGATGCCATAATGAGGCCATGAAACAAGAATATAATATGTAAATATAATATAAAGGTAAACATGGAAAATTTTTTTATAAAATATACAGTATACAGTATAAAACAAAACTATGCTAGTACGCCTTTTGGTACACAGCCAGAGCTAGTGAAATTGAATGCTGAATTTTAAGGCTGACTTACACTAAAATAATCAATATGTATCATTTACATGTATACATTAAATTTTAATTTTAAACGTGAATGCGCACACACACACACACACACGCTATTTTACTGCAATAAAATATTTAAAAGAATTGTATGATGAAGTTACAATGAACATTATGAATCTATTTAAATGAATATTAACTTAAAAGTATAGCTACAGCAACTCGGACCCCCTATTGAAGACTATCTGACCTTAACAAACACTGACACTTTACACACAAACCAAATGAAGCCGCATGTATCATCTGCAGAATCATCTCCTATACTTACCACCTTGAAAACAGAAGTAAGTAAACCTGCATTAAAAAGAAGAAACTCTGCAACTCTGTATTAATTACAAACTGGTTAGCAGTGGCTTTGTGAAATGCTGTATCATTTAATTGAAAAACTAATGATCCCAATTTCACTAACTTCTAATTAGAAACAGCACAAATGTTATCATTGTCTCACTGATGCGTGCAAACACGCACAAAGGCCATGCTCACACACTCACTGAGTCAAGCACACACATACAATTCAAAGGTTGCGTCTCGCGGAAGCATTTGTGGATATTTTCTGGGTATCAGTGGCATGTCTTCACAGATAGAGTCAAACACAGCGCCTCACAATGAGAAATCTGATAATACTGTCATATCTCGATACATTGTCTCCATGTTTACACAATCATAACAATGTGAGATTTTATTCCCTCAACACATATACAATCACTCTGCGAGAACATTACACATTGTGAAGTTAGAATTTCAGTATAAAACATTACTTAGTACTCAGTACTTAAATATATAATTACACTGTAACAATGACACCTTAAAATCAAGTGGATAACACTATTTGGTTACAGTTTATTGTAAGGTGTCATTGTTACAGTGTAATTATATATTTAAGTACTGAGTAATATTGATTAACTACATGTACTTACTATAGGGTTAGGGTAGGATTAGGATTTAGTTGAGTGTTAGTTGCATGCAATTACGCATAATGTGTTATTACTGTAGTAAGTACATGTAACATACACTCACCTAAAGGATTATTAGGAACACCATACTAATACTGTGTTTGACCCCCTTTCGCCTTCAGAACTGCCTTAATTTTACGTGGAATTGATTCAACAAGGTACTGAAAGCATTCTTTAGAAATGTTGGCCCATATTGATAGAATAGCATCTTGCAGTTGATGGAGATTTGTGGGATGCACATCCAGGGCACGAAGCTCACGTTCCACCACATCCCAAAGATGCTCTATTGGGTTGAGATCTGGTGACCGTAGGGGCCATTTTAGTACAGTGAACTCATTGTCATGTTCAAGAAACCAATTTGAAATGATTCAAGCTTTGTGACATGGTGCATTATCCTGCTGGAAGTAGCCATCAGAGAATGGGTAGATGGTGGTCATAAAGGGATGGACATGGTGAGAAACAATGCTCAGGTAGGCAGTGGCATTTAAATGATGCCCAATTGGCACTAAGGGGCCTAAAGTGTCCCCCACACCATTACACCACCACCACCAGCCTGCACAGTGGTAACAAGGCATGATGGATCCATGTTCTCATTCTGTTTACGCCAAATTCTGAATCTACCATCTGAATGTCTCAACAGAAATCGAGACTCATCAGACCTGGCAACATTTTTCCAGTCTTCAGCTGTCCAATTTTGGTGAGCTTGTGCAAATTGTAGCCTCTTTTTCCTATTTGTAGTGGAGATGAGTGGTACCCGGTGGGGTCTTCTGCTGTTGTAGCCCATCCGCCTCAAGGTTGTGCGTGTTGTGACTTCATAAATGCTTTGCTGCATACCTCGGTTGTAACGAGTGGTTATTTCAGTCAAAGTTGCTCTTCTATCAGCTTGAATCAGTCGGCCCATTCTCCTCTGACCTCTAGCATCAACAAGGCATTTTCGCCCACAGGACTGCCGCATACTGGATGTTTTTCCCTTTTCACACCATTCTTTGTAAACCCTAGAAATGGTTGTGCGTGAAAATCCCAGTAACTGAGCAGATTGTGAAATATTCAGACCGGCCCGTCTGGCACCAACAACCATGCCACGCTCAAAATTGCTTAAATCACCTTTCTTTCCCATTCTGACATTCAGTTTGGAGTTCAGGAGATTGTCTTGACCAGGACCATAAATGCCCCTAAATGCATTGAAGCAACTGCCATGTGATTGGTTGATTAGATAATTGCATTAATGAGAAATTGAACAGGTGTTCCTAATAATCCTTTAGGTGAGTGTATGTAACAAAGACACCGTAAAATAAAGTGTTTACCACTATTTTACAGTGTCCTTGTTACGCATTACAAGTAGTTACTATAGTAATAATTATATATTATGCATAATTACATGCAACTAACCCTACAATAAATCTAATCTCTAACCCCATAATAAGTACACAGTTAATTAATATTACTCTGTACTTAAATGTATAATTACACTGTAACAAGGACACCTTAAAATAAAGTGTAACCATCAAGTATAAATGAATATACTTAAGTGTGAACTGAATGTAATGTTTTCAAACATCACAACTGCATGGCGATCGCAATTAAATTGAACTGTATTAGTTTCAATTTATATTAAATACAATTAGATGAACTTTAGAGTGCTTTTTGACCCACTTAAGTAGGACTCAAGCACATCTTAAGTAATTTAACGTATTTAAATATTTTTTGATTACACATTGCTTATGATGAAGTTGAAATTTTGTATATTTAACATATATTAAATATAATATCGAATAACACTACAGTTACAATAAAATTAAAATCAGGTACTTCAGATCACAAATGAGTGTACTACTTTAAAGCACAACAAAAGATTAATAAACCACTTATTTAAAATGTACTGTTGTGTTTGTGGATATGACTGTATTAATGACTATATAATAACTATTTAATAACTCTTTTGAAAGAAGAAGTGATGTAATGTGTGTGAAAACAGAAGTGAATGAGTAAACGAGATGGATATGGTTCGCTACTCCTGTCTCATGTGCTTTATTACTTAACTCCTGACAGATACCACAAATAGAGTGGGGTAGTTTTTTTTCACCATTGTGGGTCACGGAGATGGCTGTTGCTAACGTGTCTTTCCTGAGATTTTTCCTGCCTTGACCCGGTGAGCCTGCTGTGCCGTTCAGCACATGGCTGCAGATATTTGAAAACTACCTACAAGTTATTGAAGCTACAGGGGATCCCTGGCCGGACGAAAGAAGGAGATATGTACTGCTTCATTGCCTCGACATAGAGAAACAATGGATTGTCTACTCATTGTCTAACACAGGTACAATGTATAAAGATGCATAGGATGCACTGAAAGCATACTTAGTGCCAAAAGCTAATATAGTAGCTGAACATCATGTCTTCTGTATACGTTTGTCAGGCGCCTCACAAGATGGTTTTACAGTATGCTGTTATTTTGCGAGAGCTTGTTTCAGGTGAGTTCAATGCCAGTACTGACAAAATTATTCGTAATCAGTTAGTAGAGACTTTTACTAGAATCTTACACTTGACAGAGCTGTTACGATAGCAAGCCAGATTGAATCTGTTGCCAATCAGACTAAATCCATTTCAAATTCCCGCTAAGTTACCGTCCCCGCACAAGCAGAACAGTAAAACGCAGAACAAGGAGGGAACCATCACACGCACCTCTTAATTCTGATCAGGTGCGGAAGAGGAAGTCATGCTTTCGCTGTGGATCGGAGGCACACTTAGCTAACACTGCACCATGCAGGAAGTGTGAAAAGAAAATTGAATTAACAGAAATGATTGTACTCTACACAGAACATTCGGCTTGTGCTCCAAACATTACAAGCACAGTCACTATATCTACTTCTGACTCACAGACTTTCCCTTCTGCCCTACAGCACTTATGCATGCCATTTCAGTAAAGTTGCACCATCACAACCCACAGCCAGGCTGGTAACATATTCAAAAGCTGGTTGGATGTTTGTCAGTGAATGCGAGCAAAGGGAAACCACTCATGGGGGGTGACCTAATGTCTGCACTGCATGTGACGATTGAAAATATTCAGGTTCTGCCACCTAATGCCCTTCCTGTACCTGCTTGGATGTGAGTTTGGATGTGCTAAAAACTTTATACACCACGTTAAAAACTCAATGAAACTGTCACACCTGTGCGCTAAAAATGTTGCCGTCTGCCACTCTCTGTTCATAGTGCTGTGCTGTTGCCGTGCTCTCTCCTATTGCGGTCTATGATTTTGAAATTAGCTGAAGATCAATCAAATGCAAATCTGTTGTTTTCGGTGATGTGACCGCCATTAAATCTGCGTATAGTGCGGGAATTGAAGATCGGATTTATATCCGTTTTGCTTAGATACATTTATGTGCCCAAGTGTAAATGAAATCGCTCTGATAAATCAGATTTACAAACTTTGACACATTTCTAGTTACTTTGATTTGTTCTCCAGGTCGTGATTACCAGGTTGTTCATAAAAGCTGAAATGTGCCCAGATGTCGGTTTTTAAAGTAGTTGGAGCATTTTAATTACTCGCACTCGCTTCTCGCCTCCCTCTGCCATTGTATGCTACCGCGACAAAGCACGTACATGACAAATGACGTCAGAAAATATTCAGTACATTATAATCGGTTATGGTCTATTACTGAACCGATATCCCGAATCGTCCTCGTCTGCATCGCGAAGCATCGAAGAAACGATTAATTTCAACACCCCTACTCTGCATGCTGGTACGCAGAAAAAGTCAGGTATAAATTAGGATGTGCCCTGACCTCAGGGAGCCAAATAAAGCAGTGACTGTGGACTTTTCCATTGTCAAACATGGATGAACTACTCTCTACTCTAAAAGGTTCTACTATTTTCACTACCATCGACCTGACCAAGGCTTACTACCAAGTGCCACTGCCTGAGGACAGTCATGACCTCACAGCCTTTATTTCTCATGACAAACTGTTTTTGTCATGCTCCTTACGGATTGGCTTCAACACCTGTGGCATTTCAGAAGATGATCACCATCATCATGACTTGCTTGTCAGGGGCTGAAAATTACCTGGACGACATCATCCATGGACATGACATGTCAAAGCACTTCAAGCGGTCTTACAATGACTAGAAGCTGCTGGCTTGCAGCTCAATAAAGACAAGCATCGTGACTCAAAATGTTCCTGCTAATTATCTGTCACGTTTGCCCTTACCTGCTTCTCTTGCAGATAATTCTGTTGCTCCAGCTCCAGCTGATAATAATGATGAAGAGTTTTTGCCTTTTCTATCTGCCGCCTGTAATTATCTGTCTGTTGCTGATGTTGATGCTGCATGTGCTTCTTGCCCTGCTCTAACCAAACCAAACCAAACCAAACACAGATTTCTAATGGTTATCCTCCTCCACCTAAAGGACTGGACGTTGAGTTGTTGTCGTACTATAAACAGCAACTGGAACTGTTTGTTAAGGACAACTTCATCTTTCTGGGCTCATGGCCAATTGCACCTGCTTGCCATTCGATCTGTTCTGGTCTCCATAGCACATGAAGGACATCAGGGAGAGGTGAGAACCGAACAACGCCTTCATGATCTCTATTGGTGGCCAGGGATGGATGCTCAGGTTCATGATTCTTGCCACGCGTGTCAGCTTAATGACAAAACTGTCAAGTCACATCCTGCTCCTCTCCAGCCTGTGCTGCTGGCTGTGGATATAGTCGGGCTATTTGACACTGCTTCATCCAACTGCAGGTTTGCTATAAAATTAACTGATTATTACAGCAAATGGCCTGAGATCTCCTTTACTCACACTGTCATAACAGATTGTGTGGTTTTGTTTCTGTCATCAGTCTTCAGCCGGCATTGAAATCCATTGAGTACTGTTACTGATAACGGTGTTCAGTTTACATCTGCTGCTTTCAGCGTTTTTCTGGAAGGAAGGAATATATCCATCACCTTCATTCCACTCTCTATTACCCAGCAGATAATGGTGCTGTAGAGAGGTTCAACCATGTGCTCAAACACACTGTCCCAATGGTCATCCAGCTACATCAGCCATGGAAACCTGTGGTAACTGACTCCTTGTGTCTATTTTGCCATCTGCTCCTGTGCACACACCAACTGACATGACTGTTCGTCAAAGAGTTACGTGGCTGCAACACAAAAGGAAAAAGTGCACTGATGCTAAGTGGGGTGCTCGCACTCCTTGTTTCCAGGAGGGGATATAAAATGAGGGTATGGAACCCCTTACATGTTACTAAGGGGCAAAAAGTTTACTGATCCTCTCACGGTTGCTAAAAGACTTGGGGTGGGTACATATGTTATTAGTGATTGAATGCTTTCCTTCTCACTGCATTTCCATGCACACCAACAACTCTGACTTTGAACACTGTTCTCTTCACACAGACTTATACCACTAGGCCTAAACATGATGTTCGGAAGCCTAGTTGGTTAAATTACTATGTCACTTAGATCTGATGTGCTGTTCTGGATATGATGGGTGGATGTGTTTGCATTGTTGGTGCAGCTATGATGTTCTATTATGTTCTTTAAAAAAAGGGGAAAGTGCTGTGTTCGTGGGTAGGATTGTATTATTGACTACTATTTTGAAAGAGGAAGTTAGGACTGTTGAAATGATGTAATGTGTGAAAAAGGAAGTGAATGAGTAAACAAGATGGATGAAGTTTGCTACTTGTGTACCTCATGTGCTTCACTACTTCACTACAACTCCTGACAGGCTGCATGCACTTTAAAGTAAAACTTTTCATTTTACATTATTACAAAATGCACTTTTTAAAAGTGTACTTAAGTGTGTTAAACAGTCATGAAAGTGTACTCTCTTTAAGTACACTTAAGTGGCCTTTTATTTAATATTATAAGATATGCAGCTGTTCTTTAAAAAATATGCTTTTAAGATTTGAAGTACGCTAAAAGTGCACATTCACTACAATTAAGTGCACTGTAAGGTCCATCCGTTAGCCCAAGGACGGAATCTAACGGCCTGGTCGAAGGACTTCTGCGTGTTCGCCTTCTCAGCACTTCTGTTGGATTCACTTAATTTATGACCATCGAATTTTAAATCTGACTCCATGAATAATTTGATCTTACTCCAATTCTTTGTAACTTTGTTACATTTGTTACATTTGTAACTTAACAGCTGATCATAAGTTTAGTTGTGATTTAATTTAGATCTTTGATTTCTCTTAGTATCTCTTAATTTCAAATACTCGTTCCTCCATGGGACCCGGAGTCGCTCAGAGGATAATGCTCGCGATTATAATTACATTACCTCACGGACGCAAATTAGTCAGTTCTGATATTACAGAGGATTACAGAGTGAACTATTTTATTTTAAGTGAGTCGCAAATGCTGACTCATAACAGAAAGTGTAATTTTAGCAATAGTCACGAGAGCTGTAACTTGATAATAACAGTGACACCCAGAAATCAGATTGTCCCTCATGCTTAGCGCCATGCTCCGGTCATGGGGTCCTCGGTATGAATCTGCCCTGACAGAAAGATTTACGGAAACTCCTACAAAACTCCTCATGCGACACTACTTGAGTAATGATTTATGAAAATACAGAATAAATCAAGATTAACATTTATTTTGGCCAGACAGAACTTAAAGAACATAATTAAACATGAATCCATGGTACACAACTTTCAGCATAAAATACAATTAAGTAATATGAAAATAGTTTCAAAGAGTCATATCTGGCACAATACATACAGCGTGTGTGAGTGTCTCTTATGACACTGACACAACACTGCATGGGGGCTTCTGTCTACAGAATGTTCCCAAATGGCAGCCCTGCCACCCTTCCTTAAATACCCAGACCAGAACAAAGGGTTGTAACTATTTGCAACACAAACACCTAGTTGGGGGGAGAAGATCAGATATCTTTGGAGAGACCACTCAAAAAGAGAACACAAGTCTCATATGTTTCAATCTTTCTAACCCTATCAGTGACTTCAGTGATGTTGAGACCATTTTACCAATCGCACTATGACCTTTAAAAAGACACCAGACATGAAAAGGATAAAACAATAGATTCACAAGATAAATCATATGTAGTATATCTGCATTCTGGGACTTGAATCAGGGGAAAGGGAGGAAAGGGAGGTAGAGAGGGGGAGAGGGTTTTGGTCAGGGCGGTGTCCTACAGTTTCTCTGTGAGATCTTCTCTTCAGATTGAGTTTTATTGTTTTAATGCAGGGTGTTGGATCTCAGCTTTTGTCTTAGCAGTAAAACCGGTCCTTACAGCACTTTTTCACAAGGGAATATTTTAAAATAGACCGGATTTTTGCGTTTTAGATGAAATTGCATGTTCAGAACTAGCAGCCATGATGCTAAGGTGTTGTGGGCGGTTGCCAGGGCATTGCTAAGGTGTTCATAATGTGTTGCTATGCAGTTCCTAGGGTATTCTGAATAGCTTAGGCACATTGCAAGGGTGTTCTGGCATGTTGTTAGTTAAAATCAATGGGATTTTTTTGCTCGTTTTGATTTGATCGATCGCTTTGAAAAGCAAAAGCAGATGAAAAACACACCCAAGCTATAGTAGTATAGGGTTTTTGGCTATTTTTCGAATTCCAAACCTTAAATACTTGCAATAATGTAATAATGCCTTAGTTAGCAAACAAGAAAACACACGATCATAACCCGACTTAAGCATGACTGTATAGACATCTATAGATGAAAACAACTAAACAGGTTCAAGTCAACACAGGCATCACCTTTACAGATGCTCAAAACGTATTGCTGTAAGCCATTTGGCATTCTGACTAGAAAGGCGGCCAACGTTTTCAATTAAAGATGTGTCTTTTAGCAGGCAATAACTCAGATTTATAGTTTGGGTAATGGAATTAATGTATTTGAATTGGAAGATATATATAAGGGCACAGAGTTAGTTTTTTCCCTCTCATTCAGCTTGCATATTAGACTCGCAATTAATTTCCAAGAGCGTTTTTTTTCCTCAGAGACCTTATTGATGACAATGCGTATGATTTATTTGATTTGTCTAGACACTCCCCGTGCTTTCCCAAGGCAGAAGTATGTGTGTGTTTGTGTGTTCGGCATCTTCTGCCCCAATGTGTGTGATCTGTATTAACTGACTGTCAGGGTGAGAGGTGAGCCCTGCCGTGAAGCAATAAAAGCAGAATTAAATCATAAATACAGCGTTACAACAACAAACTGTCAGCTTTAATAAATGGTATCGATGATAACCATAGAAAGCAAACAGATAGCATTGTAATACATTGTAAAACAGATAAATATTTTACTGACTACTTTACTGTCATTGACTATTAATTCCCACAAGGGTCTAGACAGCTGACCCCAATGATGGATTCTCAAACCATGTGCACATTGCGGAACCATGTGTCCTTGGTGTTTATTTTCACAGTGGACAGGCTCGTCATATCTTTATAATTTTTTTAAGCCATCAAATAGACCTATGGGTATTTTCAGGGCTGACAAGTCTGATTAATATGAGTTTACAACTAGCAATAGTTACTGGTACTGCAAAAGTGTTCAAAACTACAATGAAATAAGTAGTTCAAATACTTATTTCAATAACTGGGTGAATTCTGGTAGCTTTATGTTGTTTTAAATACTACATAGCATTCAAGTTTGCTATTAAATGGAATTTCTCTTTCAAAATTAGTTTTATATAACATTCAACATTCACTCTGACTATTATTATAGTTGACTAATATTTTGAACTCCAAAAATGTAATATGAATGGGGAGCACGCAAATTGGCTGATATTTAGATGAAAAACAAATTAAAAGTCACATAGTTTGACGTGCTTGTGCTAAATTCAGGAACTCTTGAAATGTTCTTATGCTTTTACAAAACAATGTCTCCAAAAGGTGTGTATAGATAAAAAATATATATATATTTTTTTTTTTTTGTTTGTTTTTTCACAAGACAAGTGTGTTTGGAAGATGCTGCATTATCGTTTCCTGAAGACGGATTTTCTTTAGATGTCCATTTATTGAAAGTCAGTGAGCTGAAAGAGCTTCTTCTGTGTTTTCAGAGTATGAGTATGAGATTTGGAATCTAAGAGAGTGAAGTGTCATTCTGATTTATTGGATGTCATATTCACTGACATCATAATATATTGAGTGTGTTGGTGTTACACAATGCAATCTTTCATGAATCTCAGTTGAATGAACGCACAGGTGAGAGCCATCTGAATTACTCATGCACTTATAAACTAAGAATACAACATATTTGTGACAGATTGATGTCTTGATCGATTCTCTTTCCTGCTAAAATGTACTTGGCTAGGTGGGTGGTTTGGCAAACATAGAGCTCATAGCTTATTCTTTTTTAAACTGACAATTATTGTATATTAAAGAGATCATTTCATTACTGTTCTTATATTTTATGAAATATAGTTTAATATGTTCTCCACAAATTTATTCAAATTAATGTTCAAAATAACATATAAAATAACCCTATAACCCTACTACAAACCCGATTCCAAAAAAGTTGGGACACTGTACAAATTGTGAATAAAAACAGAATGCAATGATGTGGAAGTTTAAAATTTCAATATTTTATTCAGAATACAGATGACATATCAAATGTTTAAACTGAGAAAATGTATAATTTTAAGGGAAAAATAAGTTGATTTTTGGCATCAACACATCTCAAAAAAGTTGGGACAAGTCCATGTTTCCCACTGTGTGGCGTCCCCTCTTCTTTTTATAACAGTCTGCAAACGTCTGGGGACTGAGGAGACAAGTTGCTTAAGTTTAGCAATAGGAATGTCAAAGGGCCTGAAGATCACGGCATCCAGTATGGTTTTCCGGCCTTGACCCTTACGCACAGAGATTGTTCCAGATTCTCTGAATCTTTGGATGAGATTATGCACTGTAGATGATGATAACTTCAAACTCTTTGCAATTTTTCTCTGAGAAACTCCTTTCTGATATTGCTCCACTATTTTTGGCCACAGCATTGGGGGAATTGGTGATCCTCTGCCCATCTTGACTTCTGAGAGACACTGCCACTCTGAGAGGCTCTTTTTATACCCAATCATGTTGCCAATTGACCTAATAAGTTGCAAATTGGTCCTCCAGCTGTTCCTTATATGTACATTTAACTTTTCCGGCCTCTTATTGCTACCTGTCCCAACTTTTTTGGAATGTGTAGCTCTCATGAAATCCAAAATGAGCCAATATTTGGCATGACATTTAAAAATGTCTCACTTTGAACATTTGATATATTATCTCTATTCTATTGTGAATAAAATATAAGTTTATGAGATTTGTAAATTATTGCATTACTTTTTTATTCACAATTTGTACAGTGTCACAACTTTTTTGGAATCGGATTTGTAGTTGTAACATTAAATCCCATATGACCATCACATTTACAAATCAAAGATGCCTATTCAGTGTTCAGGAACTTGGACTGGCCAGTCACAGTGAGGTAATAAGATAGATACTATTACTCCTAAACAACAAAAGAAGAAGATTATTTCACTCAGTAATTATACGAATAATGATAAGTGTATGACGTGTGGGAAAAATCGCCAAATCTTAAATATAAACTGATAATCCATAATATTAAAATGACAAAATTACATAGTTGTTAGGGGCCCAGTCTTTGGTTCTGTGACCGGGGCCCAACATTTGGTGCTACACCCCTGGTTCTTGGCTGTATCACACCTTCCACTCTTCAAACCCTTCCAAAAAATACAAATGTTAAGAAAAAGTGGTTTACTAAGTCTTTAACTGCATTAGTTCTAACCTAAACATTAGACACATTTCAGCACAGGTTTTGCTATGCCTACTAGGTATTAATTATAATGCTATTAATATTTATCATAATATTGATTGATAAAAATTAATATGACCCCCAATATGGTTTGTTGTCCTCACAAAAGGTCCCTAGCTCATCTCTCCTCCCTAGCGAATGGCCTAAGAAGGAAAAGAAGACGATGAGGATGACGAGGAAGACAGAAGAAGTGAGATAGACAGGTAGGGGTGGAGGGACAGGGTGTGTGTGTGTGGTGTAACCCTAGCCCCGGGGCAGTGTAAGAGAGCAGAGGGGGACAGTAGGGCTGGCCCGACTCCAGTCGCCCGGCCTGGCCCCTAATGGGGTCCCTTTCTCTGCCTGCGTGCCACTGTGCTCCCCTAATTGAAGGTAATTGTTGGGAAGAGGCTTCGGCTGCCCAGAGCCACACAGAATTCCCACTGTTCCCCTCTCCCAGACGGGCAGACCCGGAGCGGGAGGGGGCGGCCAATGGGGCGGATCACATTTCTGACTGGCCCAGGTCCCTGCTCGATGTCTTACGGCATGCATGGGCTACACACACACATAAGTGTATAATTGTGTCCAACCTAAATGGGCATCCTGTTCTAGAGTGACAGCTCAGAGGGTGGGTGAAGCCCGATGACAGACGGACAGAACGGGAGAATAGAACGTGGAAGAGAGAGACCAATTGTGTTCGTGCTGATTCATCGGTAGAAACCTGTAGTCACCATCCGCAGTTAAACGCTCACACACACACGCAGGTGATGAAATAATGCTGAAATGAGGATTGGACGCGCTGAATGAGGAACTGTAACCGTGTGTCAGTACGGGACGCATCGCTGCTGCAGAACTGGGCTCCGTGCCCAACTTGACATTACACCATCTACTGCGAGAAAGAGAGAGAGAAACAAAGAAAGAGAGATGCCAGTAGAAACGTGGGTCCATCATGCTGAAGCAGGTCTGAAAATGAGACGCACTGTATGTAATGAAACCACTGGAATTTTCACAAACACATTGTGCAACTGTACATCACAAAACGTGCCTAAACTTCAACTAATGCTGAACAAATGAACCACATGCTAAAAAAAAAAAAAAATAAATTTCTTGCATTTAGCACATTCCATAGCCATTTTAGCTGTGCTTGATAATGCTAATGCAGTTATTACTATTATTTAGCTTATGGAATTTGAAACTATATAGTACATGAATGATACCTTAAATGTACATTGAGCCAGAACACTTTCGACTTTAAACACCCTTGTAGCCTTGTGAGAAATGTATATATATATATATATATATATATATATATATATATATATATATATACTTTTTCAAATAGCCACATAACTTAAGTATCACCTGCTGGTCTGATACAAAAAAAATTAAAAATCTGGCTCACAAACACAAACAAAATCAGTTTACGGGCATAAAGTGGATGCCTTTGAAGCATATTAACAGGTAGACATTCTTAACGTTCTTCTAGATAACTTCCCCACCACACCCAACACAATATTATTGATGTCGGCCTGAACATTACACCAAAGTTCTGTGAAATCGGCAAGACGTCATATTTCCCTCCACGCCGGATTTCCGTAGTGTGAGATTCTGTCGAGTGTGCGGAGCACTGGGCTGAAATAAGAATTACCTTCCCGCTCTGCGCGCTCAGAGACACCGCGCTTGGTTGAGTTTAGCCGTACGGATGCAGCCAAGCGGGAAATCCAGATTCCAGCACTATCAGGGAAATGCCACATATGACTGCGGTGCCTAAGTCGGCCCTAATCAGGTCAGCCTAATGGTAACTCACCATCGCCATCATTCCAGCCAGACTGATTGAGCCTCTAAGCCTAAATAGCAATGCTCTTTTCCGCCTAAAGCGATTCCTATATTACTTTCCGCCCTAAACCCAGGAAGAGAGAGTGAGAGAGAGGGGGAGGTTGAGATGGAAAACCGAGCATCCCATGCGTCCTTTTCTCGGCGGAGTCAGCAAACATTCTGACTCACTGACTCGCTCAGCCACGGTTGCAAAATCAACAGCACTATCTCCTCCCTGTGATTGTTCCTTGGCCAAATTCAAAGTAACTTACGATATTCATTTCCACACCGCAGGAAGAGATGATTGCGTTCATTGTGTTAGCTAGAACCGAAAGATCTAATGAAGACAGCGAACCGACGAGTTTTTGTTGCACAAAGAACATTGGGCCTCTTATTGTCTGACCTCTCTTGCCCAATCGCGCCGTTGGCGTCTCAGATGGCCGCTTCGAACTTCTACAGCTCCGACATCAGGATGTGGCCGATAATTAGTCAGATGAAATGAATTTGGAGTCTTTCTTTTCCGTGAGAGATTTCCACCATAATTACTGCAGTTTAATTAAAAGTTCCCGTCAATCTGCCAGATTGCCGACTGGGCCGAATAATGGACGAAGACGACGAAATGAAACCTTAATCCAGCGTCAACGTTAATATCTGATGCCTGCAAAGACAAACCTCTTTTTTAGGGTTTTAGAATCTCTAATAGAGCACTATTATATCTTTTAAAAACTCATTATGGGATCTACAGGAATACTGCAAGCAGGATCCTTAGAGGTTGCTGCAGTATTCTGTACCACAATGAATCTGGAGAGGAGAGGTCCCCATCTGGGAGGTGGCATGCAATTAGAGTACACTGGATTAGTTTCTTTTTAAAGTTATTGAAACACAATGAGCGCACAGAACACTTCTTTTCCCACTCTTCAACTCGTCAAACTAATCATCTGCATTCTTTGGAAGTGTCTTTTTTTTTCCCCCTTCTAAGCTCCATCTATCACATGCACTAAGCGTTAAAAGCCTCTGTTTCAAACAGGAGGGTTGAAGACACGTTACAGGTCACAATTTGAGAGGAATTAGCAAAAAAACACAGCGCGGAAAGCTCTCAACGACGCTCTCATTAATGTAAGTGCTGACCTGGGAATTCATAAACTTCACCCGAGAAACTTCCCCCGACACGCATGCTAATAATGAACCTGCGTGAAAGCGTTATTACCGGAATTAAATGCCATTGCTCATGACAATGAGGTTGTGTGGATAAATGTGGATGAACATAATATTTTTAGCAAGTGGGAAGGAATTCTTGATTTTTCTCAGTGAAAAGACAATCTAGAGAAGGGGGTTGTCAAACAAGAGTTGCTCCCTAAAATCCCTAAAAAAAAAAAATTGTATAAAAAGGATAACATTTACAAAATTTGACATTAATACTGTTACATTCTTCTTTGTAAAGACTGGCCAGAAATTATGTTTTTTCTCATGATTATGTTCTTCTACTGACAGGCCTAATTTTTAAGAAGTTTTGTTTAAATAAAGTAAAAATCATAAATTCGTGAAAATGTCTTTATGGCTTTTAAATGAGATATACTGTAAAATGTTGCATTGTATGACCGAAGCTGGTTCAATAAACATGTCCCTATTGTTTGTTTTCAGCTAGCAAGTTAACCACTTAGCCAACTAGCTTAGAATAGTGTTAACTGGTTATCCTGATTCAACAACACCTAATCAGCCATATTTAATGCTAATCTCTACTATTAGCAATTACATTTTAATTAGCTAGAACAAGATACTGTGAAAACCCATTTTTGGTCATGCAAATACAAATAGGTACTCATTGGGGTCAAAATTCTTTCAAGACAACAATTGTCCTTAGCGTACAAAACGTGAAAATGCCTCAAAAGTATCCTAGCAATACCAGCAAAAGTACATTCAATAACATTTGAACATGACCTAAAGTTGTATATTCTCTCAAAATACTTAAAAGAACGGGTGTTTATGTGTGCATGTCACGGTTTTAAAAAAATGGTATGACAGAGTGAGCTTGTATACTTAACCTTCTTTCACTTTCCTGCCTTGTTCAACTCCCTCTATCTTTTTTTTTCTGATTTCGGAGCATCTTTCTTTCATGAGCACTACTGAACCCACGGAAGGATGTTGGATTTGTGAAAATCAAAAGGCCTGCGATCCGTCCAGCTCTTCCATAGCCGCGAGTACATGCGACTTATGATTAAACGCGCAGAATATATTAAATTAAACCATTCTGCCCCCCAAAAAAGGAGAAATTAATGAGGCAGGTATGAGAAATGCTATGATAATGAGCTGAGTTAAGATGCCCCCCTTGCAAAGATATGTTGAGCGGTAATCCAGACCCCTACATATGAAAGCATATTTAAGCCGAACCAAATTCAAATGATTTAAATGTAAAATAATCAGCAGGTAAGAATCTTATAAAGCAAAAAAGCAGAACTAACTACCTTGGCCCTCTGTGATTTCTTTTCATATTTCAGCTTTAATTTTATTTCCGTTAACTTTCTCTTAAACACACACACACACTTCTTTACAAAAGCTAATGTGAAAACCTAATGGGAGAAAAAAAAAAACTGAGATCTCATTGTCTCAGTACTAAACACTAACATTATTAACTAGGGCTGGACATTATATTGAATATTAAGATGTCAAATTCTGTACCAAAATTGGTACCCCATAGCTTAGACCCCTTAGCTATCAAAAAGCAATAACATTTCCTCTGGAAAGTTTCACATGGCACAAACACACACAGCTAAACATACTCTACACTCATTACTTTTGAACTTAAGGGTAGTAGGGAGTCAATGACTGATATCTGAAGACAGACACAACACACACACACGCACCCTAGTGTCCCGCGACCCTCCATCATGGCTGGCAGCCCCTCAGTGCAGTGTTAAGGGTCCATCACTCATTCTGTATCCTAACCAAAACAAAATGGTGCCAACTGGTAGCGCTTAGAACTGTTTACAGTGAAGCTGTTCCATACACTCCCATGATTAATGTAGGCTGCACAGACAGGTAAACAGACTGTGCACGTGTGCGCGCGCGCACGTTTGTGTGTGTGTGTGTGTGTGTGTGTGTGTGTGTGTGTGTGTGTGTGTGTGTGAGTGATTAATTTGCGACATGCAGACAGGTAAACAGAAGAATATTTACATGGCTTATCCCCCCTCCCCTATCGACTTAGTTCTTCTAAGCTGCAGATATTTTATCCTTTGCGCTAAAACTGTTTATTTTTTTGTGCTATTCTGCGAGGCTTTGACACTTCTTTATTCTCTGTATCCCCCACCCCCTTCTCTTTATCTCTCAAATGGAAAGGTCACATAATACAATATATAGATGGAAAAAGAGGAAACAGCTGAAAGAGACAGACCACACCATTTGTTTTTACATCAGCAACATAAAACAATTATATTTCTCCAATTTATCATCTACTTGGTGACAAATTTAACTTCTTATATTATTTAACTTCTCACACTTATAACACTGCTTAATATCACCTCTATGATCTGCAGTTAAATAATTAGTGAATTAATGAACACTTGGAATCCAAGCGTGCCAAATACAGAGCCCTGTGGTACTCTTAGGGAATAGGTATACTTCCCACAAAACCAAACTATCTGTCATAATTGACCTAATATCATGTCACTCTGAAACCATAAGCATACTTTAATTTGTGTGAACACTAAAACAAATGGTGAGCAAAATATCAAAGATGCAGAAAATCTTACCTGCACAGCCATGGTCATTGTAAGAGCAGCTTGAACATTCTGCTATAAATCACTCCTTTTCTGTTTTAAGGAAGAAAGGAAGTCATTTAAGTTACAAACGACAATGCAGTGACTAAATGATGGCAGAATTTTCATTTTTGAGTGAACATTTTCTTTATCCTTTATCGAGGCCCTTTTATTAGGTTTCATAAACCATGGTTATAAAATTAATTGAGTAAACGCAAATCATTTTCACATATTAAGATTTTATAATTGATGTATATGCTGTAGATGAATACTGCCTAATTGTCTATCTGCATCTCTACAGTGTGTTTTTGGTCGGGATAACAGTCATATTAGTTATAAAACAGAGAGTTTAAGGTTAAATCATTTATGCCGGTTTGGTTAGAGGAACATTAAACAATTTGAGGGGAAAATAAGAGAAAATTATTTCAGAATGATGATTGTTATTTAACGCAAATTGTTTTGTTCTGTGGGAGTCCAAACATAAAGACAGTATGAAAAGAACATAGGGGTTAAAACATAAATCGTACTGGCAAGTGAACATGCTCTGACAAGTTGAACCATTGTCCTCTTACAGGTGACAAGTTCGAGTTCAGCTTGCGTCATTTCCCGACCTTATTTCCCCCAATATTTCCTGTCCCCCTGTCTGATAAAAATAGCAAACAGGCCATAAAAAACCCACCATGTATCAATTTGTTTAATCACTCTAATAGATATATAACTTTTCATATATAAACAGACCAAAGAAAAGTAAATGTCCAAAAGGACGTTGCATTTGTGAAGAAGACATGTTCAAACATGTACTGTATGTAGTTATGTAAAAGTGAACAGATCACCTTATTGTGACCCCATGTGCAGTAGGAATGACAGACATTTAGGTAAAGTACTGAAGACAGGTGGCTGTGAAAGTTCAAACACATGTTCCATAACTGCCAAATATGTCTGAAACCCTGTGAAAGGCTGTTCTACTAAGGACACATCACAAGTATTGTCACACATACCTCATGTCAATCAACAATGAAAATCACATAACCATCATTCCACAACTGTCACGACACCGCAGCCATTGTAGTGGCCAACCTGGGGTCAGAGCAAATGAGTTGCCTAGTTATGTTAATGATACTCAGCTAAAACACACCACTCATGTACAGAACGCCACAGTTCAGATATATAATTTCAGAGCCAGTTAATCTGTCTTTATCAGTCACTGTACTTAATATTTAATTATCTATGCGTTCATCCACTGATCACTCTAAATAATCCCTTTTTTACCAAAAATAATGATAATCTCTTCATGTTGCAATATATGCTGAATTCTGTGTATAAATTGCTGTTTTAAGATGGGTTAAATAGTATATCTCCATCTTTGAGTTGGCTCAGTAGCAGGAGAACACAAAACAAGAGATTGATTGAATTTACTCGTTTATTAATGCGCTTCTAACATTAAATTATTCCAAACAAATTCTGTAATTCAGTAATTCATAAATATATACATACATATATATATATATATATATATATATATATATGAGAATTATAAATAAAATAAATTGTTCCTCTATAACCGGAAAAGAATGCACTAGAAACGGTTTAAGTCACTTTGTAAGGCTAGATAATAGTAAACAAATAGTAAATATTATGCATTCATAACACAAAATATGTAATAAATAATCATTAATAAACAATGGACAGCCTTTAATTTATTAAGTGTCTTTAACACGTACTAACTTTTAAATTAATCAATTGATGCATTGTCTACATACAGTACCTGTTTATACATTGTACTTGTATTTAAAATGTACGATACAATTACATCAGTAATTATTTTTGCAGTTACATCTAAAATTACACTGTTGACCCTACACCTTAACCAATACTTAAACCTAACCTTAATGCACCTCAATAGCAGCTTACACTTTATTTTAAGGTGTCCTTGTTACAGTGCAATTATACAATAATTATTGAGTGATATTAATTAACATGTACTTACCATAGATATAGTGTTATTATGGGGGTTTGGTTTTGGGTTAGTTGCTTGTGATTATGCATAATTTACTGTTATTACTATAAAGTACATGTAATATGTGTAACAGAGACATTGTAAAATAACGTGTTACCAACATGAACACAATAGGTACCTAATTTATTTATTTATTTTTAAATAGGCTAAGTATATAATAGTTAAAGACACTATTATAAAGTGGGACCAAACAAAAATCATAAATAATTATCAAGTCATTAAAGCAAAAGTAATACTATTTCTAATAATAATTGTAAATACATTATAAAATAATATAATGATAAAAATAATAAAACTTACCATACATTATATATATATATATATATATATACACACACACACACACACAAAGTATATACACTTTAATGTACACTATATAAATATTTTTTTAATTACTGAATAATTTATAAACAAGTATGTTAAAAATGTTTAATGTAGAACAGCCACCATTCATCTGTGGCAGTTAGTATTTCCCTGCTGTCATTTCTGATACGCTTGACCTGAGGATGAGCCTTTCAGGCTGACGGTATGATGACACGGCCACTGCAATTCAACCAATGAAAATTCTGGTAGCATCTTCTGATTGACAGATTCCAACTACCTGTATGCTCCACTTAGAGGAACAGGGAACTGGTTTGTAAACTATACATGTGGGAAAAAGTCAGTGTTATTGTTCTTACGATAAATGGCATTTACATAGAGATTTAGGTGGGCACCAACTGACCGAGCCCACACATGGGGATAGGATCCGGAAGAGGCATTAGTATTCAATTCAATTACATCTAAATACATTTCACATTGATCACCCTAACTAACACGCTGATAATCGCACACACACAGTAACGTGGGCTCATACTTCAGAAGGTAGTTCTAATCATCTGCCTAGTGACATTTTAATTAGAGAACTGTCGAGCTAGCAGTCTGGACTGGGAATTAAAATAACACACACACACACACAGGCTCACACAGAATGGGAAAACCATTAATGCACTCTGATGGTATATCCTGTGTATTTGTATTTATCTACAAGGTGTATTTAAAGAAGTCTTATCGTTTCTGCATATTTATGTGTGTGTGTGTGTGTGTGTGTTTGATCCACTCATGTCTCTCTTATCTGAATGGGAGTGCTCTGTATATCAAATGTGAGTGTCCTTTAACGTATATGGGCATTATACTCCGTTTTAGGTAGATTGCAGTATGTGTAATATGGCATGGTGGTGATTAGGCTTATTTATCAGATCTTCTGATTGGTCGCATTTCAGTTTACACCAGTTGCAGTATGTCCAACATGATGGAAAAATATGGACTGGAGGGTTTGTGTATGGGTTGAAACATTGATTAATGTGGGTAAACAAGGACAGAGAGGTTCGGAGTGATGCATGATAAGGGAAAATTATCTAAATAAACACAATCAGCCATGAAAGACATGATTAGATTACATCATGAATACAGAATTCAGCTAATGTGATGTATGTAGATCAGTAATCTACATACGCCCTGTTATACTGCGTTTCTGTATAATATTAATGGTTTCTATATATGTGGCATCAATTAAGAGGTGAATTAATTCAGGTAGGATACCACTGAAGGCCTAGATGTGAAATGCACTGCCTGCCACTGATTATATATATATATATATATATATATATATATATATATATATATATATATATCTTTTATATAAATTAATTCTGGACATTTTTTTTTTTCAGCAAGGACTCAAGGTCTACTTCAAAAAAATCCTGTTCATTTGAACTAATAATACATCATGGAATTCTAAAAATCATTCTTTAAAAAATTAATAAATAAATAAATAAAAAACACACATAGGAGGATGCATGGGCAAAAACCACTACATTTTCTTCAACAAAACGTAAAAATCTGATTTAAAAAAATGCCTATACATAGAGTGTTCAAGGTGGATTTATGAAGTTTATAGTTTACACAGTTTATTTTTAGCACTCTGGTGTTGTTTCTGTTCTTGGGGGGATAACAGAGAGTGATTCCCTCCATTACAAACACACACACACAAACAGAAAGTGTGTGATAGCACATCACAAGTTAAAGTCTTCAACCGTAAATCTCTGACAGAAGCAGGAAAAATAGAGTTCCGTTCCTCCTCTTCCTCTCTCCTCCTGTCGTTCTCTGTATGAATTATGTGGGCGTATTGTTTGTTGTTTGCAGATGTAAATGTGTGTGTCTGTGTGTGTGAGTGTGTGTGTGCAGGATTAAGGACTTCTCTCATCTCAGAGCTGATAGTGGTGGGCCGCCCTGCCGGATTTCTTTCTGACAATGGCAATGCATCACCTCATACACACACTTTAATCTTTTATATACCATACACACAATCCTGGCCGCTGCATCTCACAGATATAACTGTGCGCGTCAAACGAGTGTGTATGTGCGATTTCTCATTTTCCATCTTTAAGAGTTTAAGTTTTCCTGAGATAAAGAGAAGTTTGTGGGCAGTCAATTCTTTCCATTTTACATTAAGACAACTTGACCACTTTTTACATGCCTGTGTTGGTGAACATGTGCTTCCAAAACACTTTCATACAATGGGAATGAGAATTAAAGAATTAAAAGCTGATGTGATTAAAGTTTGTGTAAAACTAAATGATAGTTTTAAGTTATGCCATACTTTTTAAGGGAAAAAATGTGGCCACCTCTAGTGTAGGAGAAGCTACTTTGAAACCATAGTTTACCACGGTTACTTTCTTAAAGAGATAGTTCACCCAAAAATGAAAATTATCCCATAATTTACTCAGCCTCAAGGCATCCTAGGTGTATATGACATCATCTTTCATTCTTCTTTCTTTCAGTGTGTGTGGCTGTGCGCGCATGCCTGCGCATCGCGCCCGTCATTCACACAGAGACGCAGAACATGCAGGTACCGAATATACTCGGGAGTCTGTACTACCGGTACTACACAAATGCTGGTATCACCACGTTAAAAATTTCACTACCGACATGGTACCGAAGTACCAGTACTTGTGACATCCCTACATTTGCACGTTTACATTTACATTTGTTCATAAATAAAAAATAATAACCTCACGGCCAATACGTCGAACTTGATTACTGGTAGTTAACTTGGTAGCTCGCGAGCGACGTGTTGGAGACCCCTGCTCTATAAGATGCCGCGCATCTCTCAGACAGCGCTGAGAAACAGTCTCTCAGAGAGCGCGCATATACTGAAAGGAGTTGTCTTTCGCTGCTAATTGTGCTTCAACAGTTTAAAATCACAAACTTTTTTTAAACCGCAATGCTAAAAACACACAAGCGTAACTGCAATAGAGATGACATATGGTTAATCGTGTCCGGTATATCCAACGCTATCTCATGACCAATTTGTTTGAATTTGTACGTTGTGTCTAAACCCCAGTGACGGGTAGGTTTAGGGGCGGGGTTAGAGGGACGTCATTCATATGAATTTGGCATCTCGTCAAAGAGGTACGTTTTAGCAAAAATCGTATAAATTTGTACGACCTCACTCATACGATTTTTGCTAAAACTTACCTATTTAGCTACCTCATAAAAAATGTAGATCGGGTTGGTGTATCACACACTCCCAATTGCCTGCAAGCTTCAAAATAGTCTTTTTTTTCTTTTTCTTGACCATCATTGAATTTCCTGAATATACTGTTGCAGAAGTAGGCCAACATCACATTACGGAAGTAAACTTGCTTCATATCGACTTCAAAAGTTAAGCTATAAAATACAGATAGCTATTTTGAAACCTGTCATGCAACTGAAAAATGCTGTTGCATTAATTAAACCTCAGCTAGTTACCGTCATCACACTGTTGCCATCTTCACAAATTGTGTGCTTTTTTACAAAAACTGTCTGTAATTGCCTCAGATGTATCTAAATTCCCCAACCAAAGCCATATATTACCTGCCTGGATACAAAAAATGGGATTAGACTATTCCAGAATATATTCTCAACATCCTTCCACAAACGCATCATCCTGACTGACACGTTTTTTTCATTGTGACACGTACATTGATTCAATAACCACACAATCATCATTTTATACAAAAAATAAAATGTATGCAGAAGCCTGGTTATCGGTGCAACGAGTGTGTCGTGGGATACAGAGGCATCTGTAACGAAGCTGATAGCAGTGCACAAATACACTCTGTCTCCGATAAAACGTTAAGACACTTTTCTCCTCATCAAATTTAATAAGGCACCTTTCCATCTGCAGGTTATTCATTCCCCGCACTCTGGGAAAGGTAAACATATCCGTCCGCCGTCATTTCAGTGGGCTTGACTTCAACACTGACAGGAATTTTAAGCATGTCAAGGTGACAATAAGATATAGTCAGAATAATAGAATAAACAGATTTCTAATAAATACCTTTCTATTCTCACTCCATTTTCCCAGCAGCTCAAAACATTTTCTCGTTGTACGATAAATGCGCCGTCAGAAATACTTGAAGTGACGCTCATTCTGGCACCGTGGCTGAGCAGAGCCGCAAGCGATGTCAGCCGTTTGTTTAGCGTCAGACATCGGCCTTTGTGGCGGCTGGCTTACCTGCGTCCCGGTGACAACTTCCATTCTCAACACCAAAGGAGCTTAATAAGACCTCATTATGGGCAAAAGGCACGCCGACAGGAGTGTGTGTGAGAGATGTTCGTACAATACACACGTACAATGGGGTGAAGGGATCCGTGTGTGTGTGTATTTGTGCATGTGACAGGTGAAATACTGATCCGGGGAAGTGCTGTTGAGACATCAGGGTGGGGGAATGAAAGGTGGATCTGGTTGGTACGTTGGCATCCTGTTTTCTGTCGCAACCCTGCTGCGAATCGGTAGGATTAGAGCATGTGCGTGTGTGTGTGTGTGTGTGTGTGTGTGTGAGTGAACAACCCTGACCCCGTCTACCCTTCTCTCCGACTTCATCAGCCCTTTGTTCCCACAATTCACTGCTATGTGTTGGCAGTTTGTTGAATTCATCTTTCTGTTGAGTTAGATTGTTTAACACCACACTAGGTGCATTTCCTAAAAGCAAGTTCTATTGTTAGCACTGAATCAGTGTTTTCCAAAACCTCAGTTCCAACAAACATTTGCAAACAGAATTGCAAAGTTGTGTGATTGGAACTGCAGCTCTCGGCCTATGGCTAGAAGCATAATTTCTTGTTGGTATGATGTGTGGACCTAATGGGGTTGATTGTTAAAAAAACGCATTATTTTTCACATATTGTACATTATTACAGCACCTCTCTCTCTCTCTCTCTCTCTCATATATATATATAGCTTTAATTCTACACCTTTTAGTTTGTCAATAGAATGAAAGTGCCATTATTGAAGAGTGTGCATCTGCTCTAGAACGCCAAACTATTGCACAAGAAGGAACCCGCAGTTTTAATGAGAGTTGAACGACAGATGTGCAACAAATATAGCACTGTTTTGGGAAAAAAATAGGGTCGATATTGTCCCCACCATTTTGAAACATCTTGAGGAATGGATATACCTACCTAATACAAATAAAACATCTCCAGTTAACTAGCAGAGCATTAATTTCGTCCATTTGTTAAATAAGAGCCGAACGTCTGACACGCTTAATAAAAGTTCTACCACTAGACCATTAGGGTCCACAAGCAACTTATGCAGATTTATGCATTTAGTCACGTGAAAAATAATGACACTAATGATATAGCATATTGTACTATAGAAGATATAAAGATGAAACTATCTCATTAAACATGATTTCTATGTTGATAAATTAAACCCAATGTACTATTAAAAATTGAATGAAATTGATCTATTTCCCCTGCCCCACCACACACCACACTCCCCTCTCACCCAAAAAAAAAAAAAAAAAAAAAAAAAAAAAAATTCACACCACTGTGTATGACACATGGATTTCAAGCTCTTAGAAAAGTTGCTTTAATTAAAGATGACTCAAATAAGCCAAGACATAAAAGAGCTGATCGGTGTTTTGATATGGTTACCTAAGCAAGCAATTCTGGGTAAATGAATCACTGCTAAACAAGAAAAGATTCAGTTTCAGAAGAATAGAAGGTGTTTTTCACACATAAAATAAACATTTTTATCCTGAGATGTTAAAAAAAAAACTTTTGTGTCTCTGCCAAGGATCCAAGATGGCTCCCGCTCTGTTGTGGCTAAAGTCCAGGAAGTGCTAAGATGGGGTCAGCATTGACTGCCATGCTGCCATAGAACCAGAATGGAGCAAATTTTTTCCTCTTGCCAGAGACTGAGAGTGTGGGATTGAAATGGAGTGAATAAAAGAGAGCAAGACCTCCATTGCAAAGCAACAGATGGGGCAGCGTTTTGGAAAAGGAAAGCGGAACCCTGGCAAGATGGCGCAGAAACGTTGGCAGGAAGCGGGCGGTGTCGAATGCTGGCATTGCCACAAAGAGCTTCTTCCTTCTCTCCAGCACACAGCAGAGAGTGGACCCTCTCCATAGCACAGAGAAACGCATGCTGACGCTGCGCAGACACTCGCAGCTTGATGCACCTGGCAGTGAGCATGTGGTATTGTACCTTCGGCAAAGATCCGGGAAAAGAAGGCCATACAGTATATGATCCTGAGTTTGCTGTGTGTGTATCTGCAACTTTTTGCCTTAAGTAACATATTTAGGAGGAGCTGGAAATTCAAGATATTAGGTCACCACATACAAGCTAAAATATTATTGCTTAAAATTTCAGGAGATTTAATAGTTAGCTTAGTTTAAATATAGTTTAACCTTAGTATATATCCTTGGATGAATACTCAAGAACGCTCTTATTTGTCATTGACATCTGAGCCAATAACTTAACACCTAGTAACATCTTAACAATGACCCTGTCAACCACATCAAATTCCTAAATACCATAGATACCACATAGCAACACCCTGACAATCACCTTAGCATCATGGTGGTGTGTTTTACCAACGATACAATCACTTATTTTTTTACAGGAAATGTAAAAATACTGTTTGAGGCCATTTTACTTTGAATCACCTTCATCTCAGATAATTCTTCAAAACTCTTAATTTTATTAAAACAGACACAAATAAATGAAATCTTAAGTAGCTGAAATAATTTAAAATTAAAATCTATGCAAAATGTTTGTTTATAGTGTAATGCTCTCTTTCTCTGAGAAACATCATAGGTTTAATGGGTTAGTTCACCTAAAAATTAAAATTCTGTAATTAATTACTCACCCTAATGTTGTTCCAAACCTGTAAGACATTCATTCATCTTCAGAACACAAATGAAGATCTTTTTTAATGAAATCTGACAGATTTCTGTTCCTCCATTGACAGTTACACAACTAACAAAACTAATCCATATGAATTTACTGAAGCGACTCAATTGTTTTATATGATGAACAGATTTAGCTTTTATTCACATAAACACTGATCAACGAACATAAACAGAAGCTCAACCAAACCTGCATGACACATGAGAGCAAACCTCATTGGTTCTTGCTGAAGCTCAAACGTGCTGCGTAACACGAGAATTAACCTCATTGGTTCTTGCTGAAGCTCAAACATGCTGCGTAACACACAAGAATGAACCTCATTGGTTCTTGCTGAAGCTCAAACGTGCTGCGTAACACGAGAATGAACCTCATTGGTTCTTGCTGAAGCTCAAACGTGCTGTGTAACAGGAGAATTAACCTCATTGGTTCTTGCTGAAGCTCAAACGTGCTGCGTAACACGAGAATGAACCTCATTGGTTCTTGCTGAAGCTCAAACGTGCTGCGGTAAAACACAAGAATGAACCTCATTGGTTCTTGCTGAAGCTCAAACATGCTGTGTAACAGGAGAATGAACCTCATTGGTTCTTGCTGAAGCTCAAACGTGCTGCGTAACACAAGAATGAACCTCATTGGTTCTTGCTGAAGCTCAAACGTGCTGTGTAACAGGAAAATTAACCTCATTGGTTCTTGCTGAAGCTCAAACGTGCTGCGTAACACGAGAATGAACCTCATTGGTTCTTGCTGAAGCTCAAACGTGCTGCGGTAAAACACAAGAATGAACCTCATTGGTTCTTGCTGAAGCTCAAACATGCTGTGTAACAGGAGAATGAACCTCATTGGTTCTTGCTGAAGCTCAAACGTGCTGCGGTAAAACACAAGAATGAACCTCAGTGGTTCTTGCTGAAGCTCAAACGTGAATTGAATTGAATTGAATTTAATATTTTATTTGTCATTACACATGTACAAGTACAGTATAACGAAATGAAGTTTGGAGCAAGCCTCCGGGCCGCAGCCGACTAGTCAGGCGCCGCCACACGCTCTCCAGAAATACAAGAATGCAGTTTAGCAAGCATTACATAGCAAAACACAACAAAACATCAACAAAACATAAACATAAACATAAACATAAACATGACACAGTACACGTGGTCACGTGATGGGATTTTTTGTATGGACTGGGGGAGAAGATAGATAAAGACAGGCAGACGGTTGTAGTGATCAGGTTAGGTATTGTGTATGGTGCGAGTGAGTCTGTGAGAATGTTAGCCATAACTTCAGATGTTTTCAAGTTCAGTTCTATGGTTTGTCCTTGAAGGGAGATAAGACAGCTGCCCGGCTGCCCTGCTGGACTCCCAACCGAGAGAAAGGGACCAAGTGGGGATTAGGTCAGGCAAATACAATTTATTATTTTTTAATCCATTTGATGATCTTCGGTAATTTGTCCGGATCATAATCAATCAATCAGATCTGGTCCTCAGCGTTTCGCGTCCGGTCTGTGCAGTTTCCCTAGACATTACGTCCAGCCTCATGGCCAGACCGGTTACAGTCCGTAAAGTTCACCGATCTGACCCCCGATGGAGCCCACTCTACCCTGCGTATCCGCAGTCCGGACTGCGTTGTTACGGTTCAGTTCCTCAATTCCTATCACTTTCTGATCTAATTCCTTCAAACGGTCACACACAACCCCGAAGCATTCTTTAATTTCCACAGACAGCGGTTGGGTGAATTTGCTTGCAGCTGTCTTACCAATCTTCCGATAGGTCAGGGCAATCCCAAAGCCAAAGAATAGGAACCCCGCCATCAATAATCCAATCATGTATAAATCTTCCGCATCCTCCACGGACAGAGCCTCCAGGCACAGGACTTGCCAGTTGTTCCATGCGTCCCTCACGTACCCTGCGGCAAAGGTCCCCGTCCGGGCAGGTGGGTTCTCCCGGGGCACCCTTCCTTAGTGAGAAAATCTTGTCGATCGCGCTGATTGACCAGTTAATCAATTCCATTTCAGTATTTTCAGGAGTCCAGCAAAGCAGCAGTCAGAGAGAAGAGAAGAGACGAAACACTAGACAAAACAAAACAGCGCTAGAGCACAGCGGGAGCAGAGAGAAAAAAACACGTCTGCACGGATAGAAGGACAGATCAGGAAGCTGCATAACACGAGAATTAACCTCATTGGTTCTTGCTAAAGGCTGAAGCTCAAACTTGCTGCGTAACACAAGAATGAACCTTATTGGTTCTTGCTGAAGCTTAAACGTGCTGCGTAACACGAGAATGAACCTCATTGGTTCTTGCTGAAGCTAAAACGTGCTGCGTAACACGAGAATGAACCTCACTGGTTCTTGCTGAAGCTCAAACGTGCTGCGGTAAAACACAAGAATGAACCTCATTGGTTCTCACACGTCAAGCGAACAGGCTTGAGCTTCAGTTTACCATAACTGATGTGTGAGTTTGAGTTGGTTGATGAATATGTGAATAAAAGCCTAAATTCAATCTGTTCATCATATACAAACCCGATTCCAAGAAGATGGGACACTGTAGAAATTGTGAATAAAAAAGGAATGCAATAATTTACAAATCTCATAAACTTATATTTTATTCACAATAGAATATACATAACATATCAAATGTTGAAAGTGAGACATTTTGAAATGTCATGCCAAATATTGGCTCATTTTGGATTTCATGAGAGCTACACATTCCAAAAAAGTTGGGACAGGTAGCAATAAGAGGCCGGAAAAGTTAAATGTACATATAAGGAACAGCTGGAGGACCAATTTGCAACTTATTAGGTCAATTGGCAACATGATTGGGTATAAAAAGAGCCTCTCAGAGTGGCAGTGTCTCTCAGAAGTCAAGATGGGCAGAGGATCACCAATTCCCCCAATGCTGCGGCCAAAAATAGTGGAGCAATATCAGAAAGGAGTTTCTCAGAGAAAAACTGCAAAGAGTTTGAAGTTATCATCATCTACAGTGCATAATATCATCCAAAGATTCAGAGAATCAGGAACAATCTCTGTGCGTAAGGGTCAAGGCTGGAAAACCATACTGGATGCCCGTGATCTTCGGGCCCTTAGATGGCACTGCATCACATACAGGAATGCTACTGTAATGGAAATTACAACATGGGCTCAGGAATAATAATTGTCGGTGAACACAATCCACCGTGCCATTCACCGTTGCCGGCTAAAACTCTACAGGTCAAAAAAGAAGCCATATCTAAACATGATCCAGAAGCGCAGGCGTTTTCTCTGGGCCAAGGCTCATTTAAAATGGACTGTGGCAAAGTGGAAAACTGTTCTGTGGTGAGACCAATCAAAATTTGGAAAACTGAGATGCCATGTTTCTGGGACGCCGAGGCTCAGTTCAGAAGCCTGCATCTCTGATGGTATGGGGTTGCATGAGTGCGTGTGGCATGGGCAGCTTACACATCTGGAAAGGCACCATCAATGCTGAAAGGTATATCCAAGTTCTAGAACAACATATGATCCCATCCAGACGTCGTCTCTTTCAGGGAAGACCTTGCATTTTCCAACATGCCAATGCCAGACCACATACTGCATCAATTACAACATCATGGCTGCGTAGAAGAAGGATCCGGGCACTGAAATGGCCAGCCTGCAGTCCAGATCTTTCACCCATAGAAAACATTTGGTGCATCATAAAGAGGAAGATGCGACAAAGAAGACCTAAGGCAGTTGAGCAACTAGAAGCCTGTATTAGACAAGAATGGGACAACATTCCTATTCCTAAACTTGAGCAACTTGTCTCCTCAGTCCCCAGACGTTTGCAGACTGTTATAAAGTTTTCCATCATGGGAAACATGGCCTTGTCCCAACTTTTTTGAGATGTGTTGATGCAATGAAATTTAAAACTTATTTTTCCCTTAAAATGATAAATTTTCTCAGTTTAAACATTTGATATGTCATCTGTGTTGTATTCTGAATAAAATATTGAAATTTGAAACATCATCATTGCATTCTGTTTTTATTCACAATTTGTACAGTGTCCCAACGTTTTTGGAATCGGATTTGTAAGCCGATCACATCTCTTCAGAAGATTTGTACTAAACTGCTCAATTCTTTTTGTAGTGTCAAATTGGTAGTTGCGTAGCTGTCACAGGAGGGATCGAAAGATCTCACATTTCATCAAAAGGAAATAAATATGTGCTCTGAAGATGGACGAAAGTCTTACGGGTTTGGAACGACACGAGTGCGAGTAATAACAGAACTTTTCATTTTTGGGTGAACTATCCCTTTAAGATTGTTCTTTGAGAAATAGAGATATTAAAGGGATGTCAAATGGTTTATGTGAGCCAAAATCAAAACAAAAGCGTTATGAACTGTCTGAAATGGTGTTGATGATAGGATGCAGAAAGTAAGAATGTGACAAAGATGGATATAGGGAGCAACGGATGGATTAAAACACAAAACAAGCAGTCTTCACCTCTTGAGCCGACACAGATTTTACCACATTTTGAAAGGTACACAAGTGTAAATACAATGAAAGTATGTGAGAGCTATACAGTATTATAGCACTATGTTTAAACTAAGCAGTTCCATACCAATGAGACTGTGTGTATTTGGTTGATGTAATGATGAAGTGTGTATTGTGTGTGTGTGTCATTTGAGAATGAAGTCTCGCTAGGTTGAAGGAGTGTGGGAGAATGGAAAGGCTCTTAGTGTAGGAATGTGAAGGATGTTATATAAACACATTATCAACCGTACCCACTGACACACACACTCATATGCTCATACACACACTGCGCTGGCGCCAGCACACACTGCATTAGCCGACATTTTATACAAACCCCCCATGATTGAAAAAGACTAAGCCGAGAGACCGGACCTGTAGCTGTGCTACGTCACCGTGTTTGGGCTTGTCGTGTGTGTATGTGATAGGTCATGCCCCGGGCCAATAGAAGCATATCATGGTCAGACGCTCACTGACGGGATATTTAAAGATCGGTTCCTCGGGTTCCTCAGTCCAAAATCCAAAATAAACAAGTTTTTCATATTGCAGAAGAGATTGGATGCCGGACAGACATGACAAAATAGAGATCAGGTTTTCGTATCGAGAATGACTCAAGCTCTAACTTCCATTCAAATCTAAAATACTGTTAAATGAAATCCATTTGTGAGATTGAAGTACTGCGTGTGTGTGTACAGATGAAGATGTATACAAATCAAGTGAATCTAACTCAAGACAGCATCCACTGTGTCTACACACACAATGAATCATGAGGTCTCTCATCCAGACTCAATAATGATCAGGTTTCTGTCTATAAACTGCCAACAATAATCTCTGAAGAATCCGACAGCATTTTATTATATAAGATGATTGACAAACCCACTGCAAACAAAACTCCAGCCATCTTATTCCATCAATATAATACTCCCCAACTCTTGCTTTCTCAATAATGTACTACTACTACTATATATATATATATATATATATATATATATATATATATATATATATATATATATATATATATATACACAGCTGTTAAATTAAAATAGAAACATTTCCTGAAGCTATATGTAGTAATAATTGCAATGTGTTATAAATGGTTAATTAACTAATGTGTTATAAATGTGTTAATGCTGTAGTGTTGCCAAATCACTAAATAACGAATACAAGTAAACACATTTCCTTAAAGTTTTATACAAAAATGCACTTGTCTTTTCAGAATTAGACTCTGAATAAGATGTTGAATAGTTGTGGTGCACAAAATTGTGAATATTTATTATTTTCATGTTTATCTGCATTTGACTTGATGTGACCATGCCACAATGCACACATTTCCAGAGATATTCTGTTAAAATATAAAAGTGCAAACTTTATCTTTTTAACTACTATGGAAGGGTGTAGACCAGGGGTGTCCAAACTGGGTCCTGGAGGGACGCTGTCTTGCAGACTTCAGCTCCAACTTGCCTCAGCACACCTGCTGTAAAGTTTCTAGTATGCCTAGAACAGGGGTTTTCAAACTGGGGTCCGGGGACCCTCAGGGGTCCTCCAGAAGGTTCTAAGGGGTCCCCAGAAAATTTCAGGGAATAAAAAGACAAAGCAAAAATGGTTAAAGTCTACCAAACATTCTAACTTAATTTAAGAATTGTATATGTTTGCTTTGTATTTTTCTCACTATAGTCCCTTTTCTTGCTCACTGGGGTTGTGAGGCAGTTTTCTTAACGCAGTAGCTACATAAGCTGCTTACATACATTTATTGTGAAAGTTGCTTATACAAATAATTTTTAATTGAAAATGTTCTTCAGGTTTATACATCCAACATTAAGTAAAGCCAATTTAAGTTTGGAAACAATATGGGTAACACTTTAGAATAATGTTCATTAGTTAACATGAACTAATAAGGAACTGCACTTATAAAGCATTTATTTATCTTTGTTAATGTTAATTTCAACATTTACTAATACATTATTCAAATCTTGTTAACATTAGTTAATTCACTGTGAACTAACATGAACAAACCATGAACAGCTGGATTTTTATTATGAACTTTGGTTAGTTCATGTTAGTTAATACATTAACTAATGTTAACTAATGACCATTATTCTAAAGTGTTACCACAATATGTTGCATTTATTAAAAGTAATCACACTTACTATTTATCTAAGTTTAAATGTTTTTTCATACATAAAAATGTGTGACCCTGGACCACAAAACCAGTCATAAGTTGCACGGTTATATTTGTTGCAATAGCAAACAATACATTGTATGGGTCAAAATTATAAATTTTTCTTTTATGCCAAAAATCATTAGGATATTGAGTAAATATCATGCTCCATATAAATCTTTATTTAAAAAAAATGACCCTTATGACTGGTTTTGTGGTCCAGGGTCACATATATAGATGGATTTTAGGAAGAGGGTCCCTCATAAAAGGTTTATCATATTTGGGGGTCCTTGGGATCACAACTTTTGAAAACCCCTGGCTTAGAAAGACCTCGATTAGCTGATTCAGGTGTGTCTCATTGGGGTTTCATTTTCAGGCATAAACCACGTTAAAAGTCTTACGTTTTTAGTTGAAAACGGTGTCATCTATATGGCCTCAAAGTCCTTCTTCTAACATTTGTCTGAGCTTGGCATTCCCAACAAATAGCAGGTGTATTGTCCCAAAAGTTTACAGTACCAGTTGGCAGTTGTGACAGAGAGTTCTGTCACGGGCCGGGACTGCACTACCTTTCCGTCCCCCTGCTCTCTGTCAGCGGTCCTTCAAAAATGTCATTACATCGACATGGGTAACACTTCAGAATGTTTTGTAAACTTAATTCAGAGGGCCGGATCCAAAATCAAATTTTTTCCTCCCTAAAACAGGAATGAGAAAAAGGAAATGTGTCCCAAGTGAACGACGGGAGGAATGGAAAATCGAGGAGGAGGAAGCAGAGAAAACCAGCAGCTCTGCGAAAAAAGCAAAGACACGTGCTGCTTCTTTCATCCTTTCTTCCTGCAATCCTTTAGTTAAAGTGCTGAATGTTTTAAGGCAAAGGAATGAGAGCAGAGGAAATGTTTCACCGGCTGAATGGAGCACCCTCCTCTATTCCAACACGCTGGGACTCGCTCCAGAGGCAGGGAGAAATCGGAGGAGGGCTAGAGAGAGAAAACTAGATGAGAGTTAGAGGAAAGATAAAACGCACAGAAGATGCTGAAAAGAGAGGAAAATAAAGAAAGGAAAGAGGAAGATAAAAAGAGAAAGTTGGGCAAGGGAAATGAGAGAGAAATACCTAGTGATTGATGGATGGAGAGGAGAGAGAGAGAGAGAGAGAGAGAGAGAATATGCTGGCAACGGTCGCAGTGATCCTCGCCGCTGCTGGAATTCGCTGTGGATTACCTCTGGACCGCAGCTGACCATGTTGGCACCCTCGCTGGCACCTGCCCACCGCAAGGATTTTCGAATCAGGCTTGCCCAAAAGCCCTCAGTGCCCAGACACCAGACTGCACCAGAGCAGAAGCGGATAGCCAAGGGGCATGCTCAATACCTCATAGACACGTTTAAAACCTCACGGGCACACTCACAACCTCAAAGCATTATGGGTACCCACAGAGCGCCAGAGGCATGTGGAATAGCTTACAGGCACTGTCCATATTCTGTTAAGACAGCATGCTGCTAAATACTTCACATATGCCACTCTGTCTTCTCATTCTGAGAGTAGTATGCACTATGTACACAGTATGCAAATGTTGTCCAAGACGCTGTTGAGCTACTATGTTAGCATAATTTGTGTAGTATAGGGTCGTAGCACACTGCATGGAATACATTTATCCCACAATGCAATGCACTTGACTTGAACAAGTCATGGCCGGTCAAATGAAATAGCAACCACATTAATATCAATATCAGTTGTGTGTTTTATTATGTAATATACTATACTATATTTATGTATTATATTATACTACTATCGTCTGATGTTATACATTTTTAAAATACCCTTCTACTCAAATATAGTGCTACTACAAATAATAATAATAATAATAATAATAATAATAATAATAATAGTTTAATTTAAAAAAGATAATTTGTTTGTGATAACTGGACAACACTAGCTGAATTTATCATGCCATGTAATGAAGTTATGTAAACAAGTAAAAATTAACATTACTTATTTTTTTAATAATATGAAATGTACATCGAATATTTTATATTGCAGTATGTTTTATACCTTTGATACATTTAAAATGTCCTTTTAAAATTAATAAAATTCCTATTATTATTATTAATACATATTATTATTATTATTATTATTATTATTATTATTATTATATTAGTAGTAGTAGTAAGGATTAATTTTATTTTTATTTTATTTAATCATAATAACTTTTTGAATATGATAACTGGACACCTCTAATGAGGTCATGTGACAATTTCACATGTTGTTTTTAAACAATAAAAATGTGTATTATATTTTATTATATGTATATATTTTGTCACATAAATTTTAAATCATCTTTCTAAATATTATTATTATTATTGTTACACTTTATTTGGTAACACGTTATTTTACAGTGTCCTTGTTACATATGCTAAATGTACTTACCATAGTAATAACAGTAAATTATGCATAATTACATGCAACTACATGTTGTTAATTAATATACTTAAATATAAAATTACACTGTAACAATGACACCTTAAAATAAAAATGTAACCACTTATTTTAAGGTGATGTAGTTACATTGTACTTTAAATAAATACTGAGTAATGTTAAGTAGCTACATACTTACTATAGAGTTACAATTCGGGTTAGGGTTTGGTTTAGGTTAGTTGTAATTATGCATAATTTACAGTTACTACTGTAGTAATGTAGCAACTTGAAACTACGTCACATTAAAATAAAGTGTTACCTATTACTATTACTATTATAATTATTATTGTAATTATTAAGTAGTAGTAGTGGTAGTAGTAGTAAATAATTTCTGAAGATAATAACTGGACACCACTAACCTACTATATGATGCAAAGTAATGTGGTCATGCGCCAAAATTGTACATATTTGCATACTATTTTTAACAATAGTGGTCAGACAACCTTTAATGTAATTCATTTTGTCCCCATACTACAGTCTGAAAGTGACAGAGAAGGCCATGAAGTGAAAAGAGGAAGTCAAAAAGAGAATGTTCCAGACGTGACCCCTCAGTAACTTCATGTTGTTATCATTATGTGTAATTATGAGAGGAATGTCAATACTTCCTGCTTTTTGTCCCGGTTGGCATTCACAGGGGTTAGAAGGCGCTGCAGATAAATACGGGTGACATCAAGGTTTGGAGTTTTTGAGATGCAGAACTATAATATTAGTAAAATTTAATACAACATAAGGGGTGGAGACAGAAGATAGACGCCATAAACATGGGGGGTGAAGACTGATGTAACTGGTGGGTTATTAGATTAAAGGAAAATGTTATCACGGTTTCAAGCAATAAGATGAAGCTGAAACAACACTTACAGAGTTTGTATAGTTTGATGCATCAAGAATACTGGTTGCACCTTATTTTACAATCCGGTTCCCCATGTACATACCTATGCACTTATTATAGTAACTACAATAAATAGGTAATAACTAGGTACTAACCCTGAACCTACCCCTAAACCTAACCTTAACCCATGTAGTTACCTTATATCACCCAGTGCTGTCTTAGGTAAGTGGACTGTAAGTACACATACTCTAAAATAAAGTGCAACCAAAATACTTATGCCTGTATGCCAGCAACACACACATTAACCTACCTGTCTGCCTAAATGAAGACACATCAGACACAGTTTTATACAAAATTATACAAGCTAACCCTAACATAAGCCTAAAATAAAACCTTTTCCATTTTCTAAAATTATATGCTGATGCTGTAGTGTATGACCCATATCAAAATGTCCAAATCAAGGGGAAAATCTGAGGATAAATACAGGAAAATCAAACAAATTGAAATACTGAATGATGGAGAGAAATACAAAGAGAGAGAGATAGAGAGAGTGATTCTCTGTCCCTTCTTCAGTAGGGGGCAATGCAATGCTATGCACTGTGAGCAGAACTACACTGCCAGCACTCAGAAAGACAGATGCTCTGATATTATAATATATATCACATGACGCGTTCTGGAATACTTGATTCTGATGGTAAATTGCAAAATTTTCTGGTAAAATATTTGTAAATAAAAAAGAATTGTTGGCCAGTAAATGTTATTGAATGCATGCAATGAAATGGTTTCATCTTAGATCTCTCTGCGGCCTCTTTTTTTCCACATGATTGATTGATTGATTCCTTTATTCATTAATTAATTTGCCATGTTGAATGTAAAATAAGAATCTACATGATTTTTTTAAACATTCGTTTTACTTTAGTTACTAAACTTTAACTTTAACCCTTAAACGCATCCTTGGGTCTTTATTTATTAAAAGTTAGACATCAGACTTCTTAGTACTCCTCAATCAATTCATTATAAAAAGATATAAAAATTGTATAGGGTCGCTAATGACCTGAGGTGTGTAACAGTGTAAGTATATTTTTTTCTGCACAACAATAATTGAATCTTTGAGGACTGAAAAAGAGCAATTCACCTTTATTCCACAACGTGACAATGTCCGATACACAATGATGAAGCGATGTTTCTCTCGTAGTTACTGCAGGTAGAATAAAAGAACAAAAGAATAGGAAGTATCATCAGTAAAACATGAAATGGCTCAGTGATTTACAGTACTGAACGCAATCAAATATTAGTGTCACTATCACTAGATGGTGGATCTGGTGAAGAAGCTGTCAGCGATCAAAATATTCATTTTGAAGATGTTGAAAATGATAGTTTTGAGAATATGTTTGAGATGCCGAATAGGAGCCAGATGCTGAAATGAGCTTTGACGAGGACAGTGCTGATGGTAGAAAATATCTGCTCAAACTAAACCCTTCCAAGCCTCAAAAGTTAACAAAATGTGCTTTATTTTATTTTTCTGTACTTGTTACTCTAATATCAAGAGAGTTTTATATCATCTCGGCAGGTAGCGATCCATCCATGTTAGATATAGATCCGGGTCGCTAAAGACCCGAATATGTAATTGTGGCAAGCAGTGAGATGAGGGACCGTGAGAGCGGGCCGGTGGTGAGTGATGATGAGCGCCAGCTGCACGCCACACCAGTCACTCCTCCATGAGACGAGACCGGTGTGGCTGGCAGCTGGCGCTCATCAGCACTCGCCACCGGCCCGCTCTCACAGTCCCTCGCCTTGCTGCTTTCCACAGTATTAATGATTATGGTTGCACAAAATATTCATGCATTTAAAGTAGGGCTGGGCGATAAAACGATAACGATATGTGTTGCGATAGACACGTAATCAATTTCAATAAAAAATGCATTCGATAAAACGTGTTTTTTTATTTCGTCAGAAGAAACCAGAGGTTGCGAAGCATGTTTGGTTGCATGAACAAAGGCACTCACTCTCTGGTAACCTAGCAATGTGGGGAGTGACACACTAACAGCCAATCATGTAACAGTATCATGTTTGAGGATCAACCCGAAATTGAGTGCCGCAGCGAGCGGGTATGACAGGAAACAGGAAAACAAGTCAGCTCACCAGTATGGCAGTTTTTTGGATTTTACATGTCTGACCGTAATCAGACCAATGTCATCTGCAAATTACCCAAGACCGCCATCCCCACCAAGACTGGTAATACCACAAACTTGTTTAAGCACCTTAAGCCTCGTTTATACTTTCGTCTGGCTCCGCAAGCCTCTGCTGACTTCGCGCGCGCCTCGTCCGTTTGGGGAGGTGTTTATATTCGTGCTATTCTTGGAAACGACATGGAGAGGTAACGTTACTCTGCATCAGTGCCTTATGACAAAGCATCTAAACGGCACAAAGAAATAACGGAGGCACTGCACCTTAATGTTAAGAGATAATCGTTTAGTGTTCATTGTGATTTTAGACTTATATTTACATTTGAATTATTTGAGTGTTTTCCATGGCTGTATTGACATTTCTGCCTTTATAACTGAGGGGATTACAATCAGAGGAAGGTTAAGTTTAAAATAAAAATGTTTAAATGTAATACATTTTTCTCCTGGTCCTTATTTTAAATGGGTCATAAAAAATATCAATAATTATCGATATCGACCGATATGAAACACTTATATCGTGATACAGTTTTCAGCCACATCGCCTAGCCCTAATTTTAAGGGTTAAAAATGAAGTATAACTTCATTGAAGAACAAAAGTGACATTTAGCATTAAACTTCAACTTTTGATAACAACAAACATATATTGGGAATATTCTTACTTTAACACTTGTACTTGCTGTACACAAAATTCTACTATGCTATATTTTTAAACAAGTTGCTGAATTTGTGAAATTGCGGCTAGAATCTATTGTAGACTTAATTAAAAGTTTCATTTAGATCAACGGCCTGATTAAAAGTGCCATCAGGTTTGATTGAGGAACAATAGCAGGAAGAAAAGCGCAGAGTTGGCGCTTTGTGTTCGGAATACATCAGCAGCTTCTGAATCTTCGCATGCAATTTGCATATTCAAACGCTCTTCTAATGACTTTTCTTCAGTTCAAGGTAATTCCATGGCTGTTTCAACTTTGAACTACGTTGAAAACGTGCAAATGTATGTGTAGGCATGCACAGCGGGTATGTATGTGTGTGAAAAGGCAATTAATCTTATAAAACAACTTGTAGATACATATTTGTGTGAGTTACATCATAGAGAAGAGTAATTTAACTATATGAAATGTAAACTTTGAACTGGAATGGTGCAATTGTTCGTTTAAGGGGAAAAGGGCCTGGAGAGGTTCTTTTTTAATAGCATATCTGAACAGCTAATGTTGGGTCGAGTCAAGCATTGACAGAATGAGAGAGAAAGAGAGCAGGAGGGAGGGGAGAAATCAAACACATGACCATTATGAATGCATATTCTGAAGTACAAAACAGCTTTGATGTGTCTTCATGGCCCGCAGGTCAAGAGAACAAGTGCTCCTTTATCTTAATTGAAAAAATTAATTCATTAACCTGATGCCTCAATATTTCCGCTGAACTTTCTCATTTTCATTTTATTTTAACAACTGAGAACGCGAACGCGCGAGCTGAGGGGAAGAAAGACAGGACGCGATGGACAGAGGCGATGAAATGAAAGAGAAGACGAGAATTAAAAGGGAGCTGAGAAAGTTTAGCAGGTGTAATTTGATTAATAATGGTAAATGGAGAAGGCGAGGGAGAGATACTGAGGGACAGGACACACACACACACACACACACACACACACACACACACACACACACACACAATGAGCAAGGACACAAAGCTACTACTGCTCGGTAAAAGCTAATAGTTATCAAAGAGCCTCAGACTAAACTAACTGAAAACTAGTTCTTATAGAAATTCATATGTAATAATCACACAATTATATGAATATAATGAATTAACTATTTTACTTGGTGGTAGGAATGTTTACTGTGAGTATTATTGATGATACATGTAATTAATGTTTTGAACGTTGGTATCATATCGCTGTTGCCTTTATAAAAGCCACCTAGAGGACATTTTACAAATTTGTGATAAATGAGAGCCCATAAAATAAAAAAAAAAGAATCTGTTGCGCATTTTAGACTCTATCGGTGCGATTGTTTTAAGTTTTTGAAATAAATCTCTTATGCTCATTAAGGCTGCATTTATTTGATCAAAAATACAATAAAAACAATGTTGTGAAATATTATTATTATTATTATTATTGTTTAAATTTGCTGTTTTCTATATTATATTTTAAAATGTAATTTATTCCTATGATGGCAAATCTGTATTATCATAACTCTAGTCTTCAGTGTCACATGATCCTTCAGCAATCATTCTAAAATGATGATTTCTGCTAAAGAAACATGTATTATCATTTATAAAACAGTTGTGCTGCTTAATATTAACTGTTTTCAAGATTCTTAAATGAATAGAAAGTTCAACAGAACAGTATTTATTTCATACTTTGCAACATTATAAATGGTCACTTTTGATCAATTTAATAATCCTTGCTGAATAAAAGTAAGAAATAAAAATCTTACTGACCTCAAACTTTTGAAAGGTTATTATATAGTTCTTATATTATTTAATGCTATGTATAAATGTATTATATAGTTCTTATATTATTATATACTATGCATACATGTATTATATAGTCTATATATCCACAGAATATATTTATCTACCCATTTCTAAATATCAGTGATAAAATGTATATGAATCTACTTCACAGTTGGTTGCAGGTGGTATTAAATTAGTGAGGCATTCTTATTCTAGAGTGCATTACGGTCAAGACGAGTCATCAATACTGTTTACCCAAAAGCTAAATTATTAGACTTTGTACATTGTATGTATATTAGCATATATGCTTCTAGACTTTAAAGCTAATATACATGGACTAAAAGCCACAAAACTTCTTTTTAATTGTATATAATCTTTAGAAGTATTACAAAACGCTGCATATGCTCTAGGCACATTTAGATGCGGTCCGATTTTTCCGGTCTTTAATAACTTCCTGTTCCATTTGAACATTGTCTATAAATAAATGCCCCAAAAATTTACAATAATATTTCTTAACCAAACTTTCAATTTAAGAAAAGCAAAGGACTACAGAGAAGAAATTACTTTCTTGTGTAAAATGAAACGACAGGGTTGTTGTAAAGCACTTCACTGGCACCCCTTGACACACTGTTTGACAGATCTTTAATATATTAATCTTTCTGTCTGCATGTATGCGGGTAGCCATACTAGGATATGTTTGAGTGTCAAAACACAGTTAGTGCAAGAAGAAAGACGTGAGAACCACTGGTGTGTTTGGTGCTCTGCCAGTCATATACGACTCACTAAATGCAGCCTCAATGAAGACCATGAACGCAGAGTCTGGATCTGACATTTAACACATTAAGATGATATGAATGTTTATACATGTTCAGAATTTTCACAACTGTGAAGAGGGAAACAAATATGCACACTCACACTACAATCATGCCTCACTGACAATAGAAATTCAAACACGCCTCACTGGAAAAAAATAAATAAAAAATGTGTGTGTGTGTGTGTGTGTGTGTGTGTGTGTGTGTGTGTGTGTGTGTGTGTGTGTGTGTGTGTGTGTGTGTGTGTGTGTGCGTGTTTTTATGACATATCAGGACACAAATGTGTATAATGACATGGGTATGACATAGGTATTACAAGGAGAGGGTGACTTATGAGGACATTACCCATGTCCCCATTTTTCAAAAGGCTTATAAATCATACAGAATGAGTTTTTTGGGAGAAAGTAAAAATGTGCAGTTTCCTGTGATGGGTAGGTTTAGGGGTAGGGGTAGTGTAGGGGGATAAAAAATACGGTTTGTACGGTATAAAAACCATTACGCCTATGGAGAGTCCCCACAATTCACAAAAACAAACGCACATGTGTGTGTGTGTGTGTGTGTGTGTGTGTGTGTGTGTGTGTGTGTGTGTGTGTGTGTGTGTGTGTGTGTGTGTGTGAGAGAGAGAGAGAGAGAGAGAGAGAGAGAGAGAGAGAGAGAGAGAGAGAGAGAGAGAGAGAGAGCGTGAAAGAGAGAAGTAAAAGAGAATTTGTTAATTTGCCCACACAAAATTTCTTAGCTATGTAATTGAACATATTATAAAGATAATTATTAGAATACAGTCTAACCCTAACCTCCCTTCATAAATATAAAATGAATTTTAAATTAAATTAAAATCAAAGGAATAAAATATTTTATTAAAAGTATTTATTTATTAATCTTTGTTACTAATACATTATTACCAGTGCTTGACATTTCACTTTTTTTGCTCACCAGCCACTGTGGCTAATGGTTTTCCAAAGTTACTAGTAGCAACTCAGCATTTCCACTGGCCACAATTTTGTTTTTAGGAAATTACATTTTATTAGGGGTGTGACTTAGCTCACAGGATGAGACGATAAATTATATGTTCATGAGAATGAGACAAGACAATATTTAGTCACACTTTAGATCAGGGTTCAGTTCTCACTATTAACCAACTAGGAACGTAATAAACTCCTAATTTCCTGCTTATTAATAGTTAGTAAGGTTAAGTTTAGGTATTGTAGAATTAAAGTAGAATATGGTCCTGCAGAATAATGCATTAATATGTGCTTTAGAAGTACTAATAAACAGCCAATATCCTAGTACTATGCATACTAATAAGCAACTAGTTTATAGTGAGAACTGGACCCTAAAATAAAGTGTTACCCGGATTTTTGTTTTTCATTCTTTAAAATAAATATTCAAAGTTAAAATACATAATTGGAAAAATATTATTATATATATTATAGATTATTATTATTATATAGAGAATATATACATATTATCTCTATATATGCAGACTGGTGGACTTAATTATAAAGTGTTACCAAAACTTTTGTGAAATAAAACAAGTCACACACATGGGTCACTGACAAATAAAGCTTCAAAAAAAAGGGGTTTTTCAAAAATGATGAGTCATGAACAATGTGTTTCATGTTCAGTGTTGTTAAATAACATTTCAATGTTTGACTGTTTTTATGTCAGGCGGTACAACCAAATCATTTATATACTGCAGCTGCACCACCTGACGTGGAAAGTGTACCAACCTAGCCATACTTCAAATGTTTACCAGTATTTACCATCACCTTTTCACTCTGCCACAAGGATCCGTTGGGCTCCTCTGGATGATGCATTATCATGTTTACTGTTATTACATTGTCAATTCATAATAAAAGAGCCATGTTTGCAGTGGTGCCGACATTTGAGAATGCACAAATTGCTGGACAAAAGTTTTATCTCAAAAGATTATCTTTTCAAAAGAAAAGTTTGTTTATATGAAGGGTTTCAAACCTAAAATGATGCCATAGTATTTATTTCTTTTTTTATTAAGACACCATTTTAAATAGTTTTTTATTTATTTTTATATTCTGTTCATTTGTTCGGACAGTTGCACCACCTGACATTTCGGGGTTTAAGATAACAAAACATAAAATGAATTCAAACTAAATAGGTGTTATAGAATAAAGTGATCCATGTCATGAATTCACTAAACTATTTTAAAAGGACATAATGCACTTGCACAAAAATATGTTATTAATATTCATCTTTATAAATGTTGCATTATAAATGCCTTTACTGTCACTTTTGATCAATTTAATGCTGAATAAAAGTATTCAATTATCTACTGATCTCATACTTTGAATGGTATAGTGTATATGACAATACCTTTTTTAAAATGACTTTTATAAAACACATTTCTAAAATAAAGTACTATATTGAAACCCCAAAAAAAAATGAATGAAATTAAAAACAAATGAATTAAATGAATAAATCAAAATTCACCATCCAAAAAAAAAAATCCCAGTCACTTCAGGGGTTTTAAATACCTGGTTGAGAGAGAAAGATAATCTGCAGATGAGATACAGAATAAAGGAGGAGTGCTGGGTGAAAGGGGGGGATAGGGAGAGAGAGACAGGGGAGGGGGGGAGAGGAGAGGAGAGGAGAGGAGGGCTTCCACACCCTTATCAGGTCAAGCACAGGAGAGAGGAAACGATTACCATCAAATCTAACCCGGCTCTTCACACACACACACAAACCCTTTTGACGGACAAATATATTTCCATTTGAAAAGGCCGTCTTTAAAAGCTGATTTTGTGGCTGAATTGAGGGTCGTAATGTTTGAGCTGCAGCCAGAAAAGCTGTGTGTCTGAGTGCCTTGCGTGTGTGTGTGTGTGTGTGTGTGTGTGTGTGTGTGTGTGTGTGTGTGTGTGTGTGTGTGTGTGTGTGTGTGTGTCTGTGTGTGTGCGCGCATTTATATTTGTAAATATCTACGATTCAGAAGCATGTTCATTCAAATAAAAGCACACTCGGACTTGAATGCTAAGATTTCGCAAATCTCACTGGCGGCATTCATGCATCGATAAACTATGTTGACACCAGCACAGCCGCAGAAAGAGCTTGAATTTAGAACCGCTTTCGTGTTATAACACTTTCATTTCAATCGTTTCAATTCCATCTAAAGGTCTGAAAATAACATATTTTGAAAAGTTTTTTTGGTACATAAATGTGGTTAGGAGAAAAGTATATTTGTCGGTTTCTCTGCATGAACATTAAACAAATAACTGTCCCAAAAAAGTAAACTGTCATTACTAACACACCCTCACGTTGCTCCAAACATGAATGCTGGTGTTTTTTTTTGTTTTTGTTTTTTCCCTGTGGGACCCAAAAAGACTATTTTTGAAGAATCTTCATGCAGTTCATTTCTATACAACAAAGGTTCATAGTGGCTATGTCTTTAAAGGTCCAAAAAGGACCATACAATAACCTAAAAAGTAGTCTGTAAGATTTTGCGCTCCTCTATTTTCCAAGTTTTCTGAAACAAGCAATAGCTTTGTGTGAGAAACCAAGCAAAATTTGACTGAAACTGTGCATACTGTACATACAGTGACTTAAACCTCTTCTATGATGAGCATCCTATACATTTCTGAATTAAAAAACATCATTAAAAGAATTAAATGTATTAATAAAACCTCACTATTAATATTGACAATATTATTAATTCGTTATTGATATTTGAAAAATATGTCACCCAAATCAAAATCATGTGGTGCTACCAACAAAAGTTTTTTTTTTAAATATATTTGAAGTATGAGTTTGAAGACATTTTTGGATATAATACACAAGTCATGTGAACAAATTTTGGTCATTTTTAAACAAACTGTTATTGTATGTACAAGAGGTGTGTGAAAATGTAAATAAATTATTAATAATAATAATTATAATAATAATAATAAATAAATCTCACTTTGTGTTCCATTAAAAATAACAGCATACACATTTGGAAGGAGATTAGGATGAATGCATAAATGACATAAATGTATTTTTATTTTTTGCGTGTGTGAAGTGTTTCCTTAAGCGCGTAGGTAGTCCCAGTGTGTGATGGGCCGCGTGTATGTCTACAGTGAGTATTATGAATTCCAATGCACCTGCAGAACATCACACACACACACACACACACACACACACACACACACACACACACACACACACACACACACACACACAGTGTGCCAGCGGCTGGGTGGGTAATTTTGACAAGGTGAACTTCACGCATCGTGTAAATGATGAATAACTTCACTAAGAGTGAAGGTCAAACTAAGAGAAAGGATACTGTCTCTCTCCTTCTCTCTCTCTATCTCTCTTACCTACCACCATTGCCTTTATCCTTCTCTTTCATGTTCATAAAACTAGAGGTCACTCTTTCAACTGGTTATGGCATAACGGCAACATTTTTCAAACCACTGAGTGTAAAATAAACAAGGAATATTTAAAACAAAGTCTTTGACCCTAAAATACACACACTGATATTGAACAGTTCAAACGTGGTGTCAAAGTGAGGGAAAAAGGACATCTCAAGGTCAATATGAAATGGTATGAGACATGCATAACGAGAGATTTTTGAGTGTTACCATTTTGTATAAAATAAAAGCATTTCAAAACAAACTTCTGAGTTAAACATTAAAGCACATGTGATAGATTTTTTTTTGTTGTTGAATATTTTGTTTTTCACACAAAAATTGAGGTGCATAAGTTTAGACCAATGAGGCCTGTGATCAAGCAGTTCCAAAAAGGAATTCAAAACCTGTCCTGATTAAAACAAAACATGTCGCCAAAAAAATTGAATCCGATATTTGGTGAGAATATAACAATTTTTAAAAGGCCTGTCAGTTTTGACCGGGAACCTCAAATGTTTTTTTGTTTTTTTTTTATTCCTAATTTGTGTCTTAACTTTTGGCAGTCTGAACAAATAATGAGCCACGCAAGAGAAATACAGCTGATATCACTTCCAATTGATCCATCACACTGAAAATTAAAAGCAAATTAAAGTTGAACGCATTGCATTGTGTGGGACGCAGTACTTTGGTCATTTTCAGATTTTGACATTCGGGTATTCCAAAGTTGTTCGCATTTTACGAACTGCATAATAGCAAGAGTGTTTATGGGACTGAGTGTGTCAGACAGGTGTGTGTGTGTGTGTGTGTGTGTGTGTGTGTGTGTGTGTGTGTGTGTGTGTGTGTGTGTGTGCGTGTGCGTGTATGTGTGGTCATTAAAGGACAGATGAAAGGGTGGAGTTGGTTGGCTGAGAGGCAGGCAGGCAGGAAGAGGACAGCTCTAATTGGCTAAAGAGGAAACGTGTAATGAAAGGCTATTAGCCCTGCCAAGAGCTGCAGTGCAACAGAGCACAAACAAGCCTAAATTACCATTATTATTTCTCCCCTCTCTCTCTCTCTCTCTCTCTCTCTCTCTCTCTCTCTCTCTCTCTCTCTCTCTCTCTCTCGTCCATCTCCCTTAACTCCCATATCTTACATTGTAAACCAAATGCTATTAGCATTGTTAACATTGTTTGGGCACTGGGCTAAAAATAAAAGTGTAAATTTTCTTAGGGAAAATGTGAGATGCTTGCTCAAATGCTCCACCACAATGCTAGGGGTGGTTGCCAGGGTGTTGCTTACTGTCCCGTCCTTGAGTCGCCGTGATATTCGAGTCTCTGGATTTACATCGGTTCCCAAGATTCTTTTCACTTGCTTGATCAATTTTCAGACAAAAACCAAGTCTCCCTTAAAAGTTCAAATAAATTTAAATCTAAATTGTATTACCTACAAAAATGATTAATTAATTGAATAAATTAATAATAAATTATTTACCTACAAAAATCTACTCAAGTACAAAAACAAAAGCATATAAAATTACTTAAAAGGTGTAACTAAAATTAATAGTCAATTTATATCTTTTCCACTTTTTATTAATTTCTTGTTTTTTCCCGCCCATAATTATGCAACCTCACGGTGACTGTGCTATTGTATGTGAGTGTGTGTGAGTGGGAGGATACGAACTTTCCAAGTGACAGCATCATAGTAACTCCAGCTCACAATGATTGTGTTATTTCTAGCACATTGTGACATCATACATTCCAAGTGTTAACTGCAAAGGAATTCTCCACTGACAGCAGCAGATATCAATGCATTACTCATGAAAAACATAATACGAAGATGTGTCCACAAAGTTAACATTGTTAACAAGTGGCATTTTAACTGAATTTGTGCATTTAAAGACTTCATAATTTACAGTAAAATGGAACCCCATGAAATAATGATAATGTCTAAAATAATAATACATATTACTATACTAATATAATTTTTATAATTGTATTATTTCACTATATATATATATATATATATATATATATATATATATATATATATATATATATATATATATATATATATATATATATATATAGTGAAATAATACAATTATAAAAAATATATATATATATATATAAAAGAAAAACATTTATTATTATCAATGTTGAAAACAGCTGTGTACATTGTTTTTATTTTAGTTTTTAGTTTGTTGGCATCTCTCTATTGACTTTGAAGTAAACGTAAACCAGTTCTATAAAAGTCCCTTTGTCAGAGAGTTTCTGAAAAAAAGGAAGTGACATAAGAGGAAGTTGTAGAAAGCAGTTTTAGTTTTTCTATTTCTGAATAAAGGGAAAAAGGGTGGGGAAAGTGTGATTGGGGTGTTGAGGTAAACAAGGTTCAGTGTTAATAACAGATGTATGTGTGTGTGTGTGCGTGTGTGCATGCGTGTGCATGTGTGCGTGTGCGTGTGTGTGTGTGTGTGTGTGTGAGAGTGAGAGAGAGAGAGCGAGTTTTGATAAAGGGTGATCACTAATGACAGTTTTGTAACCCAACATAAAGCCGTTATCTCCCACACACAGATTTCAATCATACCGGGACCCTTATTACCATACACACACCCACACACACACACACACACACACACACACACACACACACACACACACAGAGTCTCAGAGGGCCTCTATTAACATACTACCCCCTTAAAACTGGGCAGGGGGGGTTAATCTAAACAAGGAGGGATTCTTTAGCCCAAGGAAATAAACACACACACACACACACACACACACACACACACACACACACACACACACACACACACACACCCATCTTAATAAATACAACATTTCAAAGCTGTGGGTTTATCTGTCTCCCTCTTTAACAGGCCTGTACATTTTAATGGGATTTAATTTGTGATTGGAGTAACAAAATGTGCAGCGAGTCCACTGGGATTCACGCTGACATCTCTCTGTGTGTGTGTGTGTGTGTGTGTGTGTGTGTGTGTGTGTGTGTGTGTGTGTGTGTGTGTGTGTGTGTGTGTGTGTAAAAGTGTCAGATACATTGTATTGTATTAATTGTGTTTGCTTAGACAAGCATCATTGGTATTATTGCTCATCTTAAGGTTTGAAAAAACTTGTCATAACATTAAGCATTAAAATCTGGCATGTAACATCTTTTAAAACACGTTACAGGATTTATTTCTTAGAAATGTACTCTGTATTTATGTTGGTTTCACGTGCCTTTTAAAAACTTTTAAGCCCTTTTCACTAACAATTTGCATTATATGACTTTGACTTCAATATGACTTTAATGAAGCATATCTTTATTTAAAAAGTGTTTTTTACATAAATATCATGAATTTTAGTAAAGTTTTTGGGAGTTGCACCACATGACAGATTAGAACAGCTTTCTGGCAAAATATTTCTGTTAGCGTATTACTATAATTTAATTATTAAATTATTTGTTTGTTGGTTGTGGTTGCACCACATGACTTAGATATGGTGGTCACAAGGGTTAGGGTTATAGAAATTAAATATTAATTTTAATATTCAAATGAATATAATCATTTAACAAAACTGCTTCACTGCTTCACACATCAAAAAAAAAAAAAAAAAAATCAAGAAGGGTCAGAATGTCATACAGACTTATGTCAGCAAGGAACCACCTAGAAACCACTCAAAACATGTTAGCAACCTCATAGCAAGACCCTGGCAACCATAAAACCCTAGTATTTCGTTGATGGATTTTGCAAGGGCGAGTACCACTCACATTTTCTTCAAAAACTGTAAAATTTAGTTTATTACAAATATTGCCCACTGCGCTACATGGCTGTATGCTAATAAACCAAGCAAAGATCATCCAACAACTTTTGGCATAACAACAAAGGAAACTTTCCTCTTGTCAAGAATTAACACTAAACCCTAAACCCCTGTCTATTTAAAAGCATCACACTTCAGCCAACCCTTATTTTGTGTGACAGTTTGCAATTTGAGTGTTATGAGCATTACTTCAGGCTTAGTATTGTTTCCTAATAGAAACATTATATGAGCCATCTCCTATTATGTTGTTGCATGTAATCCTAAAATTGTAGGATACTTGTATCCACTCGTTGCAAGTACACCCATGCACACACTCAGGGCTCAGAAGGCTGGTGTCGAGCTGTATGGAATGCAGGTGTGAGCGAGCGAGTGAGTGAGTGATAAAGAGTCAGAAAGAGAAAGACACAAAGCAGGTGTTTACATTATAAGCAGGTTATCCTAACAGGTATGTTTAATGACAACATCACCCCCCAGTGACCCAGCTAATGAGGAGGGCGAGAGCACAGTCAGCAGAACATTCAGCCCCTCTATATACACATCCATCCATCTATCTATCTATCTATCTATCTATCTATCTATCTATCTATCTATCTATCTATCTATCTATCTATCTATCTATCTATCTATCTATCTATCTATCTATCTATCTATCTATCCATCCATCCATCCATCCATCCATCCATCCATCCATCCATCCATCCATCCATCCATCCATCCATCCATCCATCCATCCAGTGCTGGGCGGTATGACCAAAAATTTATATCACTGTATTTTTCTAAATGATACCGGTTTCGCGGTATATGACAGTATTTTTTTCCCCTCTGCATGACCAGGTGTTAACCACATTTTCTACTGATTGAGAGAGGAAACTGCAGTAGATTGACTAGAATGCCCTATTTTACTGTCATGATGAGTGAATATTGTAGAAAAATTCCACGCTAGAGTTAATACAGGTTTGCAAAGCCCCACAAAATGATGCTGTGGGGAGACAACAACCAATAAAACACAGACCAGCAACACACTCATTACAGACACATAAATATTCAAATATGACCGCGGAGAGAGAAAAAAACAGAGTTGAGGGCACCTTAAGCATTTAAAAAATCTAACCCTATATAACATTAACAACAAACTACCAAAACGAGGGAGAATGTGGAAGAACATTTAAAAGGTCTAAGGATATTTTCAATACATTTAAGAGCACTACAGTCTCTGAACAAATGACAGATGTAAGTTTAACACAGAAAGAATAAAGCAGTTACTTTTTTGCCCATTCTTCTTTGAATTGTCAGTCTATTTATTAACTTACAACGTTGTCGTCGGTGTAGCAGAATAATCTATGGTGTCATCGATCGCGATCGTGATGTATCAGTGTCCTTTGCATACATTTGAAGAAGACGTGATGAAATATGTGTGCATACACGCTGCTGGTTCATGTTTAAAGCATTAGAGTATATGAAATAGGTGCATAAGAAACTTAAACGCGCTCGCTCCGGTCTGTATAGATCTATATGATCCATGTGGAGAACGGCACTCTCTCATGCACGCACTGCGTTAAATTTGAATTCTCCGCTGTTAATCCGAAATCTCCCCCATAACCTCAAATAGGGCATTATTTGAAGGGACAGCCATTTGTAGTGGTGTCCAAAACCATAGTGGACGTTATTGAGTGCACTCATTCAGTGCACTGACTCATGAGTGTACAGCCGATGGACACAACGGATGTCCGACTTTACGCACTCGTTTTCATTCACTCCTTCAAGTGAACAATATAAGGGGATAACGTGGGGAATAGTGAATGCGGTTTTCGGATTCAGCCATGCGATCTCAGCTGTGCTCTCACAACAGTGCAACAGTGAAAAGGGACCCCTCTCAAACAGTGCTGCACTGCGCCGCGTTCCGAACGTTGTTTAAGCAAAATATACCGGTATTGCGGTATAATCAAAATTCATATCATAGCAAAAATAAATACCGGTATTCGGTATGAACCGGTATACCGCCCAGCATTATATCTATCCATCCATCCATCCATCCATCTATCATCTGTTTAATACTTACAGTAAAAAGTTTTATTATGAATCATCATGGTGATATAATTATATATAAGCTCATAGAAAATCTGTTGATTTAGTGTTTTTTTTTCTGCATGGAAATCTATAGAATTCTGTCAAATTATTTAAAAGGGGTAAAATGGATTTGAATGGTAAAAAACAGTGGTAAAGTAATGATACAGTAACACAATAGTGAGATTTTATTCACAAATTAGATTTTTACTGCATATAATTTTAAATTCAAATATTTACAAAAAAATCTTAATATTTATATATATATATATTATATATATATATATATATATATATATATATATATATATATATATATATATATATATATATATATATATATATATATATATATATATATATGTACTTATATAATGTTTTTGTAACATATATATAGTAATATGCTGAATTGGAAATATATGCAAAAACCTTGAAAAAATTGGGAAAAAATATTGGATATTGAAAATGGCTTACTTTTTTTACCAAAGCCCATGTTTTTATTAGAAAAGTATAATAATAAAAAAAATGTAATTAGTGAATATTTACACATTTTACATATATATATAATATTCAAACAGCCAAATCAAAGTACACAAAATATTTAATACATTTATATAAACAATTGTATTTTTACCCCCTTTTTGTAATATAATTCATATTGTAATATGGTGAATTGGAAAAACAAAACCCATAAAAATAAGAAATAAGCTTGTCATCAGTTTGTAGTGAGATTTTATTTACTACAAGTAGTTCTAAAACCGAATACTTATTATTTTCAAATAGAATTAAATTTGTACATATATTATTTACTTTAGAAAATGAGATTTAGCTAACCTCTTGGAACAATTGTGTTCCTATTATATTGTTAAATAAATACACATAAAAAGACAATTATCTAATAACCTCCCAGCTGGGCTTCCAAAGTCTCTAATATTGAGTCCAAACGTAATGTTTGCTAAATGAAATGTAAGAGACAGTACAAAAAATATTCACTTGAGAGAATGTTCATGTTTTGCTCCAACCTGGGCATTCCCATGCTGCTCTTAAGGTATGTTCATTGGCAAATCACTAGAAAACTTCAAAATGCCTTAAAGTCATTGGTGTCACACACACATGTACATACACACACTCACACGTGATTACCATACTCTACATTACTGCTGTACAGATAAGTGCTGTCTTCCTCAGGGAACACACACTTACACACTAGTGCACGCACACACTTTTACAGATAAGTGGTTGGCTCCTGAGGGCCTGCCAATCCAGAGTAATCCTACAAACACTCTGAATTTTCATTTCAAACAAAAGGCAAATCCACACACAGACACGACCAAATCTGTTGCCCTTCTCCCCCTTTCTCTCTCGCTCTTTTATTGTTCCCGCTTTTCCCCTTTCCCTTTCCCTTTCCTTCAAGCTCAACCACTTGTTCCTCCTGCTTTATTTCAACCATTTTCGTAAAAGAATGAAATGCGATGAACAAAAAACGTCAATGACAGCGGAAGGAGATTGCTAAGAATATTTAATTACCATCCATATTCTTCAGTCAACTGGGTTATTGTTTCTAGGCCATTTGGTTCAAAAGTTATTAGCTAAAGCGTAAGTGCAACTTTGAACTGTTGGTGGCGCTAGAGAGTATGAGATAGAGAGCTCAAAATTGGCATGCTAAAAGATTAGATTCGTTTCTATTAGTGTACCAAATTGCACAACTTTTTATCATATGACTCACCATAGAGAACCAAACAGAAAAACATAAATATTAATTTGATCAAAATTGTATTTATATTTTAAATTTCTATTAAATCAACAAACCAAACATGTATGGCAGTTTGCAAATTAAACCGTTAATTTCAAGTTGGCTTTATATATATATATATATATATATTTTTTTTTTTTTTTTTTTTTTTTATCTTTTTGACCTGAACATTCCCAGGTTTTTATTTATTTATTTACATCTTTATTTCACCACACTCGTCCATACTTCACTAGAAAATAGCTATTATAAAATAAGCTTCAAAATAACATGGAATACTTTTATGATGTTTTTAGACTTCAAAGAAGAAGTAGACTTCTTTCATACTTCAAAGAAATTCTAGAAGTAAAACCAAACCTACCATCTAGTGTGGTTCATCTTGCACAACTCAAATTGTGAACTGTTAAATAATTTTTAAGCAAAAACATTTTTATTATAAATCTTGTGATTCCAGTTAATTTAATAGCATTGTCCGGAATGCAGCTGTAGTGCAGTTATGGAATTGCACCATTAAAAGTGTCATCTATAAATATACTTATCCATCAACACCACAGAGAGTAACCCTTTTATAGTCTTTCTAGACAACACACATATACAAAGTCACATGAAAAATACCTTACTTGCCGACTACAATGACAGCCCACCAGAGACACACAGGTAACCGCATTCATAGACAGGACTGTCAGCATGACCATTAGGTATGTCCACTCCTGTCTCTGACTGGGTGAAGGGCCTGTTGTTTGGTGGGGGCCCGGGGCCGGAGCTCTGACCCCTGGCTCCGCACTGCTCCATTAGAGTAATTATGGCTGGGGACAAGGAGCAGAGCAGGGGCCAGGTGAGGGCAAATTACAGCCTACCGACCCAGCATGAGCACAGGTTAGAGTTACACACACACAAGCATGTGTCTGTACTGAGAGAGTAAGATTCATGCAAATCTGTAAATCAATTATATAACTAAACATTATCTCAAAGAACACAAAAACTATTTCCAAAATGTTGACAAGACTAAGTTTTATATAACATCTGTTTAACTTGTAACATGAAAGTAAGGTTAATAATATATCTTAGAGAACAAAACTTTTACTCAAATTAGGGTGATGCAAAAATGAGTACACCCTACTGAAAGTCTTGGGAGCAAAGCTAAATTTTAGACTACAAATGTCTAATTTAACAAGAATTCAACCACGTGTGAGTCTAATTATTCATTACACAGGTGTCCAGCAGACAGCTGACTATAAAAGTGTGTTACTTAAAGAAAACCCATTTCATGCTGTCAGCAATGGCACCACGTGGAAGAGAAATGTCACAAGACCTGAGAAAGAAAATCATTTCTTTACACCATAAAGGTGAAGGCAACAAGAAGATCAGCCAAGCTTTACTTATCAGTCAGAATACTGTAGCAAAAGATGGACTGCAACCATCTCACAGAGACGTCCAGGTCGTCCACGGAAGTTAACACCTCGACAGGAGCGTCTTCTGATGAGAAGGGTTGAAGAAAATTGGCAAGCAAGTTCACTGCAGTTATCTAAAGAAGTAGAAAGCCAAACTAGGGTGACTATTTCCCGTGACACAATACGGCATACACTGCAGAGGAATGGCATGCATGGGTGCCGTCCACGAAAGAAGCCTCTCCTAAAGCCCAGGCACAAAAAAAGCCCGCCTAGAGTTTGCCAGGGCCCATGCTGACAAAGATGAAGACTACTGGGACTATACTCTGGAGTGATGAAACCAAGATACATTTTTTGGAACTGGAATACAAAGAAAAATGCATGACCTAAAATGCCTACAGTGAAGCATGGTGGTGGCAGTGTCCTTATGTGGGGCTGCATGAGTGCTGCTGGTGTTGGGATGGCATGATGATGGCATCATGAATTCACAGATGCACTGCTCTATACTGAAAGAGAAGATGCTACCATGAAATACGTGAAAATGATCCTAAACACACATCTAAGGCCACTGTTGGATTTCTGAAGAAGAACAGGGTCAAAGTGATTCACTGGCCAAGTATGTCTCCTGATCTGAACCAGATCAGGAGACAAATTGAGCATCACTCTCCATCCAGCATCCAGCCTCTAAAAGAGGTCATTCTTGAAGAATGGAAAATGACAATGTTGCAAAATGTCGCCAACTTAGAAGACTTGGTGCTGTCATTAAAAATCATGGAGGCATGATGTAGTACTAGATGTAGTAGTTTTTGTTGTGGGGTGTACTCAGTTTTTGCATCACCCTAATTTGAGTTAAACTGAAAAATGTGTTAATCTAAGTTATATTATTAACCTTACTTTCATGTTATAGTTATAAGTTAAACATATGTTATATTAAACTTTGTCTTGTCAACATTTTGGAAATTGTTTTTGTGTACATTATAGTGACCAGTGACCAAAGGTATTTCTTGCCTAGGTAAATAGACATCCTCATGTAGTCATCCTTTTATTCATTATATTATATTATATTATATATATATAGTAAGGGATAATCCCTATGTAATATTTATGTGAACAGTTTACTCATATTTCGATGGTTTAATTGAACTTGTATGGTCATTAAAAACAAATACAACTTCGGACTATGATTTATTTATTTACTCTTATTTCTTGTATTCTTTTGATGTTTTAGAATTATTTTAGACCAAAAAAAAGAAGTTTTTCATGTGTTTTAACAATACAAAAACCTGTTGATACAAACTGTTAAAAATCTACTTTTTAATTGCAATTTGAAATATCAGGAGATATTAAAATAGGTTTAATCTACAGGCAACATTCTCCAGGGTGACAGTATATTCAATTTACTTTCACACATATTGGTGTCACACTGCCATTGCTACACACACGTGCAGGTGCACTTGTTATTCCTGGAATGTTCCCAAAGTGATTAACTTTGAGAGATAAAGCCAGGGGTAGCGATGATGTCACATCCTCCACGCGCAACACAGGCGCAACACATTACCCAGGATTCAGTGCTGTCAGCACATGCTGATAGAATCTCCAGAGTCCTGACCTCTCGCTGCGAAAGGTCAGCAGATAAACATTACTACACACACTTCAAATTAATAGGAAGTGTTGCAATCTCTGCTTAACAAACCAATAATAATACAAATAGGAAAAAAACTATTGGTTTAGTTTCACCATTTCGAAAATACTTTCTAATAAATAATAAGGATTAACATTTGAAAAGCAGCACGTTTTAGTCAACATTTATGTAATTGTAATTTTAGTAGTGCTGTGCAAATTATCAAATTATATTTTTTTCAGTTTAACGCATTAAAAATATTTAACGCAATTAACGTTTTTGTATCTATTTTTGCCAAGCGTTACATTTTATGATCACGCTCTTATTCATGTACGTGCTTTTAAACCATCCATGCGCGACAAGACAGAAGAGAATGCGTTCAGTAGTCAGGGCACTGATCAGGGAGTCGGCCACATTCATGTACTTTACACCATATACTGATTCACCACCTAAGACACACACGCACACACACACGCGCACGCATCGAGTTCTCTTTCGCTCTTGAACAAACAATAACAACAACACAGAGAATGTTGCCAAAACGCCAGTTTTGTCGAGTATTCTCATAATAGGAGTCTTAAATGAGTTAAATAACGTCTTAAATGAACTTGTGAGAAAATGAGATGCGCGTGACAGCCGCCGATCTTAAAGTCACAGCAGCACTAATGATGTCGTTAATGTTCATCACAGAACAAAGGGAACAGAGAAAAGTGTAGCTTTAATGATGATTAATCTATATTTACTTTATTATTTATGCAGTTAAGAAAGGTGTTTGATAACTATTACATTTCTGTATATGTCTAACAGGGAAGGCCACAGGTAAATATAGCATTTATTATAATGGGTTTATATAAAGTTAAAAGTAGTTTTTTTTTTTTTTTTTAAGCCTAATAAATGTTGATATTGGTAGCTTTCATTTATACTGTAATGTAATGTCATTAATGTTTCATAGAGACATTAGTGTCAGTTATACTGGCCTTCACTCATAAAAAGATGCCATTACAACACATATTTAAAATATGCTGTCTTTAAATTGTTTCTACATTCATTTGGAGAGTAACTGAAATGAATACAATATCAAAATATTAAAAACTACTTGCGATTAATCACGAATAATTACAGAAAAAAATGTGATTAGTTAATTTTTTTATTGATTCCAAGCACTACATTTTAGTCAATATTTTATCATGATTAATTTTCATCCATTGTACTCTGACTTAAAGTGCATGTTTTTTGAAAACGATACCATTATCATCTCCGTGCCAACTACAAAAATGCAAATTTTGTGAAAATGGTGATATCATGCTCATGTGTATTGTTTCTTTACAAAGTGGCATCTCCAACTACTGGCCCGACTTGCACAATACAGCGTTTTTCATGAATCCATGTGAACGGGGATCGTTTTGACAATGTTGTCGTCTGTATGTGAAAAAAAAAATATTAAAAAGGAAAAACTTTCCCGTATTTAGTGCATCGTTGTCATGTAAACGTACCCTTGGTTTACCATAAAAAGCTTGTCATTACATTCAGCAGTACCTTTCAACCATATTTCAAAGACAATAGAATTATGAATTTATATATAAAGATGTACTTACGTCTTAAGTGCGTCACAAAAGCACTCTAAATGCATTTAGTATAAATTTAAATAATACAGTTTAATTTAATTGAAATGAACATGCAATTAAATGTCCAAAAACATTACATTCAGTTTTCACTTATATATTCTTTATATAAAAGTATATTCTTTTCATGTATATTAGTCATAATAGGTAATTTTTTTTAAAAGAATGCTAAAATTGACTTGTTTTACAAAGGACCCCCAATATGCTATGAGTGATTATTTAAATTCTTTATTTTTCTTTCTTTGTCAAATATTGTCTATTAGTTATTTTTCTTATCACATTTTGTCAATAGTATCTTTGAATTAAAATTGTTCATTCACACCAGGATGTATGAATAAAACAAATATTTTGATCTCCATACACCCGGAGGGCTGCTGTATTCCTGTTAATTTTACATCTCTAGTGATGTCACAGTCAAATGACAAGTGTGTGTGTGTGTGTGTGTGTGTGTGTGTGTGTGTGTGTGTGTGTGTGTGTGTGTGTGTGTGTGTGTGTGTGTGTGTGTGTGTTTTAGAATGCCAGAAGACTACATAATACTCAGAAAAGACTTCAATTTAAGTATGTAGAATGTCATTTTCCCTGCTAATTAAAAATTTCTGTATTTGCACATACATTTGCATATTTGAATGTGTGCATGTGTGAGTTTGGGTGTGTTCTAGAAGTCATGTACAACCTGGGCAATAATACAATTAGTAATAATAATGCAAACAAATTATTATTTGAACAATAAAACAAATATAATTAGGCATTCGCAAGTGTTAACCACCGCATGCATGTGTACTGTACGTGCTAAGGGTGTGCAGCGGAGCCAATAACCATCTCTTTATCTGTAAAAATCTCAAAACCATTCCTATCTGTATTCAGATTATCCTGGAAGTGGGCGGGGGGTTAGCCGGAACTTTTTAAATGTATCTGTTCCCTTCGTAGTTATTCGTAACATGCCTTGTTCATTTAATATGCCTTATACAACTATGCCAATTATTTGTATAATAGCATTTGTTTTAAAATATCTTTGAATTGTTTGAGCTGATAACCTCGTAGGCAATGCTTCAAAATATAGTGCGGCTATGTTTTGGGTGACCCAAGTCTGCATTTCGGCTCCGGGACTTTTCCCGCTCCCGATAAATAAATACTTAAATATCTTCTAATTAAAACAGTAACACTAAATCCTAAATGTTGATTGAGAAATATAAATTTAGCCTATCATATCATTTAAAGCATCTTAACTCTTTCCCCGCCAGGGTTTTTGATCATTTTCACAAAAATGTAATGGCCCATAGAATATTTAGTTGTATGAATATCTGAACATGCAATATATCTAAAGAAAGAATAGACCCTCTGCTTTAAACAAACAAACAAAGTTTTATTCTAGCTTCATGCATTCCTTTTTTATCAAAATTTAAAGCTGCAGACCGCAACTTTTTGCACTAGTGGTTAATAAACAGAGCTGTATGCGTCTTGTGGAAGAACATTGCAGCTGGAACTACTTCTCTCTGTTTATGTCTATGGCGAGTCACGCAGGGACTGTGCTCCTCCGCAGCGGTTCCTACCAGACCGGTCTGAAATAGTCCCAATATAAATACTTATTATAAGTGTACCATAATGATTCAGGGTAAGACAGAAACACGGTTTGGAAAATGGATTCATGTTGTACATTCTCATTATATAATTTGTGTAAATCTTGAACACAAAAAAGGTTACGGACAGCAGCTTTAAATATGGGTACGTTTCATTAAAAAAAGCAACATTTTGAAAAAAAAGCTGAGAAAAATCACATTTTTGTCAAAGACTACATCCAGATCAGATTCAGAACGATAATCAAACACAGATTGGGTAGATCGAGTCCATCAACACCCCTAATGCTTGCACAGTCCTATAGCTCGTCCTGGGTCGACATTTCATTCAGTAACATTAGATAGTTTTGATTTATATGATGTTTAATTTTGATGATCACGTTATTTTACATATGCATTTGCTTACATATGATTGCTTGTTTTACTGCGTCTCCCTAGCGCCCCCTAGCGTCTAACTGTGAAAACACGAAAAATTCTGTGTTTGGCAGGGAAGCGTTTTCTCACAAATAACGAAAATTCTGTGCTTGGTGGGAAAAGAGTTAATAGACATATCAAACAGTAGAAAATGGGTATGATTCAGTATCTTAGTTGATATTACTCTTGACAGAGAGCTGGCTTCTGAAAGATGTGCAAAAGACGGCACTGCGGCTTTTTGATTTGCCATCATATGCATGATGCATATCATGATAGCACATATGTGCTTATTTCATTCGTGTATCATATCGTACAAGGTTTAAATAATTTAATTAGACATATCAAATAGTAGAAAATGTGTATGATGTAATATTTTAGTTGATATTACTCTTGATAAGGCACGGAGACGGCAACACGGCCATTTGATTTGAGCTCATTTCATTTTTACACATTCACTTCGCAGACTCATTATATTGCATAGTGATTTCAGAGGTTTAGGTATAATATCGTAATATCCTCTGGCTCACCTGTTATCCACCAAACACGAGGAGTGACTGTGTCTGCTGAATATTTGTTTCTATTATTCGGAAGAATTCGTTATTCATTTGAATAAGGTATTCAGCTTCGGGCACATCCCTAGTACGTGCTTGATGCGAGCTACACCAGTATTATTATTATTATTATTTTGCTTTTTTTTTTTTTTTTTTTTTTAATAAATAATGAGTTCCTTGCCGCTGTAGCCTCTGGCTTGCTTAAAATGGGGACACATACACTCACCTAAAGGATTATTAGGAACACCTGTTCAATTTCTCATTAATGCAATTATCTTATCAACCAATCACATGGCAGTTGCTTCAATGCATTTAGGGGTGTGGTCCTGGTCAAGACAATCTCCTGAACTCCAAACTGAATGTCAGAATGGGAAAGAAAGGTGATTTAAGCAATTTTGAGCGTGGCATGGTTGTTGGTACCAGACGAGCCGGTCTGAGTATTTCACAATCTGCTCAGTTACTGGGATTTTCACGCACAACCATTTCTAGGGTTTACAAAGAATGGTCGAAAAGGGAAAAAACATCCAGTATGGATGGGAAAAATGTTGCCTGGTCTGATGAGTCTCGATTTCTGTAGAGACATTCAGATGGTAGAGTCAGAATTTGGCATAAACAGAATGAGAACATGGATCCATCATGCCTTGTTACCACTGTGCAGGCTGGTGGTGGTGGTGTAATGGTGTGGGGGATGTTTTCTTGGCACACTTTAGGCCCCTTAGTGCCAATTGGGCATCGTTTAAATGCCACGGCCTACCTGAGCATTGTTTCATTCTCTGATGGCTACTTCCAGCAGGATAATGCACCATGTCACAAAGCTTGAATCATTTCAAATTGGTTTCTTGAACATGACAATGAGTTCACTGTACTAAAATGGCCCCCACAGTCACTAGATCTCAACCCAATAGAGCATCTTTGGGATGTGGTGGAACGGGAGCTTCGCGCCCTGGATGTGCATCCCACAAATCTCCATCAACTGCAAGATGTTATCCTATCAATATGGGCCAACATTTCTAAAGAATGCTTTCAGCACCTTGTTGAATCAATGCCACGTAGAATTAAGGCAGTTCTGAAGGCGAAAAGGGGTCAAACACAGTATTAGTATGGTGTTCCTAATAATCCTTTAGGTGAGTGTATTATGATTTGACTGTACTGACACTATTGGATGAGGACTGAATTGAGCTGGATGAGGACATCCCTGTTTCCTACAGAGCTGAATTGAACTCATTTCATATTTGATGATCTTTACAAATTTATTGAACAGAACTGAATCAACACTGAACTATTTATCTGTATCGTATACTGTAAAGTGCTATATAAATAAAGGTGACTTGACTAATGAGTAAAAAGTTGTCAAAATAACAGTTGATATTGCTTCTTTTTTCTGCACTGTGGGATGTTTTACCTCATGCTCTACTGTATACATTGACAGGTCTAGTAGGTGTATGCTGTTCAGAACAGGTTTTGGTATTTGTGTTTGCATTGAAGCCAAAAGCAAATTGAAACCGGTTTTGAAAGATTTTATGAAAGATTAAGTGCTTTTCTTGAGAACACATTAAGATGATAACGATTTCAGATGTGTATTCATGTTAATCCAAATCAAATGAACAAAATCAATTGTTAAAAAGATCAATGAAATGTTTCATTAAATTAAAACCCAAATGATTATTTATCAAGACATAAGAGGATGTATTTCCATGCTTTACTCTAGATAAGAAATTAATCAGGCATTATAAATTAAGATGGCATGACGCTAAATTCAGAGGGACAGATAAGGAGCTAATGGAAGATATATAAATATATGATGAAATATGTATGCAAAATTATATGTTTCAATTAAAGATAAACTTTCTCTGTTTCTTAGCAAACATTCCAGTGTAGTTGGGTGAATTAGGGTTATCTGGGACTTTTTACTCTCTCTTAAACTTTAACAATTAGTTACATAGCAACAACGTAGCCATAAAATATGGCAATGTCAGGCAGATTTATTTGTGATGAAGCAAGAAATGTACACCTAGTGTAAAGTTGTCCCATATAAACATGCATAGATGTATAATGGAAATAAGTCATACTTTCATTTTTAAAAGTTGACAAATACTATGTAATGTTGAACCGATCAATAGTCAAAAATAACAGTTGATGTAACTTATTTTGTTATTCAATGTCAAACCGATCAATAGTCAAAACACCAGTTCATATTGCTTCTTTCATGTTATGTAATGCTGAACTGATCAATAGCTCACAAAACTAATGACATTTATAGTGTATAGTTGTTAATGGCATTCAGTTGTTAAGAAAGTGATAATCTGTTAAGAATTGTAAAACAGATTCTGGTTCTGACTTTTGATTGGTCAATAGTGTTTCAACCCTGCTAAAATCAATATAGTTACAGGAGTAACACAACACCTGTTCACCAGTGCACAACTCCCATAGTGGATTGTTTTTTCCTCAGTAACATTCTCAGGAACTCATTATGTCACAATATGCCTTTCACGTGAAAAGTAATATGTCAAATGTATAGTATCTTTGAATACATAGTAACAAAAAAATGTCCTGCTTCCCCCATGAATCTGAAGTGTGCAGCCAGTTTACACTCTATATCCCAACACAATCCACCTCAAGGAAATTCTTAGCCATTTCACGTTTTGCCGAATTGATGGCTAGTTCGTATGAATTTCACCCCAGTGATGGTTAGGTTTAGGGGTGGAAATTCATGCTTGCTTATTTTTTTAAGTAATTTTAAGTTTTCATACAAAATCGCCACCTTAGGCTTACATTATCCGTGAGTTTAGATTGGAAAAATTGTGAGCTGAGACTCTGTCAAGTTACAGTTACTAAGAAGTTGATATTTGTGGTTAAATTGTGCTTGTTTAACAACACAATTTTAAAATAAAAGTACTGCAGTAGTTGCTAGTATATGTTCAAGTCAAAATAGCATGTATTAAAGCACAATGCCAAGATGGTCTATGTGAAATATCTGGAAATGTATTTCGATAAACTATACCTTTAAAGGGTTAGTTCACCCAAAAATGAAAATTCTGTCATGAATTACTTACCCTCATGTTGTTCGACACCCGTAAGACCTTTGTTCATCTTTGGAACACAAATGAAGATATTTTTGTTGAATAAAAGGTATTAAAGACGTTGTTAAAAAGTCCATCTCACTGCAGTGGTTCTACAATCGTTTTATGAGGCGACAAGAATAGTTTTTGTGCGCAAAAAAAAAAAAATTATAAAAAAATAATGACTTTATTCAACAAGTTCTTGTCTTCTGTCTGGGCCTCTGAGATGAACTCATGAAGCACCACGACGCTCACGGTTTCTCACGGTTCGGCCATCCAGGAAATGCACACTTCAGCACCATTTTGAGCACTACGCCAAGACCAAAACCACAATCAATGTAGAATTACATTCAGCTTAGATACGGCACGTCTTCCTCTGCTTGTAAACGAAGTTCCTCGCTTCTGGGTCATGTGTCAGAACGACGGCTCTACATCATATTCTCGTGCATGCGTCGTGGTGCTTCATGAGTTCACATCAGAGGCCTACACGGAAGACAAGAATAAAGTTAAATAAAGTTGTTATTTAGATTTTTTTTGCACACAAAAACTATTCTCATCACTTCATAAAAAGCTTGTAGAACCATTGCAGTGAGATGGACTTTTTAACAACGTCTTTAGTTCCTTTTATGAGTCTTGAGAGAAGAAATGTCATTGCTGCCAATGGAGGCCTTTCTAAGCCATCGGATTTCAACAAAAATATCTTATTTTTTGTTCTGAACATGAACAAAGGTCTTACGGGTGTCGCACGACACGGATGTAAGTAATTCATCACATCATTTTCATTTTTGGGTGAATTAACCCTTTAATGCTTTTAATATGCAGCTATTTTTTTTTAAAGCAATAAGGCAGTTGAGGCTGTACTGTACTGCAGATAATGGTGTTCACTAAATAGTTAGTAATTCAGTCTATTGACTTGTTATTGAATGACAACACTTCGACTATGATCAGAAGGCAAAAATTATTACAAATTACGGAGTTACCTACGTAAGAAATGAGGGGCAGCTCACCTCTCCAGCCCCCTGTTGAGAGGGTCTGCCCTGACCTCTCACCCCGCCACCCCCTCCATTCAACAGCTACCTGAACTCCTGTGAACAGCACCTGATATGGCCTTGCCTTGACAGGTATGTCTGGCGCTTGCACCCACCCCCTCTCTTTCGCCACAGCCGTCTGGTCGAACGTGCAGAGAAGAATGGAATGTCCCTGTTGTGCTTTTGTATCTGAAGCGGTGTTCATTACGGTTGGTGTCTGCGCTCAATGCATTCATAAATCAACCTGGTTTAACGTGTCGTCCGTACTGAGAAGACAAATCCATTCTAAGCCCTTAAACACACACAGAAGTATTGCACACAGACTACTACAAGCTAATGTTTATCTTTAAGTGTGTGACTGTATGCAAACTACTCTCTGGCCTAAAATAAATGTAACCTTTTTTTATGTAGATAAATGCAACTCTGAAAGGCAGGCTCTTTGTTTTCTTCTCCTCAAAGTTTCTTAATGTGTGTTTAATAGGCTAAATATACAATGAATTTCTTTAGAATCTAAAAGTGTTTTTCCAGAAATGAAGACAGAACCATTTATCAATTCTCGATAAGCTCTTCATAGGTAAACGGTTTTTAAACATTTGCATTCATGCACATATGCAGGTGGAACACAACAAATGCTGTATGTGTTTCTTGAAACACTATTCGGTGACATTTCACTGACTCTGAAGAACCGTGTGGGGAAAAAAAATTGGTCTAGAAAGTAACACTGAGCTGATTCTTTATAAAGAATCAGTAAAAAAAAATCTCAAGAATCAGTCTCAAAATCACAATCGCTTTGTCTGTGAAGTATGCATTTTAATGCAATCATATTACATAATACAGGCTTTCACGGAATCATCTCCCATGGCCTCATGAAAAGTGTTCGCTGAAAGTGTTCACTTCTTTTTGCATACTTTAGTAGGAAAGTAGGCATACTTGGACGTGGGGAGGATATCAGTCGGTCTAATGAATCCCTCACTAACTTCATTATTTAGAGCGGTTCTTCACTAAGAATACATTCATGACTTTTGACATATCAAAACTTTTAATAAAGTGAGAACTGCTATTATTACTAATTAACTACTTACTGTTACTCTAGTGTATACTTAAGACTAATTATTTGACTTGGGGTTGCTTTTTGAAAGTATTAAAAGAATCATAAATGGAATCATTAAGCAATCAGAATCATTAAATACTTACACAATTCCAATTCCTGGTTGAAACTGAAAAAACTAAACAAAAACAAAAAAACAGTACAATCAAATGTACATAGAATAAAACAAATTGTATCCTGACCTGTAACATGCAAATACGTGCATGTACAGAATGAGACACACAGACAGTGAGAGGGAAAGAATAGAGTACTTGTGTAGCATTGAGCTGAGGTGCCTCCAGGCAAAAGCAGGATTTGTACACTCTTAGTAAGTGCCAAGGCCACACTTAGAGAACAGAGAATACGTGTGTGCGTTTGTGTATATATGTAAGTGTGTGTGTAATCCCTGATGGACATTTTAATAGAGAGTGTCAGACCTGCTTTCAGAGATTGCGTCAGAAGATTCCATCACTTTCTGTCTAAGCTTTGATTGACAAGTTTCACTCTTACACACTATAGACTCACTTAACTAACCTGAATAAACAGAGAACATTGACTGACAGAAAGAATGTATATTGTGCTATAATATTCTCGGCTGAATCCATTCATGGGGAAAGGGGTACAACAAAAGGAGATCCAACTTTTAAAGATTAATGTCTAGTGCAACAAAATCAAGCTTTTAAAATCAATTTGGGAACAAATGAGATTCAATCTCTTTCTTTATCAGGTACAATGTGACAAAACTTGGGAATTTGGAAAATTCTATTTCATTTTAGCATATTGGTTTCTTTGGACGATTTATTTCATTGAACCACACTGTAAAAATGACATGATTCATCAAAATAAGTTGAAAAATGTTTTCAACTTTTCTTGTCACAAGATTCAACTACAAAAGTCAGTTCAATGTAATTTAAGTTGAAATGACTTAAACATCCATGTTGATTGTACTTAATTTAAGGCAGAAACTTTTTACAATGCAGAAAAAACTGATTCACCGATTTATTCACTCAGTAGTCAGTATAGTCCCTTCATGTTAACTTTTATGGTGGCAAATACAATTACGAGAAATAGATATATTTAAATAATGAGATAATAAAGTTGCAGTTGTTGTTAAATTGTGAAATAATGTCACAATTGTGAGATTTAGGGCCCTATTTTAACAATTTAAACGCCTGGTCTGAAGCGCATGGTGCAGGTGCACTTGGGGATTGTCCGAATCCATTTTTGCTAGTTTAACGACATGTCGCCAGGCACATGGTCCAAAAGGGTTGTACCTAGTCTAATGAGTCATGGATGTGTTTTGGGCATAACGTGCATAACGTGCAATAAACCAATCAGAGTCTCATGTCCCATTCCCTTTAAAAATCAGTTGTGTTTGCACCATGGCTTATTCGCTATTTACATGGTGGAATTTGCAAATGGAAAGACTGAACGCTTCTCCAGAGAGGAATCCTTTTATTTTTAATATTTAAAAACATTTGTATCCCTGTGTGTGTAATAAGCAGAGTGTATACTCATTGTGCACCCGCCTATAGGCCCACATTACTAACGCGCCTTTTAAATAACACAAAAAAATACTGCAGTTATTTTCAGTTGCCTCAAAATAGCAACGCTCCAACAACGCGCCTGAACACACCTTGTTTTCAGACCAGCACGCCCATGGGTGAACAGATGGGCACAAATGCATTTTCTATTTGAACAACGTTGCGCTGGACGTGAAAATGATAACTGCGTTGGGCTGAAACGAGCAAAAAACACTTGCGTCTGCCATTGCATTGCTCCAGGTGTATAATAGAGCCCAAAGTCACAATTATAAAAAAATTAATTTGCAGTTGTAAGATACACAGCTGCAATCACAAGACACTTTTCAGATAAGAAAGTTGCAATGTGATTTTCTAAAGGGGAGCATCATGTCAACATGAATTCAAAATGAGCCCTATTTCTTTCTTAAGACACATTACTGGTCTTACATCATGTCCTAACCAGACGCGATAAGATTCCAGCAACAAGCAATTTGTCTATCCACACCAGACACAATGAAAATCAGTTAAAAAAACCCCAGACAAAATCAGTTCAAAACCACAGCCAATCAGAACAGCGTGTGGGCGGACTCTCACGGCAACAGAGATTAATCTTGATGGCACTGGCTAGGAAATGGATACGTTCATAATGAAATTCACAAATATTATACCATTTAAACTTTATTTTAAAAAAAACATGCTGAGTTATTATAAACAATCTTTGTCATTGAAAACACTTGTTTGTTCACAGTTTGAACGTTCTTATTTACATTTGTTTAATTTCAAGATCTGAGGTGAATTATCCATTGTTGCTTTTTGTACAGCTCCAAAGCTGGTAGATCTAAATGATAGTCAAAATCCCATTACACGCTTTTAACAGTAAATAAAGCACATAAACAGCGGAGATTATCATTACATACTTTGTGGTGGTATTCAAGCCATGGCATCGCAAAACATTAGAATCCTTCCTAAAACACAATCGTCGCTGGTTAGGACATGGTGTTATTGCGCAAATACCGATTATTCGCCTCCCATTTGCCTCTTGAGGCCAGGGGAGTGAGGTTTACACGCACAGCTCTTACTAGCCTGCTTCCGTTACACACAAACATGACAAAAATCTTAGATTTAACAGTTTTGTTCCTATAGAGTGTGGAGTTTCCACAGATTCCATTCACAAACCACCAGAGTCCCGACTGTGGACACGGGAAATCACGCAAAATCTCTCACGGTCAAACTTGGAGTAAACAAACATGGTGGACAACGGGCAAAGAAGAAATGTCGATTGCAGTGTTGGGACTGATTTTTACAGAAAAAGGTTTGGATGAAGTCGTGTTACGCTTCCGTCTTCCATCAGCTCACTTTCTGACTGGACATTGTTTCGTTCCATGTGATTATCTCCTGAGCATATGAGCAACAGGATCGCATGTTGGATATTTATGATTTAAGATCGGTGCGACATTCTTCCGAGCAGATTCAATCACACCTCACACCACAGGAAAATCTGATAAGATCTGTAGAACCATCAAAATAATTGTGACTTTACCTAGGATTGCTTCCCTAGAAGGGAAGAATTAGGATTATCTTGTAGTGTGTAGGTGCCTTTACTGTTCAACCCCTCCTCTCAAACTTCTCCTCCCCTTGACTTGAACTACTTTAAGCGATCAGTTTTTGATATTTCTTTCAACTTTTACTGAGCAAAGTATACAATATGGAGCCTACAGAGGCAAATACACACACACACACACACACACACACACACACACACACACACACACACACACACACACACACACAACACTAAATTATGACCATGTTGACAGGGGTCAGTGGGATTGGCCTACCTGATCTGCAAGGCTTAAAATAACCTCTCACCATCACTGAGGCTTAAATTGGCCTCAGTTTTAGCAGCTTCACCCACAATGCACATAGCAGCCCCTCACTCAGTCGATGTACACACTTCACACTCCTCTTTCTGTCATTTCTCCGTCGGTAGCCCAAAACTTCCCCGACACATCATCTACTGACAACGGCACTTAATTAAAAAATGTTCAAATAAATAAAAACAACAAAAAATATACATAACTTATTGAATTTTGAGCTTCTTTGATAGATTTATCCCTCAAACCAGAATAATGCAAAATAAGATTTAATAACACCTTTCATATTCACAAGTACAAAGACACAATATTTGCATAAAAGTGTGTGTTTGGGTGCTGGGGAGGCCGTATGGCTTTAAGCTCATTGAAGTGCGGTTCAAGGCAGCGTGGATGTATTGTTTCATGTTAAAGCCTGATGGAAGTCAAGGTGATTATTAACACGGGCGGCTCAGAAGACGAGGTTTTGAAACGCCAAAATATAGACAGGCTGACACAAAGGCCTTCACATGTTTGTTTAAAAGAAATCCTGCAGAAAGGAGAAAAAATACATCATTCACTGTCACCGCGCAGTCATCCGCTCAGAAAAAAGGGATAACCACGCCGCTGTTGTTCAAACAATTCTAAACTGAAAGAATTTTGACGTACCGCATGAGATAGTGTGGCATAAACTATTACCCGGCGGTGGAAAATAAATTATATCTGTCAGTTTTAACCGGATTATAGTCTTTGTTAACGTTTGTTTGTGAGGTTAACTGTGTGTATTCATGAGGTTTTACCTGCATCTTTGGCTATAACTTTGTATCTGTATTAGGCCTGTCAATATAATACATTCATTTAGTTAGTTAATTGTATTAAAAATAATACTGTACAAAACAATGAATGCAATTAATCAGTCCATTCCATAATAAGGAATTTTCTCCCGCCGCCTTGTGTCTACCACCTTGTGTGTCAGCACAAATGAGTAAGGTAACGTTTATACGTGACAAAAACAGCTGGATAGAACGCAATAGAAAGGAATGGAACCAAGGGATCCAAAGACATACATTTCATGGAACTTTTTTTTTTTTATGCAGCATTTTTTATAATTTTTTGGTCATATTAAAGTCACATTAAAACTTTTTATTATGCTTAACACATATACTTATTCATACATACATATTATGTAAATATTTCCCATTCAGACTTATAAATATTAATTAAATATTAATATTCATTTTAAAAATATAAATTATTACATGTTTAAAACTATGATAATCTATTTTTTAAAGCATTTTATCTCATTGCATGGGAATTATTTCTACATGTTTTTACATATGATGAACATCCCAAAAGAATAAATTCCACAAATTTGGAATTAAGTTATTTATTAAAGGTATTATTATTATTATTATTATTAGTTATTATTATTATTATTGGTAACACCACAATAAGGCTTCATTAGTTAACATTAGTTAACTACATTACTTAACATGAACTAATAATGAACAATAATTCTATAGCATTTATTAATCTTTGTTAATGTTAATTTCAACATTTGCTATAACATTATTAAAATCAAAAGTTGCGTTTGTTAACATTTGTTAATGCACTGTGAAATAACATGAACAAACAATGAACAGCTGGACAAACGTATTGCTATTATTATTATTATTATTATTATTATTATTATTCACTTTGAACAGATTGCTTTTGCATTGATTAAGCTGTAATTTTGTACAATTATGCAACAAATTGAGGAAAATTCCATTTAATTAAAACGTCAGCTATGAAATTAGCCTCAACTAGACTTGAATTAAGAATTTGACTTTATTATATATATTAAAAAAACAATTTCCACTTCAGGCATCCACTTTCCATCACTGGATGCTATTAAACACAATACATAATTTGAGACATGATGGAAAGACACTGTGGTGGAAATGTTGACTTCTTTCTAAAGCCACATTTTGCATATATTCCATGTTTTCATCAATTATGTAATATCTTTGATTTATCGTCATTTGGGGAATTTCCCAGCAAACACTGATTTAATGATTAATTAGCATGCCACGTAATTAATTTTGATTAAAATTTTAAATCAATAGACAGCCCTAATCTGTATAAGTCTGTGTATGTTTTTGCCTCCCTGCCTCAATTCTAAGTTCAAACATGTCAAAAAGACCCTTCATTCCAGCAGCAGAGCCCTCTAGGATACATTACTTGCACACTTCGCTCACTAAACCTCTTTCCCATCAGGCGACGTCCTCAGTAAGATTTATGGACACAATTAGACGGATCGAGGCAGGAATCTCCCCAATTCCATAAGCACACAGCGTGTGTGTATCTTTGTAAACATTATAAAGCGTAAGGCTTGTTATCAGATGCCACTGTCATAAAAAAGCTGATTGATGTATTTCCGCAATTTACTTCAGAGAGATGCAAATCCATTGTTTATAGAAAAATGTTTATATGCATATGTACACACACTCTCATGGCAAGTGGTTGTTTAAACATTTAATTGTTCTTGAACAGGTTAGATCAGATATCTGATTTGATGGATTGCACTTTTAATAAGACCAGAAAAATCCAATTTGCAGAAAAGTGTTGTTTTGGTTGATTTATGTCTTTAGCAATATGTCATACTTGTTATAAGTAATTTTGTGCTTAATAATAATCAAATGCCAAAATGTGCAGTGCAACCAGAATACACAGTGCTGAATAGTATATCCCATAATGCAACGCACCGGATTGAACCGGAAGGTGAAATGGGTTTCTGAACTGTTTGATCAAACTTCTGAAATTTTACTAAAAGTGCAAAATAATCCTTTTATTTGCAAGATGGATACCACTTTCTGAATTCAACATAGTGAAGTCACATACAAATAATGTAGCATGATACCATTTGAATTGTTGCATACTGTTTTACGTGCTTTTGGGAGAAGAAAAAAGTAGTAGGCATTAAATAAAACACTAGTACCATTCCAAATATAGCCTTTCTGTGTGTTTAGAACCTATGGAGAAAGAGCTTGGATCAAAGTCATGGATTAGAGATAAAACTTGGAAAGCTTTGAGTGTGTGAGTGATTTACAAGTCCATCACGCAGGTTTGTGCTTGTTTACCTCTATCAGCATTTTACGGCGATAACATTTAAAAGAACCTGCGGTGTGAAGGTTTATATTTGTGTTAAATTTAAGCAGTTGTATGTTCATACAAATACATTCATTCACATCAGTGCAACCATCTCACAACAACACATTAGCTGAACCAACATTAGAACAGTTGCACGCATGCGCACACACACACACACACACACATGCAAGCCATGCCCTTGCCATTTTTCTTAGAGTATAATGCAGCCACCTTTGCGAGGCAAGTACATAAAAACAGTGAGAGGGTTATTGACGAATTAATTTAATATATAAATATAGGACATTTTGGCTATGTTTGCAATGGAATACTAGTGTTAAAAAACAAATAGTAACATTATTGGTGGAACATTATGCAGTACGCAACGTTTCAACCTTTGGCAAACAATGTTGTTGTCACATGACTTTACTAAATTGCATGAATAATTCAGAAAGTGAAGTCACGGTATCTCAAAAACTGTAATTACACATTTATAAAGCATTTATAAATATGCATTTATAAAAATTGGTGCAAATTGTATAAACATCTCAAGAAGAAATTTCCTGGTAAAAATCCTGGTTGATATTGCAGTTCTTCAACATACTGGAAATGAAAGGTCAAGTTGAAAGCACTGCGTTTTGGGACATATATGGCAAAAATCAACTTGTGGCAACATTTCTGCAAAATTATAGTATGGCAGTACTTCCAAAGTGAAATTGGTAATTCCAGTAATTGGTAAGTGATTGGTTATAAAATGCCGTTCAATTTTCTTTGCAGATTAATGTGAATGTGGCAAGGTTTCAGTATGTTGGTTGTTATAGAATTTATAGAAATGAAATTTGCAATGCTTGGTGTCTAAAAGGTTAACGCATCTCATTTGACAATAATGGCACTAAACATTGACACTAAACCCTACCCTAAACCTGAAAACTAATAGTGTTAACAAAAACAAATGTGAAAATGTTTAATAAAAATGCACTTGATGAAGCAACCACAAGTCTTTTATCATGATTTGTGCTTCACGGGACTCGCGCTCTGCTTCATAAATGCAATGTTGTACCAGGTGAGCTACCGAGCACGTTTGCCATGTCAAAAAAGCCATACGTTATGTGATGCAAACAACAAAATGTACTAGTTTACAAATCATGCACTACAGTAAAAGTGTTTCGAGTAATGCGAAGGAAATGAGCGAAAATAAGCATTTAATAACTGATTAACTGCCACTGCACTCTTTTATTTTTTTATTATTATTATTTACATTGATGGCTCCATGAAGAGTCTTTAACATCCATGGAACATTTCCATTGCACAAAATGTTCTTTATCATGGAACAAGATTCTTTTTTTTCTTTTTTTTTTTAAATCACACTAATAAAAAATGGTTTAAAAGTTCTATGGGGAACCCAATATGTTTTTTAGAAGGTGAAAAGGAATACAATTTGTTGGTGTTTTACTCTTACTAGTGTTCATTTCAGTTGGAAATTGCAGTGAACTGTATGAATAGGCAGGTCATTGAGCCTGTGTTGGCAAAAATAACATAGTAGCATGTCATTCTAAACATTCAAGGAGGAACGTAAAATGTAAATGAGATGAGAATGAGAGTGGGATGATAGCAGTATGGGAAAGGGTGAAACTGATTGATGTTCATGTGCAGTAGGTGACCAGGTAGGGTTGAGTCAAAGGTGAAAGGTCACACGGCTGTTACAGATAAGACGAGACATGCTGAGGTTGAGTGAAAGGCTAATCTAATGCTGGACAACCACACACATAAACACACTTACGCTAATGCTAATGGCAATGGAAATCACAAAACAAAGTTATAAATCATTACATATATTGCGGCACCTTACCGTTTCACTCACAAGCAACACACAATAAGCTTCACGCCACACACAGATGCGCAACAATGCCAAATACAGTAATACGCTATAGCACAATACTGTAGCCTATATTACAGCACAATGCAATAATCACAAAACGACAATATAGTAAAGACGCTGACAGGACGTGTGTTTATGAGAGTATTGGAGTGTGTAAGTGTGTGTGTATACAAAGCGAGAGGTTTAGCAGGATGAGTAAGATGCGGTATTGTTTGTCTCGACTGGCGGGCGTTGCTGCTGAAAAGGCGTCGTGCTAGCATCCCGCGGGCTAGTGCCAGACATCAACAATCGCACTTCAATCGTTCAGCACTGATCCAGCGTGCAGACAGTACTTAATCATCTGCTCTTAACGCAGGCATACTACTAACACACACACATGCCTGAGGAAACAGCTGAGTCTGGGTTAAAAAGCAGCACTATAGCCACCAGTATAAAGGGCCTGTTGGCAGAGTGATTCATGCATTTAGCCAAAACGCATTACATTTGTCTCATGCCTTCAACTGAGTTTTACACGTCTTTTCGCATGTTTCAGAGGGCTTTGCACCGATTCGACTGCCCGTAACACCAATTCCTCCAGTTAAATTTACATATCCTCCTCTGAGTTACAATGAATTTGCAATCCGACATTATGACTTCATTAGTCTCTCACTAGAACTTCCCATGCTGACGCGTATACAGGAAGATTTACTCACTGTATAATTAACACATGATCATTTCATAATGACAAACCTAATAAGACTTAAAACAAATGTTTCACTGCTATCCAATCATAACAGACATACGATAATGATCCCCCATATACTGTATGATGATGAGTCCGGATGGATGGATGGATGGAATAACAGAAATATGGATGGATGGATGGAACCACAAATGGATACATGGAATAACAGAATAATAACAGAAAGAACAGAAATATGGATGGATGGATGGATGGATGGATGGATGGATGGATGGATGGATGGATGGATGGATGGATGGATGGATGGATGGATGGATGGATGGATGGATAGATAGATAGATAGATAGATAGATAGATAGATAGATAGATAGATAGATAGATAGATAGATAGATAGATAGATAGATAGATAGATAGATAGATAGATAGATAGATAGATAGATAGATAGATAGATAGATAGATAGGATAGATAGAATGGATGGATGGAGATGGATGGATGGATGGATGGATGGATGGATGGATGGATGGATGGATGGAATAACATAGATAGATAGATAGATAGATAGATAGATAGATAGATAGATAGATAGATAGATAGATAGATAGATAGATAGATAGATAGATAGATGGATGGATGGATGGATGGATGGATGGATGGATGGATGGATGGATGGATGGATGGATGGATGGATGGATGGATGGATGGATGGATGGAAAGATAGATAGATAGATAGATAGATAGATAGATAGATAGATAGATAGATAGATAGATAGATAGATAGATAGATAGATAGATAGATAGATAGATAGATAGATAGATAGATAGATAACAGGACAGGATGGATGGATGGATGGATGGATGGATGGATGGATGGATGGATGGATGGATGGATGGATGGATGGAAGGATGGAATAAGAAATATAGATAGATAGATAGATAGATAGATAGATAGATAGATAGATAGATAGATAGATAGATAGATAGATAGATAGATAGATAGATAGATAGATAGATAGATAGATAGAATAACAGAAATACAGAATGATGGATGGATGGAATAACAAATATAGACAGACAGACAGACAGACAGACAGATGGATGGATAGATAGATAGATAGATAGATAGATAGATAGATAGATAGATAGATAGATAGATAGATAGATAGATAGATAGATAGATAGATAGATAGATAGATAGATAGATAGATAGATAGATGGATGGATAGATGGATGGATAGATAGACAGATAGATAGATAGATAGATAGATAGATAGATAGATAGATAGATAGATAGATAGATAGATAGATAGATAGATAGATAGATAGATAGGATGATAGATAGATAGATGGATGGATGGATGGATGGATGGATGGATGGATGGATGGATGGATGGATGGATGGATGGATGGATGGATGGATGGATGGATGGATGGAATAACAAATATAGATAGATAGATAGATAGATAGATAGATAGATAGATAGATAGATAGATAGATAGATAGATAGATAGATAGATAGATAGATAGATAGATAGATAGATAGATAGATAGATAGATAGATAGATAGATAGATAGATTCTGCTCTTTTGTTTTGAGTTCTGGTTCACTACATGGGATGCTGGTGTGCCTTCAACAGACTGCTTAAAATGACTTTAACCAGCAAAAAACCCACAGAGACCATACTGGTGGACTAGTTTAACCAGACAGACCAGCATGAACTAGCATGCACCAGCATCGAAATTCACACTGGTCTTTTCAGCAAGGACAAAGGGGACACCTTGGGAGGACAATTCATACAAGTCAGATATCCAACCTAATTGTAATTGTATACATTAAATGCAACTCTGTATCTCACAAGTTGACTTTATTTCTCTAATTTGGACCTTGTTATGTAAGAGTTTTAGCTAATCAGCGTATCCCCTAGTTCATATAGTGATTTGATAGGCATAGGTGGTGTCTATCAAAATCATAGATGATGTCAAATCAAAAGTGTCATCTTTGTGATTGTGACAAGAGTTGGTACACTGGTAATGTCTTCGCTAATTATGATAGCCTGAAAAATTAAACTGAGTATGTGTTCACAGGTGGCATCGACCTGATACGTGTGCCAAGAAGTATTATCAGTTCATCTTTAATCGAAACATGACTATTCAGATTAAAGGACTGGGAGGGGAAAGGGAGAGCACTGGGTTTTCCATATAAGAAAATGTGAGGGATAAAATAGGAGAAGATGGACAGAGAGGCAGTAGGTGGATGATAAAAGCTTGCCCTGCCGCTCAGGGATTTGACTCTCTCTTTTCCCAAATGTCAGCAGACATCTGTTTCATATTTATGATTATTATCCTCCCCTCCCCGCAAGCCGGTTAACACTTAAATGATTATATCACTTTGCAGGGTCACCCGCTGCCTTATACTGCATAATTTATGAAGCTAATCTGTCGGTTAAAAAAAAACAGAGCCAGCAAAAGGGAAGATTTTATGCCAGATGAAGTGTGTAAGTGCTGTGAAATGTTCTACGGGGAGCTGAGTTAAATGCCTGTTACTGTAAGAGCTATCATGATGGAATTAAAAATGGAAGCGTGAGAACTCAACTGGATAGTCACATTAAGTGGACTTAAATTTTGTAACTGGAGTGAACCGCTGGACGAAGGCGACTTCGAGTCTTCTCATTACATCCTGAATTTCTGAACCTACACTCTAAAAGCGACTGGGTTGTTTTAACCCAGCAAATGGGTTGTTTCAACCCAGCGGTTGGGTAAAACGTTTGCTTAAAACAACCCAGTCGCTGGGTTAGTCCATTTTCAACCCAACTTGGGTTGTTTTTAACCCAGCATTTTTGTATACGTGTAATAGAGATTGAATCAGCTGTTATGAGGCGTTCAAAAATGAGCCCTGACACATTGACTGGCACAGGTGACATTTATTATAATGGGTTCATGTGACGATTGTTTTAAGTTCGCTTAAATTAAAAGTTGTTATATTTTTATATTTATAGCTTTCAATTATACCGTATACATGTTGAATGGCTATAATTCATGGCTTAGAAATTGAGGGGAAAATCAGTAGCATCGTGATACCGGCCTTCTTTTTAAACAAATATTGAAAGTATATACTACGGTCTTTATGTTGTTTCTACATTAATTTGGAGTTTAAATGTGAAATTATTAAAATATAAAAATATATTAAAAACTTTGAAACGTATTAAATGTTATGTGTGATTAATTGTGACTAATTACAGAAAAATGTGATGAATTGGTTTTGTTTGTTTTTTCAATAAAAAAGTTGTAATTTCCCCACCATTTTCAGTGAACAGAATTTTTTTTTTTTTTTTTGTATTGTGTAATTTCCAATTAAGCAATAATGTTGTAAACTGATATATACACACTACTAGGAAACTCTTTTCAATGTTTTTAAAGAAGTCTCTTCTGCTCACCAAGGCTGCATTTAAAATTCAGCAAAAACAGTATTATTGTGAAATATTTTTACAATTTAAAATAACGTTTTTTTTTTCAGGATTATTTAATGAATCGAAAGTTCAAAAGAACAGCATTTATCTGAAATATAAAGCCTTTGCAACATTATAAATAAATGCTGAATAAATATATTCATTTATTTAAGTTCTTTCCCCAAAAATAAAAAAAAAAATAAAAAAATAATAATAATAATAATAATAATAATAATAATAATAATAATAATAATAATAATAATAATAATAATAATAATAATAATAATAATAATAATAATAATTCTTACTGACCCAAAACTTTTGAACGGTATTACAATGTTACAAAAGCTTTCTATTTCAGATAAATGCTGTTCTTTTGAACTTTCTATTCAAAGAATCTTAAAAAAAAAAAAAAATTGTGCACAACTGTTTTCAACACTGATAATAATGAGAAATGTTTCTTGAGCAGCAAATCATCCTATCAGAATGATTTCTGAAGGATCATGTGACACTGAAGACTGGAGTAATGGTGCTGAAAATTCAGCTTTGAATCACAGGAATAAAAAACATTTTAAAATGTATTCGAATAGAAAACAAATACAGCCTTGGTGAGCAGAAGAGACTACTTTCAAAAACATAAAAAAGTACCGTGTATTAAACCTTAGGATTAGCCTTAGCAAGGCAAAAGAGAAGGACATTTATTTTATTTATTTATTTATTTTATTACTATTTTTATTTTATTTTGGGTCATTTCAGTCACAGAAATTAATGTATTAATGTAATTAATTCAGTTTTGGAGATGTTGAGGAAATGACAGTTGAGAATTTTCATTACTTTATTACTTTGTTTACTTTTTATTTTTGGCAAATTAATGGGCTGCACAATTAGTCGAATTTCTGACGATGCCACGATTATGTAATCGTTCAAATCGCCGCGATTACAAAAAAAAAAAAAAAGTTATTCTGTATTTAGAGCATGTTCCGTTGTGACAGTAGTACGCTGACTGGTCGAATGCACAGCCTGTATGAACTAACGATATGATTTGCGATATGAAGATGTTTTATCCAAGGCTCAGCTTACTGTATTTATAAGGTATAATTCACCCAAAAATGTAAACTCAGTCATCATGTACTCACCCTCATGTTGTTATAAAACCTGAGTCTGTTCCTCCATTTAAAGTCCATTCCTCTCAAACTTAAAAGATCCAATAAATGTCATAAAGGCATCATAAACATATCTAATCGAGTGTCTAATCCAAATCTTCTGAAGAGACACGGTGGCTTTATATGATGAGCAGATTTACCCTGACGCGCATACTGTAGTAAACACGGACGTTCAAACGCTTACGAGACGCTCGAAAACAACATGAGAGTGAGTAAATGCATAATTGAAATTTTTGGATGAGCTAAACATTTACAGTTTAGGAATAGTCATTTTGACGAGCTTTCTATTTTGGCTTAAAATATCGCGATACATATCGTATTGTGAGTTCAGTATCATGATTTATATCGAATCGTGACACGAGTGTATCGTTACGCCCCTAGTATAAAGCTATTCAAAACATCAAACATCATGTAAATTGTGATAATCATATTTAATAATCGCAATTACAATTTCAAGGGAATAATCGACAATTATGATTTTTGTCATAATCGTGCAGCCCTACGAAGTAGTGAGAGTTTGGTCACACTTTAGATTAGGGTCCAATTATCATTATTAACGACAACGTTTAGATCAATAATTACTGCATATTAATAGTTTTGTGTAATAGAATTGTGCATGATTAAGGCATGTAGAATATGGTCATGCAGAATAAGGCATTAATATGTGCTTTATAAGTACTAATAAACAGTAGCCTATCCTATGCATGCTAATAAGCAACTAGTTAATAGTGAGAATTGGACCTTAAACTAAAGTGACCCTGATTTAAAGTGTTAATAAGCAACTAGTTAATTGGGAGAATTGTACCCTAAACTAAAGTGTTACAGAGAGTTTTTAAAGCTTATTTCCTAAAGTGCTAATAGTTTTTTTCATGGGCCACTAGTTGATATTCTGAGGAAGAGTTTCTAGTTTCTATTGAGTTCTTATGCAGTTGCTATAGGGTGTTGTGAGTGGTTGCTAATGCATTGCTAAGTGTTTGGTAGGATGTTCTAAGCAGCATATGATATTTAAACATTCAAGAGTGTCTAATGGTGACTTAGAAAATACCGTTAATTGTTATTATGGATGATGATAACGTCAAAAATCCCTCCAATTATGCACTCAATTATCTAAGATCTCCACTCAGGTCATCTGATTTCAAAATCAGCAATTTTATCTTATCAGGTTTTTTTGAGATTTCTACATCTCTCTTGCTTCGGGATGAAGAAAGTGTGTAAAACATCAAGGATAAAACCTCCACCGTTGTTGTTGCAATTGTTTTGCGATTTTACGCCAACAACGTGCCACAAAATGCTGCCCTCCTCTCTTCACCCTCATCCCTGCCCCGTCCGTTCAATCCGTCACTGCACCTCTGTCCTTCCATCCTTCAGGCCCGACGTGTCAGCCGCCCCTCCCCGCACGCGCAGCAGCCCAATCCGCACCCCGCTCCCGTAAGCGTTATTATGAAAAGTACACAGTTTCGATAGAGTGCCCCCTCTGACATTTCCCACTTATTAGCTAGTTTTCATACAGGCTTCAATCAACCTTCCTAATCCTCCGAGGGGCAAGAGCAGTTTTAATTCACCGATCGACCGATAAGCCAAGCACGAGCGAATGAGCGCCTGCCATAGCAATGCAGGCCTGAGAAAAAAAAAAAAAAAAGAAAAAAAACGCAAGAGGGAGAGACAGGGAGAGAGAGAAAATGATTTACACATAGATGAATCGTGCTTACAAGATGGAACCCTGGGCATTAGCCGCGGATCTGAATTTCCTATCTGCCTCTCTCTCTCTTTCTGCCCCATTCTTTTTTTCGCTCTCTCTCCTTCTCTTCCACCATTACCCTTGCTGATTGCAATCTTTCAGCGCCATTGGGTCCTGTGCCTGGGTTCTGTTTAATCTGCCTTTAATCCGATAGATTTTAAATATTCCCCCTGCTCCCGCAGACTGGAGGCAATTAACTAGCCTTCTGATGCTCTTCTTATCAGTTGCCTCCTTGTATCTGCGCGAAGCAGCCTCCAGACACTGCCAGACTGACGAATAATACCCGCCATTTACCGCCGAGACCAGCCAACACGCTGCCGCTCCTCTGCATTATAAACAGGTATTTGGTAAACATATCATATACACGCGCACGTAAACACACAAACAACGACACCCTGCAGATTTCACGTGGCCATGCGTCGGGCAAACAAAAGGTGTGTTTTAAGTGTAAAACGCTTCGCTGTGTCTATTCGGAATGTGAAATGTATGGAAATGCACTTGTAAATAAACAGTGTTAAACTGTACATACCGCATTTTGTCTTTTGTTTTGAACTGAATTGTTGATTGAAGTCTGAAAAAAGGGATTTTACATTGAAATATACTTGGCTGATGGAGCTGTGGTGCAGCAAGGAGCACATGTACTCGTGACATAGGATCCCAGGTTCAAGCTGGGCCTGGTTAATGTCCTGATCCCATCCTAATCCTCAATTGTCCAGTCTCTCATGGCTGACTTATAAAAATAATGCTGTAAAAAAAAAGTGAAAAAAAAAAGCATGTCCATAAACTAGCCAACTCCTCTGCATTATGATCATGTATATATACACGCACAAGTTAACATGCAAATAAGACGCAGTGCAGCCTGCATGTAATATGTGAAAGTGTAAGTGTAGAAGTCAATATGCACAAACATATATAGATGGAAACACACACAAAGCATTTTTGCAAACATCGTTGAAACTCACGTTAAACCGTTAACTGCATATTTCTCAAATGTCTATTAAAGTCTGAAAAAAAGTCTGCATTAAAAGAAGTGTGTTATCTGTAAGAGTTTTGAATCAAAAATATACACAGACAACGGAAATGGTACGTGCCTGTGCATCAGGTTTTTTAAATATTGAGGTATTTCATTGTTTCTACAGAATCTTGAAAAAAATATGCTAAAACATGCAGATAAACATAACAAATATGTGTACACGTTCGTGTAAATACAAAAATACAAATACACAATAAATAAATAAATACTGTGTGTGTGTGTTAGTGTGTATATACTTATATAAACTTATTTATACTGAGATATATATATATATACACACACAGTATAAATAAGTATATATATAAGTATATACGTGTGCGTGCGTGCTTGTGTGTGTGTGTGTGTGTATACTTATATATACACTATGTATGTGTGTGTGTGTGTATATTATATATATATATATATATATATATATATATATATATATATACACACACACACACACACAGTATAAATAAGTATATATATATATATACTGTGTGTATACTTATACATACTGTATGTATGCATATATATGTGTGTGTGTGTGTGTGTGTGTGTGTGTGTGTGTGTGTGTGTGTGTGTGTATATACACACACAGTATAAATAAGTATATATAAGTATATATATGTGTGTGTGTATACTTATACATACTGTATGTATGTGTGTGTGTATATATATATATAGTGTGTGTGCATACTTATACATACTGTATGTATGTGTGTGTATATATATATATATATATATATATATATACACACACACACACTGTATGTGTATAGTTATATATAGGTGTAAATATTTCACACAAACATTAAACAGGTTTTTTTTTTTTTTTTTTTTTTTTAAACTGAATTGTCTGGGAAAAGCTAGGAAGTTATTTGCATCAGGGAAGTGTATTATCAGCGAGGGTTTTGTGTTGGAATAAACATGGCGATAAACAGGCGAAATATGCCGATAAGACTGAAGAGATTGCGAGGATCTGCTTGACGCACACAAATATGAAAATCACAATGATCCAGGTCGGCGTAAAACGCGCACACTCTTTCTCTCCTCATATCTGCCTATTTCCTTGATTGTTGAGAAACAGGGATAAGATGTTTTAATCATCTTGTTCCTGGGAGGAGTTTGCAGTGACTTATTCTTTGTATCTGCGCTAATGCTGTATATCAGTGATGACAGTATCTATCTCTGTGTCTCACACACACAGGCGCACAAAGAGAGAGTGCACTGGCTCAAGTAAACCTCTGATAAGGATCAGTTAAGAGTTTTATGACATCATCAGACCGTGACAGGTTTTTGGTTCAGAAAGCCTGCATCTGATTGGTCATTTACGCTAATGGTGCCAAAAGATCAATAGATTGGTGCCAAGTACAAGGCCCATCATAAAGGAACACTCAACTCTATCTTACTTTCCATCACACACACACACAATCACCATTAAAAAAAAGCTATTAGTGGTGTTTGCTAAGCAAGTTGTTTTTTTTGTTTTTTTCAAATATTAGATTTGCTCATTAATCGTCATGAAAATAATGTCACAGTGGGAAAATGTTATATTTAAAAAAAAAAAAAAAACATTCTTTGTATATCAACCGTTCAGCAGTTTGGGGTCAGTAATTTTTACTGTCTCTTTTTGCTTACTAAAGCTGCATTTATTTGATCAGATATATTAAAAACTGTAATATTTTGCAATATTACAACTGAAAACAAATGTTTTCTATTTTAAATGTATTTTAATCCTGTGATTTTTCCTCAGTCATTACTCCAGTCTTCAGTGTCACGTGATCCTTCAGAAATCATTCTGATATGATGATTTGCTGCTCAAGAAACATTTCTCATTATTATCAATGTTGAAAACAGTTGTGCTGCTTAAATTTTTTGTGTAAATCGTGTTTTTTTCTTCAGTATTCTTTGATGAATAGAAAGTTAAAAAGAACAGCATTTATATAAAACAGAACTCTTTTGTAACATTATAATGTCTTTACTGTCATTTCTGACTGATTAAAAGTATTAATTTCTTTCGTTTACTCGCCATCACTGCAAACCTGTATGCCTTTCTGTCTTTTTGTTGTTTATGTCCACATTATGTCTGAGAAAAACAGTTGAAGAATTATTCAAAACATCTTGTTTCATGTTCCACAGAAGAAAGAAAGACATAGTTTGGAAACACTTGAGGGCGAGTAAATGATGACAGAATTTTCATTTTTGGGTGAACTATTCCTTACAGTTTCAGTTATGGCCAGACCATTCTTGGTTTTAAGAACCCTCTCTTTCTCTCTCACTCTTGGTGTCATGTTTCATTGCACACATGCCACTTGCCATTAGAATCGAATTCAATTACTGTTACACTAAGCAGATTGGCTACAACCTTTCTATTAAGAAGAAAAATATGCACACACGTACACACACACACACTGAGCGATACTGAATCCTTGGTTTCCACACATATTTTGATAATGATTTCATGGTATTTGCATAGAAGTGAATAAAGTTTCCCACGACCATGGGGATTTCGTGCACATACAAAAATGCACACACAGGCCAAATATAGTTCTTGTAGAGGTTTATATTAGCCTTGAATGCTACAATTTTCTATTAAACAAACACTCTCAGAAAAAAAGGTACAGTGCTGTCACTGGGGCGGTACCCTAAGGTACAAAAGTGAAAAGGTACATCTCTGTACCTTACTCACCCCGATATGGTACATATTAGTACTTTAAGAGTGCGTATTAGTACCTTAAAGGTACATATCACTACTTTTAGGAGTGTGTATTAGTACCTTAAAGGTACATATCACTACTTTTAGGAGTGTGTATTAGTACCTTAAAGGTACATATCACTACTTTTAGGAGTGTGTATTAGTACCTTAAAGGTATATATCAAAAGGTATATATCAGTTACAGACTTCTACGTGCTGTAATTCTTAGATAAATATATTTTGTGGGATCTTTATAGGTTCTTTATCCCACTTCCCGCGCACATATCAGTATCTTCCCTCCCACATCCGCACTCAGCAATTCAAAACTTGTCCTGCGCCGCACTCTGTTGCGTCAGGTCCTGTGGATCCTGCGGTCGAGCCACATGATTGCAGATCTATACAACAGACCTCACTTATATGCTTTTACGAAATTATTACTTGTTCCTGTAAATCCATATTAATTTTGATCACAAACAATGCACTGAAGAAAAAAAAAAACACACACTGCTTAAGGTGTCTAAGGTAAAACTGGCCTTAGCACTGTGTGATGTTAAATCTTGCAGTTGCGACTTTGTTCTGCAATTGCAACATTATAACTCGCAGTGTTGCGTTAAATCTCACAATTGCAATGTTTTTGTAACTGCAACTTTATAACTGCGACGTTAAATCTCACAATTACAATGTTTTTTGTAATTGGAACCTTATAACTCAGTGTGACGTTAAATCTTGCAATTAATTGTGACTTTATAACTCAGTGTTAGCCTGGAAATCTAGATGCACCCTAGCGGCAGCAAATCTAATTTGTCGCGAGTGTAGTCTAGCAACTCTCAGTAGAAAAGCCAAACTCTGGTCAGGCCAATCACATCGTGTATAGAGTCGGTGGGCGGGCTTAACATAAGGACGGCAGAGTTGCTGAGGTTCCCCGTGCTACAAAAAAGCTGGCGAACAGCGGTCTTTCGAATCGGCTTTAAGAAAAGAACAAAGAACGGTACTGAAGTCATTCTTAAGAAAGGAAGATGTGTTCGGAGTTTTGCCGACTGGATACGGCGAAAGTTTAATCTATCAACTAGCTCGGCTTCACCTTCTTTGTTGCTCTGGTTGGTTGTAGCGCTATCCTATTGTGTGCAGAGGGAATCTGAAAGACAATCGTTTACCCCGCCTCTCGGATTCAGCCCTGCCAATGGTGAGTTCCCATCTTGATATGGGCCTGGCTTGTCAGGCTAACTCAGTGTGACATTAAATCTCGCAATTAATTGTGACTTTATAACTCAGTATGACATTAAATCTTGCAATTGTAATGTTTTTTGCAATTGTGACTTTATAACTCAGTATGACATTAAATCTCGCAATTGTAATATTTTTTGTAACTGTGACTTTAACTCAGCGTGACATTAAATCTCACAATTAATTGTGACTTTATAACTCAGTGCCACCTTAAATCTCACAATTGCAATGTTTTTTGTAATTGTGACATTAATACTCAGTGTGATACTAATTGTGACAATACTCAGTGTGATACAATTCACAATTGCAATGTTTTTTTGTAATTGTGACATTATTACTCAGCGTGATACTAAATCTCACAATTGCAATGTTTTTTTTGTAATTGCGACTTTATAACTCAGTGTGACGTTAAATCTCACAACTGCAAATCATACCCAATACCTAAACTTAACAGCTACCTTACTAACTATTAATAAGCAGTAATTAGGAGTTTGAGGCAAAAGACGTAGTTAATAGTTAATAGTGAGAATTGGACCCTAATCTAAAGTGTGACCCAATGTTTTTGGTAATTGTGACTTTATTACTCAGTGACACTAAATCTCGCAAATCGCAATGTTTTTTGTTAATGCGACTTTATAACCCAGTGTAACGTTAAATCTCACAATTGTATTTTTTTTTGTATTGTGACTATATAACTCAGTGTGACTATGTTACAGTGTGACTATGTTACAATGTGACGTTCGCATAACTGTAGATTAACTCAGAGCGTGACTTTTTTTATTTTTATTACCTTTTTTATTTTTTTACTCAGAGGCAGAAACAGGCCTCCATACTTTTCACCATCCAATAAAATTTCCTATGGATAAATCAAGTCCAATCCTAAATTTTTTCGCATTTTTTGTGTTTCACACAGAAACGTATCACATTACGGAAGTCAAATGAGTTCGGAGTGCCATTTCATGTCGATTTTGAGGCATGTTTATCAAAAGCACATTTAAACATCGTATTTTGATCTGTCTCACATCCACAAAGTCACAGAGATTGAAGCGAAAATTGGAAAATCGGGTGGAAAAAGAGACCGAGGCGGGTTTAAACTGGATGTCTACCCCCTCCACGAGGGTCACTTCAGGAGTTTGGCCCAATTCCACCCCCTCTCATCACCTTTTCATCAGCAACTCGATTTCTCTGTCTCTTCCTCTCTACAAATGACACGGAATCACATAAAAGCATCCCCAAGAGCTTCCTATGTAGCAGCTACAGGTCACACAGACATACGCGCACACACAAAAAGACTTCCAAACGGGAGATGAGCGAGGCAGCCAATCAGAATCGCTTGGTCTTATCAGCGTGCACCCCATCAGCGGCGAGGGGTTTGGGGTGTGGGTGCAGAGGGGTGGCGGTGAGGGGGGGACGTTCTACTGAGGAGCTAAGTCGCCGCGGCGACCGCTAAGCCCGCCGCGGTTCCACTAGCTCGGCGGGGCTGTGTGAGCCCCAGGCGGGATTTGTGACAGCGAAATCACATCAGCCTATGCTGATTAGCCCTCTCTCTCTCTCTTTTGCTCTCCCCCTTCCTCCGATTTACAGAGAGAGAGAGAAGGGGGGGAAACTATCTTACACTGTGCTTTTTAATAGGAAAACGATCGCTATCTGCAAATTGAGTCCCTGCAAACTTTAATAAAGGCTACAGGGTTGAGTGGCATTTTGCATGCTGATTTCAGGCCGATTGGAGGCTTTTTTGATGAGAGAGAGGTTGCCATGGTAAAGCTGCGCTCCCAGCGTTCCAACAAACTGCCATCTCACAGAGCGAGAGCAAAGAACGAAAGATTTCCATGTGGAATCTCCATTTTTTTTTTTCTTCTAAAAGTGATTGACTGTTGAATAAGTGAATGTGTGTGAGTGTGAGTGTGTGCGTTGGGTAGAACAGGATATTCTCTTTCTGGATGTGAAAAAACTGAACCAGATCATATTCCTGGGTAATATGGTAGAGAACATGACATTAGTGTACACTATGGAGGGTACGTAATTATTATCGCAGAAGAGGGGAAATGCAATCAAGCGACGAACAGTTTTGTGTCCCCTTGAAAACTACATTGGTATTAGAGTCTATTTATAACAGTGTCTTGCTGTAATGCGATGAACGGCTTTATTTGTATAGATGTTGGATAATCCTAAATACTTTATATGGTCCGAGAGATTTTCCACACGTTTTCATTAGATATAGCGCAGCCATTCTGATGAAATTCAATATTATTCTGCTAAATTAACTCGCAGGCTAAATACTCTCATCACAGTGTGTGAGTGCAAGAGAGAAACTGAAAACTGGAGTAATGGCTGCTGCCATCACAAGAATTCATTTGTAAATATATTAAAATACAAAACAGCTATTTTAAATTTGAATAATATGTCACAAAATCTGATAATAAAAAAATTAAAAAATCTGAGGTTAATTTAGATTAGTAACTCTTGAACTTAAAACTAACTCATAAAAGTTATTTGCTTGCTAATTAAACTTTGTTGGGCCTGACGATTATCCAATAGCCTGTGCAGTAAAGGTTACGTCAGTGTCAATTAAAGTCCTTTCAGAGTCCTTTTTATTTACTTTTTTCTTCTTCTTATGGCTTTCTTATTTATGTACTTTTTTACTTGCACTGATGAATCCTGCACAATAAGACTACGAAGACCATATAAGCACTCAAAAACATAAACATGTTCTGTTAACAGATTCTGTGAAATAACTGAATTCATAGAACTACACACAATTTATCTGCAAACTCTCTCACAAACACACACACACAAACACTCTTAGTACATACTTCTGCCAGCTCAATTACAGCCCTAAAGGTGAGTAAAGCTTCTTCACACTGCAAGACGAGCAAAACGTGTGTGTGGGGGGTCTCCTGAGATCTTCTCATAGGGCATGGTGCCAACGCCTGGCACAGGAGAGTACCCACTGCCTGCCACTCCATGCCACCCAACCCCCTGGCATCAGCCCTTCACCTAAAGGCACTGCAACATGAGAGCCAATCAGATCTCAGATCATGGAGGGGGGAGTGGCCACATCAAGGGGCTTTGTAAATCGATCTGATAGGGGGATGATTCAAGCACCAGCACACAGCACAAAAACACACATTTCTATGAGTGTAGAAAAGTGTGCATTTCGCTACCTTCAAATCCTCCGAAGTTCCGAACTACAAGTTGGAGAAGAGTCATTTCAATTAGGCCTGGGCGATATGGCCAAAAGTATATCAATATTTATCACGATATTCATTTCATATCATTAATGTGGAAGGAAATGCATTTCACACTGTAAAAAATGTCCACCTATTTCAACTTAAAAACTTAAGTCCAGTTGCTGGTTTAAATTTTGACCTGTATAAGTACACTCTAAAAAATGCTGGGTTAAAAACAACCCAAGTTGGGTTGAAAATGGACTAACCCAGCAACTGGGTTGTTTTAACCCAGTAAATGGGTTGTTTTAACCAAGTGGTTGGGTTAAATGTTTGCTTAAAACAACCCAGTCGCTGGGTTAAAACAACCCAATTGCTGGGGTAGTCCATTTTCAACCCAACTTGGGTTGTTTTTAACCCAGCATTACAAAGTGTATGTTGTCATGACTTACTGATCATATTATTTTTAACAGTACATGTTTGATTGACAACAAGAATGAATGTTTTAATTTAGGGTGCCATGAAATTTGTTTTATCTTTTTCATAAACCATTGACTTCAGAGCTAAAATAAACCAGTTTCTGGGTTTTGACCATATGTCATCCCTGCTGTATTCTATTTAATCATTATTTTAAAATCTAATCAAATGAAAATATATCAATTAATGTATTAAAAAAAAGAAAAACTTTGAGAATGGATTTTAATATTTTAAATATTTGAATGTGCCCGTTACAGTGTATAGCCCTTATAATAATTATAATAATAATAATAATACAGTTTATTAAAATATGAATGTATTATTATTACAAACCCGATTCCAAAAAAGTTGGGACACTGTACAAATTGTGAATAAAAACAGAATGCAATGATGTGGAAGTTTCAAATTTCAATATTTTATTCAGAATACAACATAGATGACATATCAAATGTTTAAACTGAGAAAATGTATAATTTTAAGGGAAAAATAAGTTGATTTTAAATTTCATGGCATCGGCACATCTCAAAAAAGGCCATGTTTCCCACTGTGTGGCATCCCCTCTTCTTTTTATAACAGTCTGCAAACGTCTGGGGACTGAGGAGACAAGTTGCTCAAGTTTAGGAATAGGAATGTTGTCCCATTCTTGTCTAATACAGGCTTCTAGTTGCTCAACTGTCTTAGGTCTTCTTTGTCGCATCTTCCTCTTTATGATGCACCAAATGTTTTCTATGGGTGAAAGATCTGGACTGCAGGCTGGCCATTTCAGTACCCGGATCCTTCTTCTACGCAGCCATGATGTTGTAATTGATGCAGTATGTGGTCTGGCATTGTCATGTTGGAAAATGCAAGGTCTTCCCTGAAAGAGATGACGTCTGGATGGGAGCATATGTTGTTCTAGAACTTGGATATACCTTTCAGCATTGATGGTGCCTTTCCAGATGTGTAAGCTGCCCATGCCACACGCACTCATGCAACCCCATACCATCAGAGATGCAGGCTTCTGAACTGAGCCTCGGCGTCCCAGAAACATGGTGTCCCAGTTTTCCAAATTTTGATTGGTCTGACCACAGAACAGTTTTCCACTTTGCCACAGTCCATTTTAAATGAGCCTTGGCCCAGAGAAAACGCCTGCGCTTCTGGATCATGTTTAGATATGGCTTCTTTTTTGACCTATAGAGTTTTAGCCGGCAACGGTGAATGGCACGGTGGATTGTGTTCACCGACAATGTTTTCTGGAAGTATTCCTGAGCCCATGTCGTGATTTCCATTACAGTAGCATTCCTGTATGTGATGCAGTGCCGTCTAAGGGGCCGAAGATCACGGGCATCCAGTATGGTTTTCCGACCTTGACCATACGCACAGAGATTGTTCCAGATTCTCTGAATCTTTGGATGATATTATGCACTGTAGATGATAACTTCAAACTCTTTGCAATTTTTCTCTGAGAAACTCCTTCCTGATATTGCTCCACTATTTTTGGCCGCAGCATTGGGGGAATTGGTGATCCTCTGCCCATCTTGACTTCTGAGAGACACTGCCACTCTGAGAGGCTCTTTTTATACCCAATCATGTTGCCAATTGACCGGAAAAGTAAAATGTACATATAATGAACAGCGGGAGGACCAATTTGCAACTTATTCCTGTCCCAACTTGTTTGGAATGTGTAGCTCTCATGAAATCCAAAATGAGCCAATATTTGGCATGACATTTCAAAATGTCTCACTTTCAACATTTGATATGTTATCTATATTCTATTGTGAATAAAATATAAGTTTATGAGATTTGTAAATTATGTATGAACAGCAGTGAAGTTGTATAGGCAATATCTAACAGAAATCAGACGTGAGAACGTATAACAAATTACTCACTCCCAATGTTGTTTTGCGCTGTATTTGGACTTAAGAAAACGGAGCTCATTTTCAGTTCAAAAACATGAGCTATCGAATTTCATAAGACAATACAGAATGATACATGCAAGACTGGTGAAGCCGCTTTTCCAATGGACCAAACTGTTCTCCTTGTTTGTTAACCGTTCCATTCCGTGCCAATCCGATCCGAGCCGGCCGGTACGGATATGGTTTTGTTTTCTATTGTGGTGTTGCTATAACGGAGCTCTTTTCAATGTAATACAAACGAGTCAGTTCTTGCCTTGGAGACGCAAGAGTTTACAGATGATACGTGATATAAATATTAACTGCGTTATTAAGGATGACCAGTACGTCACTTGACAACATCACTACATGCATTCTAAGCAGCACGGTAGTCGGTGTATGCAGGAAAATTCATCATACCCCTTAGCTCGTAGTGTGGTCCTGAAAAATCTTCATTTGAAGGGCTATCTGGCCCTTCTCCTTATCCCAACCACTTCAGCCAAAAGAGAATCGAGAGACCCTTACCCCTTCACGTGAACCCGCAAAACGAGGGGTAGGGGAAAGGGAAGGGCTAAGGGGTAGAAAAGGGATTGGGCTTTATAATATATGTCATAATTTCTTAAAAAGTTAAACCAAACTATTATTTTGGAGGCTTGTCAATTTGAACGGTATTTGAGTGAACATCTAACTCACTCACTGAACCACAAGTCAGTACTGCTCAAAATAAAGAATCATTATTGTGTTGTGTACTTAAATAGTTGTATTTAGTAGTATCAAATAGTTGGAAGTGTTAACTGTTGTCAGCCGGATCCGGGCCTTATCCAGATCAGATGGTGGACCTGCACCTAGACGTGACAAACGCTGCCCTGAAGTGTCAGCAGAGACTGTGTCAGCTAGACTCTCCCTGTGATGGCCTCATCGACATAAAAAAGCCCATCTCCTGCATGATGAATCCAATCTTCAACTGGATGGAATTGGACAAATATTCTGACTGTTCTGATCTAATATGACTTCTGATTTGTAATGTTGCCGGAATCATAATCATATACTGTTAGTTTGTTTGGCCAGAGGAGAACTGGCACCCCGACTGAGCCTGGTTTCTCCCAAGGTTTTTTTTCTCCATTATGTCACCTGATGGAGTTTGGGTTCCTTGCCACTGTCGCCCCTGTTGCCTTAGGCTTTTGGCTTGCTCAGTTGGGGACACTAAACATTTAATTATATTACTTTCTATTAAATTCTGTTGCATTATTTTCCTGTTACCATTGTGAAGCTGCTTTGAAACAATCTTCATTGTAAAAAGCGCTATATAAATAAAGGTGACTTGACTTAACCCAAAAATATTCCTGATTATTTGATCACCCCATGGCCATCTAAGATGTAATGTATATGACTTTCTTTCCTCAGCCGAAGAGAAATTACGGTTTTGGATGAAAACATTTCAGGATCTTTCTAATACAAGTGAATGGTGCTCAACATTTTTTGACAGTTCAAAATCAATATTTAGGAAGCTTCAAAGGGCTGACAAATAAGGGTCTTCTCTAATAAAACAATAATTTAAAGGAATTAAAACTAAAGCTTTCACCGTCTTTACCCTGTTCAAGTTACTGTTTGGACGACAAACCCCGCTTGTTGCTAGACATTGCCAAGGAGGCCTGGGAGCAACAACCCTCCCCTAACAGCATGGTGGTTGAGCATGTTCAAGAGATGAGAGAAAGAATTGAACGGATAATGCCTGGTAGGGCCTGGTATATAGCTCCACGCTGGACTTAAAAAAAAAAGGTTACTGGCAAGTACCCCTCTCCAACACTGCAAAAGAGAAGACTGCCTTCAGTACTCTGTCAGGGCACTGGCATTACCAGGTCTTACTTTTCGGCCTGCAAGGGGCACCAGCAACCTTCCAAAGCTGATAGACCGTGTTTTCAGATCACACCAGTCCTATGCAGCTACTTACCTGGATGATGTGGTCGTCCAGAGCTGGGAGATACATTTACTTCAACTGAGGGAGGAACTGACTGCGCTATGTCGGGCTGGACTAATGGCTAACCCTCAAAAATGTCATCTGGAGCTTTCGGAGGCATGATACCAAAGTTAATCGCATTGGAAGGGGATTGATTGAACTGCAAAAGGAAAAAGTAAAGGCCATCAGGGAGTATCCCCGGACCTCTACAAAGAAACAGGTACGTGCTATCCTAGGTTTAGCCGGATATTATCAATGTTTTATTCCAGGTTTCTCTTCTCTGGCTTACAGACCTGTCCAAGAAGTGCAGTGGGATGCTGCAGTCGAGAGAGCCTTCCAAAGACTACAGATAGTGCTGACCTTGGCACCAGTGCTACATGTCCCGGATTTCTCCCTGCCATCCATCCTCCAAAATGGATGCCACTGACACGGGCCTAGGAGCTGTACTGTCTCAAATAGAGAAGAACATCTTGTAACATTCATCACCCAGAAACGTACACCTGCTGAAACACGTTATGCAGCTTTCGAGAAAGAGGCCCTGGCCATAAAACGGGCTGTCGAGGAGCTCAGGTACTATCTTCTAGGTTGTTCCTACACCCTGGGTGACAGACCATGCCCCTCTGTAGTGGATGGCAAGGGCAAAGGACAGCAATGCTAGTCACCAGATGGTTTGTGGCTCTTCAAGACTTCCACTTCATGGTCAAATACCAAGCCAGTTCCGTCAATGTTAATGCTGATGCACTCTCTAGGATGTTCTCTAGCTGGTTAGGTCTGGTAAAGGTCTGGGTAAGGGTCTGGTAAGGGTCATTCCCACTCCCCCAATAGTTGACAGTTTTGTGTGTCTACGAGCGAAACATGCTTGATCAGCCCGCGAGGGGGCCTGTTGCTCTCACTTTGGCTCTCAGACCAGATTAGGAAGCCTGCTCCAGGCCCTCTTCCGTTCTAACAGAGAGTAATGTTATTGGCCCGATCTAGTTTTGAGGAACTGGATGTGATGGAAGTTGAGATACCATGAGTGAATCTGTCCCCTCCCTTGCCCCCACATATAAGGAGCTGGTAGATGTAATGATCCACGCCACGGCCAAATTAAAATTAGAGTGGCCAGTAGAAAAAGAAGAGATCGCCCCAGGTAGACTGGATGAGCGATTCCTCACAGGCCATTGGCTCCAGTGAGCCAGTGAGGTTATTTCTCAGAGCCTTCTTTGTGTCTTCTTTCTCTTTGAGTAAATAATCAGGAAATTTTCGATTTTGGGTGAACTATTCCTTTAAGCTTTGAGACTTTCCAATAATTGGACTGGTTGTTTATATGACAGTGAGATGATAAAAACATAAATTAAAAAATACAGTTTGGCATAAAATAGTTATTAATGAATAAGAGCCATTACAACAATTGTGTATATCAATAAACATTGCTTTGCTTGTTTGAGTATGCCAGTCATTCCAACACAGCAACTAGCAACCAAACATGAGTTTGTGGCAGGACTGTCTGTTTGAAATGACACACTTTCGCTTTAAAAAACTGCATTCTTTAAGTGGAATCGGAAGCAAAATTCTCTTCCCAAGTACAAACGAACAAAGTCAGCCGTCACAATTACAATTCAACATGTTTAATAGCAATTAGTCTGAATGTATTGAAAGGGTATGTGAGATGCATTGCTAGCAGTTTTTTTTCCCCCTAAACATAGAGTTCAATACATTTAGTGCTACTGTAAGATTCTGTGGTCATGCCCTGAATTGGATTGAATTATTGGTAGGAAGCAGAGAGAGGGGGGAGAGAGAGCGAATAAACGAATGAAAAGAAAAATAGAACCCTGTTCGCTGGAAAATGAAGGTCTGAGCGTGGGAGAAATGCCTTTTGGACTAGTCACTGTTAAAACTTGCAAATGTGCTCAGAGCGATGATTTGTGGTGATGCCTTTCTGTGACACACACACACATACACACTAACACGTCCATCTGAATGGATTGAGAATTGCCAAGAGTGGTGTTCTGAGATGGTCTCATTCTCACATTTGGTCATAGCTGACATATAACTTCAACCCTTAAATAGCATGTGCCGTCAAGCCCTTGGTCTAAAAAAGCACCAAAATGACGCAAGAAAAATGAAGAGAAAGAAAAATAGAGTTGAAAGGTAAATACATAGAGCTGTGAGCCTTTCCTCACACATACACCAGTGGTGACTGCTTTAAGACATCCCATGGAAAGCACAGCTTCCCCTAATTTTTTTTTTGCACTGAAATTTCATCTATCGAAAATTTTAGTTTTTGTGTCCAAAACAGACATTTATTTAGCACTTTGCACGTTTTGATAGTGTTCGGTGTCTATTTTGTCTCAGAGTCTCAACTCTAAAATCTAAAATGGCGCTAGCAACGCCAAGGTCATGGGTTCGATTCCCAGGGAAAGCGAGGACTGACAAAATGTAAAAATGTGTACTTTGAATGCAATGTAAGTCACTTTGGATAAAAGCGTCTGCCAAATGCCTAAATATATATAAATATAAAAAATAACTCTAGAGAAGAACATTTTGCTAAATACACTCACCTAAAAGATTATTAGGAACACCATACTAATACTGTGTTTGACCCCCTTCAGAACTGCCTTAATTCTACATGGCATTGATTCAACAAGGTGCTGAAAGCATTCTTTAGAAATGTTGGCCCATATTGATAGGATAGCATCTTGCAGATGATGGAGATTTGTGGGATGCACATCCAGGGCACGAAGCTCCCGTTCCACCACATCCCAAAGATGCTCTATTGGGTTGAGATCTGGTGACTGTGGGGGCCATTTTAGTACAGTGAACTCATTGTCATGTTCAAGAAACCAATTTGAAATGATTCAAGCTTTGTGACATGGTGCATTATCCTGCTGGAAGTAGCCATCAGAGAATGGGTACATGGTGGTCATAAAGGGATGGACATGGTCAAAAACAATGCTCAGGTAGGCCGTGGCATTTAAACGATGCCCAATTGGCACTAAGGGGCCTAAAGTGTGCCAAGAGAACATCCCCCACACCATTACACCACCACCACCAGCCTGCACAGTGGTAACAAGGCATGATGGATCCATGTTCTCATTCTGTTTACGCCAAATTCTGACTCATCTGACTCATTCTGGCAACATTTTTCCAGTCTTCAACTGTGCAATTTTGGTGAGCTTGTGCAGATTGTAGCCTCTTTTTCCTATTTGTAGTGGAGATGAGTGGTACCCGGTGGGGTCTTCTGCTGTTGTAGCCCATCCGCCTCAAGGTTGTGCGTGTTGTGGCTTCACAAATGCTTTGCTGCAAGAGTGTAATTATATATATATATATATATATATATATATATATATATATATATATATATATATATATATATATATATATATATATATATATATATATATATATAGAGTGGTTATTTCAGTCAAAGTTGCTCTTCTATCAGCTTGAATCAGTCGGCCCATTCTCCTCTGACCGCTAGCATCAACAAGGCATTTTCGCCCATAGGACTGCCGCATACTGGATGTTTTTCCCTTTTCACACCATTCTTTGTAAACCCTAGAAATGGTTGTGCGTGAAAATCCCAGTAACTGAGCAGATTGTGAAATACTCAGACCAGCCCGTCTCATGCCACCATGCCACGCTCAAAATTGCTTAAATCACCTTTCTTTCCCATTCTGATATTCAGTTTGGAGTTCAGGAGATTGTCTTGACCAGGACCACACCCCTAAATGCATTGAAGCAACTGCCATGTGATGTGAGACTTTTAATTTTGGTGCATCCCTATTTCTTGACATTACATTTTTTGCTCACCAGCCACTATGTTTCCCAAAGTTACTAGCCACTCACTCAGCAATTTCACTGGCCACAAATATTGCCATAGATATACGTTTAATATTATCTCATAATTTAACAGCAGGTATATTTGCCTGCTGTCAGTTAAAGACCTGACGCACGGATCCATTATACACTATACTATACACATGCGTTTTCTTTCTCAACTGTTTAGGTTCACTCAAAACATAACTGACTATGGTTATGTGAATACTTGCCAAGACCAGCATTATTTTGTGTGTATGACTGTTTAAGCACAATAAGCAGCAGAAAATATGTATGTATATGTGTATGTATATGTGTATGTACAGTTTTCTAACGGTTCTCTGTAAAAATAAAATAAAAAAAGATTCAAACCGTACCGTTCTCCACACACGGTTTGGCACGCACTTGCACCGCAGTTCATCTCAAATCTGACAATGCATCTATAATATGGTTTGTTGAAAATAATGTGTAAAACAGACAGTTCCACTAATGTAAGTTTCTGTCGATGGATACACGTGCTGGCTCCTCAGTGATACATTACCACATCGATAATAAAAGAAAAACATGGGCAAAACGTAGGTCTCTCTTTGTAAACTTTGTTCAATGTATGCGAGTGCTGCCGTATGTCCGAATATGACCAGTCGTTTTCGCCGTCATCACCCGGGTGTAGTGCAGGTATGTGCAGGTGAGACCTGAACAGCACACGTTGCCATCTGTGTTTAAACGAAACTCATTTAAGCCTTGCCAATTTAAACATTCAAAAGCCAGAAGACGCAATGAGAATTTGTCTGTGCACTGATCCAAAAGCGTGCACACGTCTCTCAGCGCGCAAATATTGAGTTCTCTTTCAAGTCTTGCTCTTGGACGGACAAACTCACACAAAAAGTATGTCAACATGTCCATCTTGATGAGTATCCTAGCAGACATAGTCCGTTTATGCCTTAAGTGAACTTTATACAGTCCAGAAAGACAACGCATATTCGTGCATTAGGTCTTAAAGGGGCAGTAGCCTTTACTGTTTAATGTCAAACAACAAAAGACAAGGACACTCACTGCTTTTGATTGAATAGCTTTTGTAAGTTTAATAAGGATTAATCTTTAATTTACAGTCAAATATGTAATGGTATTTTACATTTGATCAGTTTCCGTACCTGAAAACTAATGTTAGACCTTTCTGAAAAACCTGAAAAGCACTGTTTATTTTATTAGTATCTTTGCTTTATTTGTGCTGCTGCTTATATTTAAATTATTTGTTCTTATTTTCTTTATTTTTTTTGACAATAGTCCTTTTTTTCCCTGAACATAGCAAATACCGAACTGTACCGAAACCGTGAACATAAAACTATGACACAAACCGAATTGTGAGCAATCTGAACCGTTACACCCCTAACATATATATTCATAAATAATATGTTTTTTAAATGTAGTCTCTATACTTCATACATACATGCATATATATATATATATATATATATATATATATATATATATATATATATATATATATATATATATACATATACATATACACACACACACACACACACACACACACACACACACACACACACACACACACACACACACTCAAGTACACATTTTGCCACTGATAAATGTCATCTCGCTTTCCCAATATTGAACAGTACAAGTCGCCACTGGTATACACACACTCTCTCTTACACACACAGGCCCAGGACCCCTGTCCCTCTTGAGGCCTTCTGCGGGCCGATAAGATGCTATCAGTTGGCCCTTAAAGCACTTGAGAGCCACTTTAGGAGATCACTGGGGCAATTACCATGAAAAGTAAAAGATACTGCCTATATTGATGTTAGATTAATACTGACCACCTTCCAATTGATTTTTCTTCTTCCTCTAGCACAGTCTTACCCCATTTTACGTTAGCGGTGATCTGAATTTCTGATGCTAACGTTGTTTTATGGGGCAGTCTCTCTCTTACACACCCACACCTCGATAAACCTTTCGTTCGAGCACACTATCTATGGTTTCAGAGGCCGATCTAGAGAGGGAACGCTTCTTATCGGCTGATGTTATTCAATTGTCCCACGCCGATCAGAACCATTAGCGCTTGGTGCTAAATAATGCATCCTGTTTTAAAAGGCCCCTTATCTGGCTCCTGTTTGTTTCTAACATTATTAGTATCGGAAGGGTAATGACAGTAAAAAGGACGATATGAACTGATTGACAAAGCTGGGACATCTGAAAAGGACGCCGTCCATTTGGGAGGAGATGTCGAGGTTTATCTTATTGTTATTCAAAGGGCAACAATCCACAGGGGGACCCTGGGCGGCGATTTAAATGCGACTAATTTAAGTGCTGCTGATGAATCTACACACACTTTTTCACTATCTCTTGCTCTCGCTTTCTCTTAGACATACAGTCTGTTGCTATGAGACAGATTTATACGACGTTCCGGCCTCTGGTCCTTTCCAGCCCTTATCGCTGAAATTATGGGATGGCAGAAAGCCATTCAAATTCTGCTTAGGTTTCACTAAAAAGCTGTAACCGTGGTAACTGCTGCATCTTTTAATGCTACCTATCACAATATCAATCAGATAGTGCACAAATATTCAGTTTACTTAATGACCATGTATATTGTGGAAATAGCTAATAAAATGTACTAATTGGTGGGCCTTCTGAACAGCTAGTCCTGTAAAAGTATGCTGGTTTACGGTCATCAGAAACAAACGCATTTCTTAGCCAACTTGCTCCTGTAGCTTAAACAGTAGCATAATGCAAGCGACACCTATGTATTTGATTCCCATGGGAGCTCATAAAATGTGTGCCTTGAACGTAATTTAATTTGGTTTGGATAAAAGCATCTGCCAATTGTAAGAACAATAATTGAAATTTCAATATTTTTAACATGCTAAAAATTAAAGAGCCCATATTTTGCCCTTTTAAAAATTCATGGTTTTGTTTTTGGGGTCTACTTGAATACGTTTTCGTGCTTGAATGTTCAAAAAACATATCACATAAACACTTTTTAAACAACAAATTTTACAGTGCAGCAGCACCTCTCTTCCCAGTCTGTCAGTAACACTCTGTTTAGTTTCTTATCTCTATGAAGCCCCTCCTTCCGAAAAGCACAGTATGCTCTGATTGGTCGGTCAGCAGTGTTTAGTGATTGGTCAATTGCTTTGAGCGTGCTTCAGAAATGTAATTTCCCTTACCATAACCAGTTTCAACACACTACCAACACAACTCAGCCAGACCTCGCACTTTTGTGTTTGTTTATTTATAAAAAAAATTGGCACATGCCTTGGGCGGGAATTATTTAAATGACTATACGAGGAATAGTGTAATGTCCATTCCTGGAAAACTACAATTGAGGCGTTTCAGGGAGTTCAGAAACAGTGCTTGGAGTGAAACTTGGAGTGGACTTTATGCTTTGTAAATTTGCAGACTTTTATCAAGCTCAAACAGCAACGTTACACACTAAAAGTTGAAAATGTAAAAAAGCATAATATGTCCTCTTTAAAGTTAAACTGAATGCTAAAGACAACTGAACAGATTAAACCAACTAGCTGACCTCACTGATCAACTAGTTGGTTGTTGGATGACTAGTGGAACATCTTGGCTCATATATCCATTTCATCTTTCATAAAAGTACCCTTTTGTTGTATGAAGAATTGATATGGTTGCGTCATGTTCCTTTAGCATAGGCGCTAACAAAACTGTCCTCCCATTAGTCTTGTTTCACTTGGCACAGGCACTCAAAGTTTATTTCATCTTAAAATTTATGAGAGTCAGACTGTAAACAAACAAGCTGCAAGAAGCCTGACTTTGATGCAGCAGTACTGGTCATAGGCAGTTGGCATCAAAGTTAAGATAACATGCTACTCCCTCAGGCCTTTGTGTAGGCAAACAGTCAACCTGGATGCACATTACGAATATGATGACTACACTCAAAAAGGTGTACAAAAAGGTGCAGTGCTGTCACTGGGGTGGTACCCTAAGGTACAAAAGTGAAAAGGTACATCTTTGTACCTTACTCACCCCTAATGGTACATATTAGTAACTTAAAAGGTACATATCAATACTTTAAGAGTGTGTATTAGTACCTTAAAAGGTACATATTAGTACCTTTTCGGTTTTGTACCTTAGCTTGCTTCTAGTCTTTTTTTTCTTTCTTTTTTTTTTTTAATCAAGACTCGGGTTTCACGAGAGTCGTACATGAGTGCTGGGGATAACTAGAGCAATTTTTAACCAGACAAGCTACCGAGCAAGTTTACCAGTTTACCTATGTCAGAAAAGCCATCCATGCGATGCAAACATCAAATGTTTAGATGTTTATTTATTAGTTTATAAATCATGGACTATAGTAAAAGTTTTTTGACATTGTAGCATAGTATTGTGAAAAGGAACTATATCAGTGATGAGAGATAAGTCTTTATTAAATCGATAATCGGCCCCGTAATCATCATTTGTGTGAAACTGCCACTCGTGTTCATTTCAGATGGAAAATGTTTATGTATAGGCACATTTTTGGAGTTCTGCAAAAATGTACATAGAGGCATGTTTTCCCCAGTGCACCTATGTTGATTAAAATCCCAAAGCAGAGGCTTAACAGAATGTAATATGTAGTTGACAAGAAAACAACCATACCAGCCAATGAGAACACCTTAACAACTACCTAGCAATGCCCTGGTGACCACTCAGAACAACTTAATGTTATGCACCTCAAAAAGTTCTTCAGAAAATATAAAAATGTAGTTGATTTTGATCTGTAAAATGATTCTTTTGAAACAGAGAACACATTTAGTCAGGGCAACCGCACAAACATGATTATTACAAGCATGTGTGTGTGTGTGAAAGAACTAGAAATGCCAGCTAACTGTTTGTCTTTTCCATTTGAAGCTGGCAGCAGCATCAGTTACAGATCCCGTCCATAATCCATCTGTGTCCCGCTCACCCCTCTCAGTGTAATCAGGGCGCTAATTCAAATTTGGGAGGAAGACAATCCGTGACGGACGTTTTTTGTGCAACTCCAAGTGCCGTCCCCCGTGACCGACGGAAAATGTGGTGCAAAACTGTCTAAAGGAGAAATAAAAAGACTGAAGACTAAAGAATGAAGTGAAAGAATACCAATGAGCACTTACAGAAAAGGTAAAGACATGGGCATAGATAGTGAATTAAAGTTACCCAAGCACTTAGGACTGCCTAATATAAAATAACACCTCGTCTTCTACAAAATCATCACTCTTCGCCTCATTTCATCTATCTGCGGAGGAGAATACACCCCAGACGTGTAGAGTAAAATAAAGTAGACTATCCTCCGCAGCCCTCAATTATGTGTGGGTGAGAGGTAATAGTGAGGAAGAAGTTTCGGATAAGGTACTGTGCTCCCATGCTTCTTTTCTCTGCCGGCAGCCAGCCACATCTCCGCTGCGGTTTAAGGCAGTGTTGAGTTACGGCTCAGCAAACCACGTTATTGCATTTGCAGCCTCCTTCCTCTCATGAGCCTTCACTGCAGCTAATTAAGACGAGCGTGGACTCATCAGAATAATACACACCTTACAGAGGAAAGAGAGGGATTCTGAGAAAGAATAGGAAAGAGAAATTTCTTTGTGGACATATTCTGTTCCCATTCACTCTTTCACTTTCGGTTTGATATAGCAATGTGCCTTTGGCTTGAATCCAAGGACATTTTCGCTGTATTTACTGTGACTGCACTATTGACATCGTCATGCACATCCTCAACAGAAACCCAGACTAGAATCTATTTTAATATAGGTGACAACACCCATTTCCCCTAATGGCTGGATATTTTTGTTGTCTGTTGCAATAATCTTAATAATCGTATTTTTCTTTCTTACGTATATAATGCAAAATGTACTACTTCTGACTTACTTTGAGTTTTTACAGTGCGAACCTTGCCGCTATGATAAGGTGTTGTAAATGGTTGGTTTCCAGGGTGTTGCTATGTCACTAAAATGTCATTTTTAGTGTGTTGCTATGCGGTTCCTATGGTGTTTTGTTGTTACTAAGCTGTTGCTAAGGTGTTCTGAATACTGTATTTTTTAGCATAATACTTTGAAGTTCCAAGATTTAGGCCCTGCTTACACTAGTGCGACAAATAGTTATCTATCAGGATGTGTATCCAATGTTATACTAAGTTTAAGGTTAGGATGTAGGTTAGGATTAGGGACTATATTGTTTTAGCGCTGTGTTTGCAATCACCACTGTGATTGACATGATCAATGAAAAAAATGGGCTGTGGGGAGGGACAAAAATTATATTAGATTCATAATGTTATGTGAGATTGATAGGGCATTGGTGTTCTGGGTGGTTCGTTGATTTGACAATTATTAATTTGGTAGTTGCTTTTATTTAAAGTATATCGGTTCTTGTATTCCCTGGAATTTTAAATTAATCTATGACTTTGGTGTTGCTTGCACCATGCTCTGCTATTTGATCTACAGGAACGTTTGAATTGTCCTGTTCCCACAGCAGCTTATAGGAGGGGCCCAAATACTCTTTTTGACCAAAGAACCAAACCTAAGCCTTTTCCATGTTTGTGATAGCCATGAAAAAGGTCTGTAATTAAAGTGAATACCAAAAATGGTTAGCCCTCCTTTAAATACAAGTTTTTTTCCAGCTTTTTCAACTCTTTCCCCGCCATTGATGAGTTCTCGTCTTTTATGAGAAAGCGTTTCCCTGGCTTTCTGTGTTTTCAATGTTATAAAGTATGGGGCGCTATGACGCTTCTTCTGAAAGAGTACTGAATCGCCTAATCAAAACAGGAAAGAAGATGCAGAAACAAGCGATAACATATGTAATCATAAACGGCATATAAATCAAAACATTACTGAATGAAATGTCGACCCAGGACGAGCTATAGGACTGTGAAACTTTGGGGGTGTTGATGGACTCGATCTACTCCATCTATGTTTTGATCATCATTCTGAATCTGATCCAGATGTAGTCTTTGACATATTCAAGTGTTGATAAAAAAAATAAAAAAAATAAAAGAATGCATGAAGCTAGAATAAAACTGTTAAAGTTTTTTTTTTTTTTTTTTTTTTAATCAGAGGGTCTGTTCTTTCTTGATATATTGTTCAGATATTCATACAACAAAATATTCTGGGGGCCATGACATTATTGTGAAAATGATAAAAAACGCTGGCAGGGAACAGAAAAGGGTTTTTTTTTTTTTTAAATGCTGGCGGGGAAAGAGTTAACTATTGATTTTGCCAAGTGAAGTTCTGAATTTAAATGAATTATAACACAGTGGGAGGATGAAATGAAGAAGTGGCCTGACATACCTTATGAGAACATTTTCAGTTATTTTGTGTCATCACTCATGGCATTACAGTGGCTGCAGCATTTCTATATCGTAAAGAAGTGGCCAAATATTAAAGGGATGATGTTCCATGGGTCTGCCATTAACAAAGTGGAAATTTTGATGGTTTACATGAACTACTGCTGTGTTTAGAACCTTAATAACATCATTTTACATCCACCATTTTTTAATGCATCATGTCACATATGAACTCAAAATGGCAATTGAACAGTTAATGCAACTGATACAGTATTAATTATTCGACTAAAACATAAAAATTACAAGCAACTCGCATTGCCAGTGTGTTCACAGCACACATTACAATAATGCTTTTAACCAAAGCCGACAAGCTTCTTGCAGCGTGCAGATCATAGGTTGCGTGGACTATGGTCAAAACAAATATCTTGCAGGTATTTTTTTACGTTTGAACCAGCTATATGGCACCCCCTAAATGCACAAAGGATGACAGCCTTTTTGTAGTCCATATTAAAAGTTAACTAGCCAGTCAAAACAGTCATTGCAAAACTATGGGTTCACAATACAACTACGATTAACGGAAGTGGCTTACTGGAAATCTAACACATTTTATTTTTAAAAAATGGCGGTGCCCGCTCTTGCATGAAAAATAAAGTGGATATGGTTTGTTCAAATTAATAGTGATAATTACTTTGGCAAACAACACTAATGACTGGCTGTACTTTATCTTGACATGAGCTGACTGGTTACCGTAACATCTTCATACATTCTGACTGCCTTCTGTGTCTTTTAACCCATACTGAGCTCCAATTTGATGTAGCTAGCTGCAAGACTTAGATGAACCAATTATGATGTCTACAAAACCTCCATAGCACTCTGTAATTCCACAAAATCCTTTAATGCCAAAACAAACCACACAGCTATTGTCAACATAAGCCATATTCTTCAATCTCCAGCATAGCCTCTGGCCATATGATCATTCAGCACTCTTTCAAAAATCAGTCTTCGACATTGTCGTTCCATTTGCAAACCGCAAGTGTCTCGAAAGAGGGAAATGCTGTGGAAATGCTGTGGGAACCCTAAATGTTTCTTAGAATTAAGTAGTAAATGTTACTTAGTTAGTTAGGTAGTGGTTAAGTTTAGGTATTGGGTAGGATTAAGGGATCTAGAATGTGGTGTTTATGGAGCAGGGACAAGGACAATTTTTTTTATTTTATTTTTTTGCGTTCCCTCGCAAAACTTTTGCGTCCCCCCTAACCCGATCTCATGGCAATTTGCACGTATTTTACGAGGTGGCTAATTCATACAAATTTGTACAAACTCACATATTTTGCTATATTGTACGAGATGAAAAGATGGTCAATTCGTATGATTTTGTACAAATGACCTCCCCCTAACCCCGCCCCTAAACCTACCCATCACTGCAGTATAGACAAATCATATGAATCCATACGAGTGAGGATGTACAAATTGTACGAGGTCGTTCAAATATGTACGAATTGGCCATGAGATGTCATGAGATAGCGTTGCTATCAGCCACCTGCTCAGAGATCTATTCATATTATAAGGCTCATTTTAAGGAAAATTAGGTTGTAGCTCGTTGTCTACGTTAAAGATGTGTCATTTGTGTTTAGCTCACGAGTTATTGATCCAGGAAGTTCAAATCTGTGAATATGCCAATTTTACTGAACTTCTTGAACTAAGCACTGACCTGTATTTCTTTATACTTTATCCAAGTTCAACATAAAACTATGAACCGCTCTATTGTTAACGTACTGAGCTGTTTTTCAAACACTGCCAGCAGGACATTACATGAAGTGTAAGTTACTCACAGCAGGTTTTGCGAGAGAATGCAATTCTTTGCGAGGGAACGTAAAAGATTTGAAAAAAAAAATATTTCCTCCCATCCTACATTTTTTCCACCACCATGTCCCTTTAGGGGCTCAGTAGGTTTTACTAGAAGATAAGTGAAATCTAGATATTACATAGGAGGAACTGACAACCCTTCACTGTAAACGAGAACCAAAAGGAAGGGATACTTAAATATCACAGGCGTATCTGTTTCCCTGATGTTAAGGAAATCTGCGCTAGCAATCTTGAGGGTCACGGGTAATCTTGACCTCTTCAATTAGAGAGATATTTTTATAATATATTGATTAGCCTACATTTGTAATGTAGAATATGGTTCATATTTCTCATTGTGTCTCATTCTCTGTCTCTCCCCAGGCCAAACTCTAGCAGGCGGGCTTGGGAAAGGAAATTGTAGCTCTCTGCCTCTTTATATGTGGAATATAGACGCTACCATTGCTGCCCAAGTCAAGGAAATATCCTACTTACAAGTTTGGAAGCATATCATAATCCTGATAATATGTGTTCAATGATTATGATTATGAATGTTTTATAAGAAAATAATTTCCATTGTCAGGCTTCCACAGAAAATCATGGGAAATGTTTTGTTGCAAAGGCCTGTCAGCTAGTATATTTTCTGGAAAGTTGCAGATTAAGTTGCAATTAAGGTTAGCCTAAGAATTAGCCTACGACAACACTTCAAATTACTGGAAGCAATCTTTTGTTTTTTTCTTCTCCTGTAGTTTGAAAGTTATATTGAGTATCGAAGTAGGCCAGTTCTTTTAGCAGTGCTCATGCCAGTCCAAAGAGCCTTAGGCGTTCTTCAGTACATTCTAAGATAAAACTAGCGCCATTAATGTAACTCTCTGGTTACTGCTAGTGGTTTTAACACAGCTACCTTTCTCAGAACATGGTTAAAAGGAAGAATTCCGCAGAAAGGAGCCCTTAGTTCAGTGGGGAAAAAAATTGGTCAATTTAATGCATCCATGCTGATTAAAAGTATTAATTGTTTTAATAAAATCTTACTTACACACATATACACAGCGATTTAGGAGAGTGTATTGTGTATGTATGTAGAATCCTACCAATAAAATGACACTAATATATAGGAGAAAGCTAAAAAACTGTGTGAAAATGTCAGGTGGTGTATCCACACACAAACACACCTTTACACATTTGGTGCTAGTGGATGGTTAAACCACGAGAGGAAGAAACCTTTACACAGTCCTTTATTAACTTCACCGACAACTCAAACACCTCACCACATCCCCCTACACACACAGACACACACAAACTGCCTTCTCAGAAACTGTTAGTGACACCTGTTCTGTTGTGCAATTTTCCTTAAACACATTTTCAAGTGAAATCACATGTATACCAACAACAAAAAGTCTAGTATTATTAAGTCCAACTAACAAGTGTCGACATTCCTTCATCATATGCAGTAAGACAATATGATCATAGGTTAGATTTCAATAATCTAAAGAACCTTTCCATGGATGTTAAAGGTTCTTCATGGAACCATCAGTGCCAATAAAGAACTTGTATTGTTAAGAGTGTTGACTAGTAAATTCTACAATAATTAGTGGTGTTTCTCTCTTGAGAAGTAAAAATGTTGCTGATCAGTACGTTTTAACAGAAAGGAGCATGTCTTGCAGACAATCAAAGTTCAGCCTCACAACAAGTGTGGGAGAATTTTTGCTGTACGCAGGAATAGGGGCCATTGGTACAGCTGCTTCCTGCTGTAATGTGGGCACACACACTCACACACACACATACACTCACACACAGTTTACCAGGAGCTGTGTGACTAAAAATTCTAAACCTGTATTAAAGAAACAAGTCATGGCTCATTCTGTTCTATTTGATGTAATATACTACAAAAGTTGGGACACTGTACAAATTGTGAATAAAAACAGAATGCAATGATGTGGAAGTTTCAATGTTTTATTCAGAATACAACATAGATGACATATCAAATGTTTAAACTGAGAAAATGTATAATTTTAAGGAAAAAATAAGTTGATTTTAAACTTCATGGCATCAACACATCTCAAAAAAGTTGGGACAAGGCCATGTTTCCCACTGTGTGGCGTCCCCTCTTCTTTTTATAACAGTCTGCAAACGTCTGGGGACTGAGGAGACAAGTTGCTCAAGTTTAGGAATAGGAATGTTGTCCCATTCTTGTCTAATACAGGCTTCTAGTTGCTCAACTGTCTTAGGTCTTCTTTGTCGCATCTTCCTCTTTATGATGTGCCAAATGTTTTCTATGGGTGAAAGATCTGGACTGCAGGTAGGCCATTTCAGTACCCGGATCCTTCTTCTACGCAGCCATGATGTTGTAATTGATGCAGTATGTGGTCTGGCATTGTCATGTTGGAAAATGCAAGGTCTTCCCTGAAAGAGACGGCGTCTGGATGGGAGCATATGTTGTTCTAGAACTTGGATATACCTTTCAGCATTGATGGTGCCTTTCCAGATGTGTAAGCTGCCCATGCCACACGCACTCATGCAACCCCATACCATCAGAGATGCAGGCTTCTGAACTGAGCGCTGATAACAACTTGGGTTGTCCTTGTCCTCTTTAGTCCGGATGACATGGCGTCCCAGTTTTCCAAAAAGAACTTCAAATTTTGATTCATCTGACCACAGAACAGTTTTCAACTTTGCCACAGTCCATTTTAAATGAGCCTTGGCCCAGAGAAAACGCCTGCGCTTCTGGATCATGTTTAGATATGGCTTCTTTTTTGACCTGTAGAGTTTTAGCCGGCAACGGCGAATGGCACGGTGGATTGTGTTCACTGACAATGTTTTCTGGAAGTATTCTTGAGCCCATGTTGTGATTTCCATTACAGTAGCATTCCTGTATGTGATGCAGTGCCGTCTAAGGGCCCGAAGATCACGGGCATCCAGTATGGTTTTCCAGCCTTGACCCTTACGCACAGAGATTGTTCCAGATTCTCTGAATCTTTGGATGATATTATGCACTGTAGATGATGATAACTTCAAACTCTTTGCAATTTTTCTCTGAGAAACTCCTTTCTGATATTGCTCCACTATTTTTGGCCGCAGCATTGGGGGAGT
>CM031946.1:16683171-16785671 GCA_018749465.1 Paracanthobrama guichenoti
ATGGATGTAGTGAGCTGCCTATTTAGGCAGTATTTTAAGGCATCATACCAGTAGTTGTAGTCTCAGTTGTAGTTTGCATACAAACCGCAGCAAAATTATGCTGCCTTCTAAGATACTTTGTTTGGGCGAATTAAAAGGAGCATGAATCCTTTGCATATGAGGTAAACCTAGAATTATGAAAGCGAATTTCTGCCATATAAGAAAAAAATGCTCAATTTTGACATACTAAAATCTATGAGATGAAAAGTACATTTTGACAGTCATATTTATGACACAATAAGGACATGAAAAGTCGAAATTGACTGTCATAATATTGACGTATGTCATAATTATGAATTTGTAAGTCAATTTTAACTTTTCATGTCATAATTGACTTCATCTCATAGATTTTAGTGTCAAAATTAAGCATTTAAGCAAATTTTCATCTCAAATAATTATTAGTATTGATTTTTTTTTACTTATGTCATAATTATGATTTTGAAAGTTATATTTATGAGATGAAAAGTCAAAATTATGACATAATATAAAAAGTTTAAATTAATTATGATTAATTGTAATTAAATTGTATTTAATTTTTTTTTTTTTGTCATAATTTCTATAATGTGCCAAAGCGTGATTTCTTATGACGGGAAAAAAGTTGGAAAGTTTGGAAAGTTGGCAAGTTGGATAAAATGTTTGATATATTCGAGATAAAACATTTTATTTATAGATGGTAAGATGGTGGATGAGCGAGAAAAATGAATTTCACTAATGAAAAATATGAGTTATTTGATTCAATATTTGTGTGTTCTATGAATTATTAAGCTTATTAGTGAGGCCTGCTGTTAGCTTAGCAACAAGCTAACACAAAACTTGACTCGAATCAATTGTATGTTGTGTCTTTGTGGTTCACATGAGAGGGGCTATTTGTGTGATGTGCAAAATTGCTGTAGAGCATTTCACTTATGAGCTCAGTCATGAGGTACAATTTCAGTAGCTTGCAAGATAGCAGAAAGCAAAGCAACTAACTACGGTAGGTTTGGGAACGGAGTTCATCTTAACTGAAGCCTCCAGAGGTCTACAGAAAAGAACTTTGCACTGTAGCATAAACTTGCTCTGTCACGTCTGACCCTTCACAGAACTCATTGATGCTGTTGATAGATACTAAATGTCACATAAGACCACAAACTCAGCACTGTCGTTTGTGTGTGTGGCCTGGTAAACCTTACCAAATGGGGACAAAATGTCCCCACAAAGATGGCAATATCTGAAATCCTTCTCCTTGTGGGGACAATTTTTGGTCCCCATGAGGAAAACATCTTATGAATCATACTAAGTGATGTTTTTTGAAAATTTAAAAAAGCAGAAAGTTTACTATGCTGGGTAGGTCTAGGGGTAGGGTTAGTGTAAGGGGATAGAATATACGGTTTATACAGTATAAAAACCATTACGTCTGTGGAAGTCCAAATAAAACATGGAAACAAAACGTGTGTGTGTATTTCAAATCACTTCTGAAAGTTCATATATTGCTTCACTGGTATTTTACTGCCAAAATGTTGTGGAAAAATATGCTTTAACATATCAGTTCAGAATCTTTGTGATGACACACTAACGTTTCACCCACCTTTGAGTTTTCCTGTGAAAATGTCAGAATTTCAACATTTTGAAGTGTAATTCTACGTGTGAGAGGTGGGGCTGTCAAGTTTGCGGTAAAAAAAAATGCTTTTATTAGGTAATGCATTTATTGTAGACAGTTACTGAAGTATAAGCATCCAGTGTTGTACAAAACATGGATTCTTGCTTTACTAAGTAACTGTTGCTCCCTGATAAAAGAAGATGAACTCAAAGAAAAGAAAAATTACCATAGAAAACGTTTGCGCTTATGTGTGCTACAATACCCCATGTGCCAACACTGAGAAAATAAATAAATAAAAAATAATAGAAAAAAAAAGAGAGATCTATTTAATATCTCAATTGTTTCTCCTAGATAGCAATGCTATTAAAATGCTCCTATTAAGCTGTTTTAAAAGTTCCTAATTTTTTTGGAGACATCCTACAATGTGTCTACATCCAAGGTAAAAAAATAAAAATAATAATAATAATAAATAAAAAAAATATTATAACATAGATTGCACATCACTTAATTTCTTTGAAAATGGTTAATTAGAAGATTCAGTCTCTCTAAAACCCCTTATTTCCGCCCAGCCGACTCTGCTCTGATTGGGCAGATGACCCAATCTGCTGTGATTGTTCTACAGCTTACAGTACTAGTCAGAAATGAAAACCCCATAACCATATCTGAATTTCAGCTCCGGAAACTTCCTCAGCACTTTAAAAACAGTGATACGAACAGTAACGATTTTACGTATAAATTCCAGGGTGGGTCCTCTACCTTTGATTAAACCCATCTACTATTGGAAGTCCGTATCCTGTCCTCTTTGCTGCTGTGACAGAAGAACGGAACCAAAACTGCGAAGGACTTCTCTCTAAGATGGGGATCTTCCTGTTCCCGCTCTCTCCCGTGTCCGCTAAGATAGACACTTCGGCAGAGGATTGCTTATGCGGAATTCGGCAGGACGTTCGCCCGTTGGAGAGGTATGTGGAGGAATTCGCTGAGCTATCTAGTTTGGTGAACTGGCCAGATGCTTGTTGTAACGATGTATTTCTGATGGGCCTGGACGAGGACACTATCCGATACTCTGAACCTGCCTGTTCCCTTTTCCTAGTCGAAGCAATTAATCTCATTCTGTTTCTAAACGATTCCGAGTTTGAAATTGAAGCGGTTCAAGAAAGGAAGTGTTTTCCTCATTCAGTCCCCTCAGAAAAACATGCAGCCTGGTCAGCTCACCCACAGTCAGTTTCCTCCACCTATCCCTCCAGTGGGTCCTCCCATAGGGTCCTACACATACCTATGCCCGAACCTCGGGAAAAGATGGCTGCCGTGAGATCAAAGCCGCCAAGAAGGGCCCGATCCAGTCCGCAAAACGGCTCCAGCCCACGAGACTATACCATTCCACGAGTACTTCACACCACCCCTGAGTTCTCCAAATAATTTTTTTTGGCGGGGGCTATACACCCGTGGGTGGGGAATATGTGGGTGGGGCTCCTGTTCTGCCATGGAATCCCGAGGATCCTAATCCGCCATGGACTCCCGAGGATCCTAATCCGTCAAGGACTCCCGATCCGCCATGGACGCCCTAGGATCCTAATCCGCCATGGACTCGCGATCCGTCATGGACTCCCGAGGATCCCGATCTGCCGCGGATGCCCGAGGCTCCCGACCCGCCATGGCTGCCCGAGGCTTCCGACCCGCCATGGCCGCCCGATGTCCTAGTCCCGCCCTGGAGACCTCTGTACCTGTCCGCACCTTCCCAGCACCTACATGTAGGTCTCCAGGGCGCCCACCCCCCGTCCCCGGTGTTACATCTAAGGCGCGAGGATGCGCCTACCAGGAGGGGGAGGTAATGTTACATGTCACGCCTGTCCTGGACTCCATTTCCCATCATCCTCCCTGGCCCACACCTGTAATCACTTCCTCATCATCTCTCCCGCTCCCTGGATTCCCTGCACCTGGTCGTCATCATCAGCACTCCCGTTATATTGTCTCACTTCCCTGCACTCCCTGTCCGTTCTGATGTCTATGACGATGTCAATGATGTCTAGTGTTTATGATGTTACTTAGTTGTTTGGTTATGTCCTGTTCACTGTATTCTTCTACGAACCCATCTACTATCGGAAGGCCGCATCCTGTCCTCCTTGCTGCATCACCAGACTGTGACAAATTGGGTTTACGTATATACATGAAAATGTATATCTTCCTTTATGTTTTAGGAAAAATATCCCTCTCAAGAAGATGTCATATTTTGAGGTTCTTGTCATTAAAAATTTCATCTCAACGTTGTCTCCAATTATGCACAGATTTGCCAAGATACAAAGTCTTAAATAAAAAGTCAGATCTCAGTATACAAACTCAAACATTTTTAATCAAATTCTTCCAAGACTATGAGCTATAGTCATTCTATAACTTTAAACTCTAACCTAACTCTTACCTAATTTGTTTCCATTTGGCTCCTCCTAAGGAATATTAGGAGAACTATCTGAGATACTCAATTGATACGTAACTGAGAACATTTCGCTCTGATACATTGTGCAATGCAAAAATATGCAGTATGAATTCCAGCTTGCGTACCTAGAAGCATCTGCATTCACAAAACTACACAGAATATTTTAAATCTTACAGAGAACTGGGTGAAATACAGATTTGTGTTTTTGTTTATCTAAGTGGGGATAATCTTCTCTTATACCAGATTTACCTGTTTATTTATTGAACTGATACCACAATACATCCACATTCAAAGTTTAAAATGAAAAGTATGTTTTGAACAGAGTGCATGTACTTGTGTATGAGTTTATGCATGTGAATGTGTGTAGAAGTGTGACTATCAGCTTTACTGTCAAGTACTATCACCGTAGACACAAATACACACACACACACATCAACAAACTAGTCTCGATTGATCCTGAAAGAGTGTAAAACCGAATAGGTTTCATAGGAGAGAGAAGGAGAAGGAAAAACATGAAATTCACAGTATATCTCAGCAGAGCATATACTGAAGTGCTGAATAGCACTGATGCGTGCGTGCGTGTGTGTGTGTGTGTGTGTGTGTGTGTGTGTGTGTGTGTATGAGGGAGAGAGAGTCCTCTAATACTGATTAGAAATAGGATTAGTGGATTATTTGGGTTTGGGATGGAGGAGAATGTTGAGGGAGACACTTTTCTCCCATCATTCTGTTCATCCAAAGATTTCTCTCTCTCTCTCTCTCTCTCTCTCTCTCTCTCTCTCTCTCTCTCTCTCTCTCTCTCTCTCTCTCTCTCTCTCTCTCTCTGATTGTGCATATTTGTTTTGTGACACTAGAATATCTCAAACAGTAGATGTATTTGTTGTAAATAAATACTGGTTACAATGCTCTCAATATGTGCTCTATCTCTGCAGTCTTTAAGATAAGCTCAAATATCACATTTCGACATGGCTGCACTTTTACAGACCGTTCTGGGAGATCCAATGTCCACCAGTATACTGGTGTATACTTCTATGAATTAGGTGTCTTTTCCCTTTAGAAAAGATGATATGATTTGAAACATTGGAAATGACTTAAGGTCATGACACCACAGCTTGTTAGAAAGAATATTTTATGCTGATATTTTCAGTAACTGCTCACTATACAGTCTCAGAAACAAATCTGCGAAAATTGTACCTTTGGGGGTACAACAGCTTGTCACTGGGTTAGTACCCTTAAAGGGACACCTTTGTACCTTTTTACACCTAAAAGGTTCATAGTAGTACATTAAGGTACATGTATCGCTGCTCTAAGGTACTAATATTAACCTTTTAAGGGTGAAAAAGGTACAAAGATGTCCTTTTTTAAAGGTATACTGCCCCAGTGACAAGTTATTGTACCCTAAAGTTACAATTTTTACGTTTTGTCTGTGAGTGTACAAAACCATGTTGACAATAGATGGTTGATCTAATAAAATATTAGATAATATGACAAACAAGAGGTGACATTTACTTGGCCAGTGTAGACTTGTACACATTTATTGGCTTCAGTGATTTTTCATTCATTTTCATAAAATTAAAATGTGTATTATGTTATTCAAATTAAATTAGTTGCAATGGTAACAGGGTTGAAGCAATTTGTTGGCACAACTTGTCTTATACTGAAAAAATTGGTCACTAAGAATTTGCTATTAAATCTCACAATTAATTACAAATAAACTACAAGTATCAAATTGAATTAAATAATTTTTTTAAGTAAAAACACTAATATAGTATTCTCTAATTATTACAGTGTAGTAAGGTTTGTAACAGCTATTCCCTGTTAAAGTCATTATTTCAAATAATGAGGGTCACAAAACACACCTGTTCTGATGAATGACCCATACAACACAATCTGGACCAATTTTAAGGACACTGTGTCAAAGATTACCAGAAATCCAATGTTCATGTGGACCGTTTTAGTTGTGAATATTAGAATTTAGAGTTGAAGGAGAGCTATTACACACCACTTCCTGTGATGGAATGTGTCATCACACCTTTTTTTCTTTCTTTTTGAGGGAAATTCCACTCCAAAAAGAGATGAGAACATGATGAAAGACGGAATTAAGTAATCAACGTTTTTAACCTTTCTCTGTTCTTTAGCTTTGAGCGCTATGTGCCAGCTTTGAAAAGAGAAGGCAGTCAATGTGTAGCACCGGTGAATGAAGAAAATAAGACAGACAGAGAGAGAGAGAGAGAGACACTTCATTAGGTCTATATGGAAATTGATGAAAGCGGACCGTAAAATAGGTGGTCCTGACGTGAGCATGCTCATTGAAGGAAGCCTGAAACATTACACGACTGTGCCAAAGAAAAATGTAACCTCATAATCTGCATGTCATCTAATAACTTCATAAATGGCCTTTTTATTTTCTATTCACTCTCACTTTCCTTGTCCAGTCATATTACTTAGGCCCGAAATATACTCTATGCAAGTATGTAAACCCAACACTTCAAACTATGCAAGTTCAATGTTGCATACCGAAATGTGTCAGAACCCAATTCATAATGCTAAGCAGTTAAGTCCACTTCATGGTCTCCAAGCCCTGCATCTTATTCATGAATCACCTGAAATCAAGTTTAAGCAGATACCAAATACACTGGTACAGTAAAAGTCTTTTCGGTGCAAGCATCTCCTTTTTTTATGAAAATAAGGCTGGCATTAGCATAAACTGTCTTCTATGATTAATTTTGTCCTTCAGGTCAACTACTGTCATGGTGGAGCAACAGTAAGAGAAGAATCTTGCTGAGCAGATTAATTCACGTTAAATTAGCTAAACAATACTCAACATCATAAATATTAGCTGCCTGAACAGATAACACATCTAGTTTAAAGGGGGCATGAACTGCATTGTTTTATTGTTTTGTAAATGTCCTGGGGTGCTCTTATAATGTTGATTTTTACATCAAAAATTGTCACAATTTAGAAATAAAAGGCATTTTTCCTACCTTGATTTTAGCCCTCTGATTTGAACGCTCTGTTTTAAGGGGCGTGTCTGCTGTGAGACTTTAGTGTAAACGCCCACTGCTGTGATTGGCTAACATGTTTGCATATGAAATAGCTAAGTATTACATGTGGAACGCTCTCAAAATCTTTTAGCACATTTTTACTATTACAGCTCTCAAGGTTAATTAATCGTAAAAAAGTGTTGATTATAGCGTTATATTTAGATCTGTGGCAAAATATTTAGATTGTGGCATGAAAGGTTGCAGCGATGAGCCGATCACAGACATGTTGATCTCATGAATGAAGTAATCTCATCATTGCAACATGATTTCTGCACTCTCACGAATGCTTCCATCATAACTAACAGTGCAAACATGATGTATATAAGATGCATTGATTATAATGGGAGTTTTGGCACGAGTCCAGAACTCAGTCACTGACAAACTTGCACTGTTTCATTGACAGCTCCAGTGATTTCAAAGGGAGCGTAAATTATATATAATTTAAATCACAGTTTAAATAACAGATTATTTTCATCCTGCTAAGAGAAACGACGTGAAGTTGACTGCTTAGTCACTGGTTTGATTTACTGACACACAGACAGAGATCATCTGACTGTACACAAATCGTTTACAAATCAGAAATCACTAGTCACAGATCAGGCATGAGAATTAACACGGTTACTTACATGTTGTGGCATTACTGCCAAGTCCAAATCGTAAAAGTTTGTTTGCAAAGCCTGCACCAAATCTGTGATTTTTTGGTAAATCCACAGTGAAATGTACCAAATACAAACAAATAATGCTCAACTGAGTTCAACATTCACATTGTTGAAAATAACCACATTCCTAGCATTAAGATCCTTTGGAAGGTAATGTTATTTTTAGTCCAGTGATCCTGTATTGCTTTTCTCTCCTCGTCATCTCACTAACACGGCAGTGGGTGGGGCCAAAGTTGCAATGATGAAGTAGGCGTTCATTTTCTTCTGAAGAGGCGGTCTTTCGCCAATCTATTATGACATAAACAGGCATATTCCACAATGAGTCATTCTCTGGGTTCGGTTACAGTAAAAGCTGTTTGTGGACTAACAAGGAAGTAACAGTTTCTCAGTTCATGACCCCTTTAAAGTCAGCATAAAATTAATTACAATCATCATGTGACATATTGAAATGGCACACTTTATATACAGTGTTTATATTACAGAGTTACGTGTTTTCGCCACAAGACCGTAAGTGTATATAAAGTGTGCCATTTGGGACAGGGCATATTTCTCTTTTGATTTCATGGTGAATGGAACTCTATCGCCCCCTTGAGTAGTGAGTTATTTTACCGCCACAGTAAAGGAAGAATGCACGTTCACTAAGGCCCGGGTATACTTAATTTTCTGCGTTCCGCTCTGTCACGCGCACAGCTTTCAAAGTGTATTCAACCACGGATGAGCGCGGACAGATGAGTTCAATACAACTGGTTTTATATACTCTACAAGACGTCAGAGGGCAACACTGAGTCATGTCATTTACAGGACATGCGCTCAGAAGGATAGAAGAAAAGTGGCCAATCCACCAGTGCATGCAAAGTTTAAAACAAGAACCAATGCCAAAAAAGTATGGAGAGTGATATGCTGCTTTTGATTATTGTTTTTGGAACAGCGTGTTGTTTTGTATCGCTCTTTCCGCATTTTTTTTGTTTTACTACTACAACTGTGTATTGCCACCTAGTGGACTCTTTGGTCTTAACATTCACCTTGCGCATGCGCTGTTGTACGTGCACCATCCGCGTGGATGGCCAAAGTATATACTTTGGGCTTAAGTATGTACAATATGACCAAATGCTTACAACATGTTGGCTAAGCAATAGTGTTTGCGTTTGTGTAATTGTTTTTTGACATAGAGTCTCTTTTTCCTATTTTCTCTTTCAAGATGCATTTCACATGTATATAATATTTAAGATTTACTCCTTCATAAGAGAGAAATGTTTTGGATTTGTCAGGGCCTTTTGTAAGGCAATCAAAGCTCAGAATGACAGTTAAAGCGAAGCTTCCTGTCATCAACAGGCCAGGTGTGTGTGTGAGGGAGAGAGATGAGATGCGTAGGTGAAAAATTGCTCTTATTGCTTCCAATACATACTAAGTCTTGCGGCAAAGCTTTATTAGACCACAAACTGACATCGACCTCAGTCCTGTGTGTGGGAGCAGGTGTTAGAAAGGAAGGCAGTTTTTTTTAGGTACCTTTTACATGGGTTTGAAAGAAAGAAAATGCATTTTTTTCTGCCCATCCAATATGTGCGCATCCTAACAGCACAAATACAGAGACAGGTAACCTCTATCGCCCTCCGCTGAATCATTGGGATAGGGGAAGTCATTTCGTTTTGTACGCATTCGCTCTGACAAAGGAAGTCTTAAGAGCTTGTGTTCACTTTTTCAGACACACAAACATTGTGCTTTTTAATCACTACAGGAACAAAGAATAGATTTGTTGGCAGCTCTTTGGTGCTTATACTTTAAATCCTTGTGGATGTCACACACACAACTGCCGCTCTCCAAAAATCACTTTTCAGCATTACCTTGAGCTCATATACAACAATAGGGATGATTAGCAGTGTTTTCTATGGCAAGCATTGCTGTTACTATTGCTCATACATAAGGTTGGAGATTTGACCAAACCCCTAACTCTAAGTATTAAAATTTGGAGTGTAACTTTGCGATCAAATATGTCTGTGATTGGCTACAATGACCAGCGCTTCACAAACATGTTGTAAATATACATCAATGATGCTTTTCATAGAGCGCTTACACCGATACAGAGGAGCATTTGAATGCAGGCGTCTATCAGCCTACCGGTCCGCTGGTCGATGCCTGCTTGTGCTTTCAAACGCTCCCGCTTTTAAAAACACTTTCAAACACTCCCGTGCATTGATCATTGTAGCCAATCACAGACACATTCGATGAGCGCGTGAGCACAATGGCCAGTCAGAGGTGTTTACGATTCCAGCTCAACAGCGCTCAAAGCGTCACATTTTTAACATTTCAGTACCGACTTGGTATCACGGTCGGTACTTTTGACAACACTATACTCCATAATGATATTCTAGTTGGGGTCATTTGTAGCGTAGGTAGGGCCCAAACATAAACTCAAGCCCAGGTGCCCCCAGTTGCCCTGATTGTCTTTATGTTTCATCAGTCAAAATGTCTGTGTGTTTTATGTCTGTGTGTTCAGAGAGAATAAAGATATACCGGTTTGGAACAATATGAGGCTGTTTTTTGGATGAACTATCCATAAATAAGCTACCACCCAGCAGGCTTTACTAAAAGCACCTTAGCAGCTGCTTAGGAACACTATGGCATGGTGGCGGCAACTTTTTTTCTTGTGCAAGCACCACTCACATTTTTTTTTTTTTTTTCATCTTTATAGGCACAAGACCGAATTCCACCCTAAAGCCAAGAAACCACTCTCTTTCCTTCTCTATCTCTCGATCTCTATCTCTCGCGATCAATATTCTCCTCGCAAAATCGCCATCCTGCTCATCAGCCATTTGTGACTCATAAATCTATCATGTAACATATTTCATCTCGAGTATCAAACTTCACGCTAATTACTGCAGCATTAGGCTAACAGGCTACCATTTCATACCGTAACGTTTATAATGGCTTGAAAACTTTGTTTGATTTAAGAACTTTCCTCATTTGGCTCCAAGAACTCACTTAGTAATTTATTTCAGACTCATTTTCTCAGTCAAACTGAGACGGAATCTTAATTCAGTGTTAGCGCCAGGATTTCCCAGAAGAACACAGAGGTTTAGTGCTAGCATATATAGACTGGGCTTAATCGTGGCAATCTGAGAGGGTTAACCTAATTTAGTAGCCTATAGAAGGTGCTGCGGTGGATTAGAGCCCACCTCGGTCACACCACCGGCCAATTAAAGCCTTAATTATCCCGTTAATTATGCAGACAGGAAGTATCAGCTGCCGCCCGATTGTGTTTGGCTCTCAGAGGACAGGGACCTAATGGCCGATGGTAGTCACCACGACGTCACACACACAAATACACACTAAGTGGTGAGGCAATTTAATTTCTGAGAAGAACAAAGACAATGGTGGAGATGTTAGTCTGCGCATTACAACAGTTGTAACGCACACAAATACGTATCTTTTGTGAAGTAGCATTTTTGGCTGTTTCGTTTGCATTTGTTATCTGTGTGTGTAAGCCCTATTGCCTGCTGGGATACCACTGCCCAAAGGGTTCCTGTGTTTATGTGTGTACCCCGTTCTCTTATCTACTGAGGGAACCAGATATTGGACCCCTATATGATGTCACAAAACTAATCCCTCAACACACACACACACACACACCTAATTACAAATGAGGCATGCCTGCCAGCATCAAGAATCTAATCACATTTCAAGCCAAGCGAGTAAATTCAGCTTTCTGCACTCTATTCCACACACATACACACACACACACACACACACACTTCTGTCCTAAAGCTACAAAGATTGGGTCCAGCTTCCAAGCAGCCATGAGGTGTGTGAGTGTTAATGTATTCATGGAAATATGATGTTTGTTTTCATTCAAGCACAAATCCAATTTTTAAAAGAATTAATTACACAATATATTAACTCTTAAGTTATTTAATAATAGTATATATAAAATCTTATGCTTCTCAGATTATTCTTCAGACAAAAAAGCCCCTGTAATCTCACGTGTCTCAGTTTCAGAAGGAATCTCATTAATGTCTCAAACTGTGCACAGATTTGTCAAGATGGCAAAGTCTGCAATCAAGAGATCTTAGAACGAACAAACATTTCTCATCATATTCTTCCAAAACCAAAATTATATGATCTATAATAGCCATATTCATTTTATAGTTCAATATTCTTACTTCACATCAATCATCTATTAATTTATTTTTATCTCCAGAATTGTAAGAGAAACATCTGAGATAACTTGCAAGTCTATTAAGTCTCCTGAATTATGAAAGAGCAACATTTGAGCAATAACATTTTCCTGCAGGGTGAAAATGGGATTGGGGAAAAAAAGAAATAAAAAAAGGGGAGGGGTGGGGAGAAGAAAAGAATTGAAAAAGTGCAAAAAGGTGAGCAGTTCATGACCTGGTCAGGAATGTGGTGCGTCCTTCTCAGAATGCCTCAGGAAACCGAACACCCTGTCTGTCAATCAAAATATTGGGGTGCTGTGGAGAGAATGACAGTCTACTTGTCTGATTACCATTCCTGTGTGTACAGGTTTAGCTAAGGCCAAATGTCCTCACTTACATAGTGAAATATTATGACAACCAACTAGGACATTTTACTGGTCCTCACTTTAATTAAAAAGGCTTAAAGGGGTCATGAACTGGCTATTTTTTTATACTGTTGTCTGAGGTCAACTTATGATGTTCACGTGGTTTTTACATTCAAAAACATCATAAAGAATAAGTAACTATTTTCTACCCTGGTTTTGAACCTAGCTCCTGAAACGCTTTTATGGGCGTGCCACATTGAAAACTTGGATGTAAACGCCCACAGCTATGATTGGATAACAGTTTTGCATATTATAATGAGTTTCGACTCCCCCGTCAGTACAGGTGGGGAATTGTTTTGAAAACATCTAATGTGGAAAAATGGCAACCAGAATGATTCGTCCATACATGTTCGATCCAGAGTCTGATCCCGAATCGCAGGACAATGAACCAGCAACACCTCAAATACAAAGGATACTCCAGCCTGTGACAGCGTGGTAAGTTATCGTTAATTATGTTTAGTTAGACACGTCACGTACACATAATTAGTAGATATCAAATTATCTGTAACAATCCAATACTATCACATATAAAAAAACTTTTTTTTACTCACTTAAGTGTGTTGCACCATTCCTGTCGGATCCAATATAGCAGGCAGAGCATCGTTTTTTTTACTGGATTTGCAATGAAGCGAACAATCACGCAATGTCTTACCTACGTGCTCTGGAACTTGGAATTGAAAAATTGGAATCCGAAGGAAGCTTACACAGCGACTGTGTTCTTCCACAACCAGGCAACGCACAATATTTTGTAATCTTCAACGGCATGTTTATTGCTTGGTAGTTCGATCCGGTTTAGCGTCAGGTAGGCCTATGTTATTTATATTACATGTCATGCGCGAATAGGTAGGCGGGGCTACAGAATTAGGCGTTGGTCTTCTTCTGTTGAGGCGGTGTTTCACTGCTCTCTGACGCTGCTCTATGCTTGCTATGATTATGCTTGCTATTGTTAGACTTTCCAAAATTGCCTACCGTACCTTTACGTAGTTTTTTTAACAGTTTCCTCTTGATTTTTATTTCATTTAGGTCAGGGTGTGTTTGGAAAAACCCTTATCTTGAAGGGTTCCTTTATTCTTCAGTATAGAGGAACTTTATTGGAAAAAGAAAAACCTAAATGACTATACATACTTTTTCAAACACAGAGGCTTTGAGTACTGGTGAGTAGCCTGTATTTTACTTTATGTAAACCCCTGTATATCTTTTCAAATGTGTTTCTTAACCTTGAAACCAAAAAACACAGGGTTTGGGGGAAGATTAAAGTGATTGCTAATGATGTATTCCTTTCTAGAGCATAACTTTAGTGAAAATTTGTAACAATTTATTTTATTTATTTTTTTCATATAGCATTGATGCCTCCTTTGATGACGGCTCAACTTGAGAGTAAATGATAGTCAAAAACCAAATGGCAAAAAGAAAAAAATTGAACTGGACAGAAAGCCTCATCTTTGTTTATTTGCAATAAAAGACATCAATAATGGTGAAGAAATAATGTATGATTATGGAGGACATGACTTGCCATGGCGTTCTCGCTGTAAACCCTACCTAATGGGGACAAAATGTTCCCACAAAGATGGCAATATCCGAAATCCTTGTGGGGACAATTTTTGGTCCCCATGAGGAAAACATCTTATGAATCATACTAAGTGATGTTTTTCGAAAATGTAAAAATGCAGAAAGTTTACTATGATAGGTAGGTTTAGAGGTAGAGTTAGTGCAAGGGGATACTTATATGTACGTGTATGTGTGTGTATGTGTGTGTGTGTGTGTTGACAGGAGTGAGTTTGCATACATAACACAAATTCCATCTTATTTAGCAGATTCTCTTCCAGAAGCTCCTCCCCACAGTCAGAAAAGGGGCAGGCCTGCTGTTTGACACAGGAGCAAACAGCACTGACAGCTTCCTTCCTCGGGGTAAACACACCCCAAACCATTTACACACACACACACACACACACCAGCTTCTCCTCAAGGTAAACATACCGTTACCTCTTACATGCAGGTCAGCGAGTTGAACACTCACAACTAATCAACACACACACACACACACACACACACACACACACACACTAACTCACTCAACTTGTCTTTGTATTCAGTGTTTAAGAGCTCTTTTATGAGTGTGAGTGCTCCAAGTCATTTGGTCAATACTCTTTCAACAACCCATCTCTCTCTGTCTGTGTTTGTGATTTTGTGTTGTTTTTTTGCAATTTTTTCTCCATTTAAAATGTATTGTACATGTTTATAAGTGATGGTATGATAAGGTGGTGCCACTTTGATATGGAGTGATTACCATATTCATGTACTAACATTAGGGATGTGCACGAGTACTCGGGAGTGACAGCGACGATCTATATATATATATATATATATATATATATATATATATATATATATATATATATATATATATATATATATATATATATATATATATATATTTGATTGGTTATTATATTTGATTGTATTTGGTATTTGATGTCTGATTGTTTAGGACAGCATGCAGTCCAGACTGGCGAAATAAAGTGAAACTATGGATTTGAATGAAAGTGTGCAGTGATGCCTGGAATCTCTATGTTCATGAAAATACAGTTGAATGCAAGATGTGCAGGGCCAATCTGCCATACATAACATTATAATGAGAAACACTATTGTAATAGAATGTTGTAAATTATTTGTGCTTTAACTGCCGTGTTTCAGTGTTGTTGTTACAGGAAGAGCGCATCCACAACGGGAGTTGCGGTGTTTCCAAATGCTCCAAGTAAAGATATCCTGTCAATTTTATAAAAGTTTGTACACCCAGCCAGTATAATCACAATGAAAAATGAAATGAAAGCATCCATACTGCAATATTAAACATATATACAGTGGTGGCCAAAATTATTAGAACACCTGACAGACCTGAAAATATTGGTTGCTCTGACCATCAAATATCAAATGAAGTGAGTCGTACTGTTTTTATCCACTTTTAACTTTAATATTTGGTATGTCCACCTCTCTGGCATAGTGTCAATGTATTTCCTCTGAGAACTTCAACATTAATGAAGCCAATGAAGCAACCGAAGCCAAAGGCTTTCCTTTGAATGTACAATAGATCTGTTCAGTTTATTTTCCAACTCGCCCTAAATGTGCTTGATGGGGTTGAGGTCCGGACTTTGAGGGGGCCAGTTCATCATTTTCAATGTTTCATCAGATTCCTTCCGTCGCAGGTAGTTCCGGCAATAGTTAGAAGAATGTTTCGGGTTATTGTCCTCTTGGAAAATAAATCCAGGCCCAATAAGAAGACTCCCAGATGCCAAGTGTTCTAATCATTTTGACCACCACTGTATAACAACTGCAAAGTGTCTAATGTGTAAAAAATATGATTTACGCACTAAACCCAGCATAAACTCCAGGACACAACCTGCATTTTTAAAAAGACAGAAGACAGAAGTCACCCGAACCTCACAGCGATTGTCTGCCGTCCACGTTTTTCGCTTGATATTTGCATAAAGTCGAGGACTGCTCAAACTTTTGATGCTCACGCCACTCTCAATTCTGTCTCCGGTCTGCTGTCAATTACACAATGCACAATGTGAGCGTAAAGCTCAACTTCCATGGCAATAAATTGAAATGGGCACCCACCATTACACATTCAGACAACAACGGTCAAGTTCACATGCGTATTCGCGTTCTTTTGTGCAGATGTAAGTTGTGTATATATATATATATATATATATATATATATATATATATATATATATATATATATATATATATATATATATATATATATATATATATATGTATATCTCAGATTAATCACATGTCTGGTGTTTCAGCGTCTATTCTAACAACAATGCACAACATTATTGACTATAATTGGGTTATTTGAGACAGTCATATTCCTTTTTTTAGATTTTTTTTTTTTTTTGATGATGATGATGATGATGATGATGATATTAATAATCTAACAGTGTTATTTTTTCTTGTCATTTTTTTTTTTACAGTAGGCCTATGTTTTCATTCAAATTTGGGTCCTTTTGTGCAGATACAAATTGTAATGTTATGTTTATGTTGTGTATCAATGAGATCTGATTAATCTCATATAGGATGTGTTATATAACGGCAATAACGGTTTACTGGTGTTCATAAACTCTTCAGCTTCACCTCATGCAGCCATTTCCTTTTTTATTCCTTTTATTCCTTGATGCATTATTGATAATCTAACAGTTATTTTTCTAGTCATATTTTCATATTTGTCAACATTCATTTTCATAAGAGTTTTAATTCAAATATTTTCAATAATCGGTAGACACGCCCCCGCCCCCGAGTACTCGTTTTTGAGATCTATCTCTAAATTACAAAAATTACAAAAATGCACATTTATAACTATGACACAGCAACGTACTTCAAAGAATGTATAATTAAAAACATGCAGCATGGTCTAAAAACACATTGAAGTACTATGATACATCTGTAAAAATAAGAAGAACCATGCTATGTGTCCAAAAAACACAGAAGCACTATTGAACATGTCCAAAACAAACATAGTAATACCATGTCCAAATAAAAGGTAACTACAATGGTGAATTTTTCGTTTGGTCGTCACCGCTGTGATTTCCCGACTCCCACTCTTTGATATGAACCTGTGTGGTTTGACCACACTATGTAGCTAGAGGCTTCACTAGGGCGTGCGTGTGTGCTTATGAGTGTGTGTATGCATGCATGCACACTTGTGTGTGTGATACCACTGAGGGTGGGAATGTTATCTCAAGCACTGATCCATGAGTTTGTCAGAAAACAGAGTGGAAATCTGTGTGTTCAATTTGAGGTCTCACTTTCTAATAATCATGCAAAAACCTTCAGTAACCTTCGTTCCTTGGAAAGGGAATAAAAAAATATTCATTTTTAACAACATGGCCAGTAAGACTAATAAAATGATTATAAACGTATTGAACTATATCATGTAGTTATGTAACGCTGACTGAAAAACTATGGTTGTGAATCTTTTGTGTACATTCTTTATTTTAAAGAACCTCTTTCACACCAGGATAAAATAATCCATATTTTATAAAATTAAAAATAAAGAATTTACAAACCCGATTCCAAAAAAGTTGGGACACTGTACAAATTGTAAATAAAACAGAATGCAATGATGTGGAAGTTTCAAATTTCAATATTTTATTCAGAATACAGCATAGATGTGTAAAGAGGAAGATGCGACAAAGAAGGCCTAAGACAGTTGAGCAACTAGAAGCCTGTATTAGACAAGAATGGGACAACATTCCTGTTCCTAAACTTGAGCAACTTGTCTCCTCAGTCCCCAGACGTTTGCAGACTAAATTTTCTCAGTTTAAACATTTGATATGTTACCTATATTCTATTGTGAATAAAATATAAGTTTATGACATTTGTAAATTATTGCATTCCTTTTTTGGAATCAGGTTTGTACTTTGGCAGGGGGTATGTAGGATTTTTTTATTCCACTTATTATTTATATATTCCATAAAAAAAATATATAAAATATATATGTAACTGTGTGTGTGTGTGTGTGTGTGTGTGTGTGTGTGTGTGTGTGTGTGTGTGTGTGTGTGTGTGTGTGTGTTTCATTTTTTTTCTATCCCAGTGGGGACTTGAATGCACAACCTGAATGCACACTGACTCATGTGTACTTGTGTCACTGCGGGGACCCAAAATGAGCTTATAATTCATACAGAATTCATAGAGTTTTTTTGAAAATGTAAAAATGCAGAATGTTTCCTGTGATGGGTAGGTTTAGGGGTAAGGTTGGTGTAGGGGGATAGAATGTACAGTTTGTACAGTATAAAAATCATTATGTCTATGGAAAGTCCCCACAAAGATAGCGAACCAGACGTGTGTGCGTGTTTATTTCAGCATAAACAAAGCCGCACCTATTTTTTTGAAAGTTAAATATGACACTGAATATCATTACATTAATCCTAACCAAGCACAAAACAGAACATACCAAAGAACACAAGAATAAACAGAGAGAGCCCTGGCCTCTAAACTTACAAAAGTTACTCATCATGATAAACTCTCCAATGCAATAATAAAGTGAAAGTGATTTTTTTTTTTAATTTTTGATTTTTTTCATGTGCACTGCTAAATGATTCACAATAATACCACAAAAGTGCATTAAGAAAGTAAATAGGATTTCAAAACTATTCTAATCTAAAATTCACTCTTCAAAAAATTACCAAAAAATACAAAAATCATATGAAAATGGAGAAACCTGGGTACATGTGACTCACACAAGTGAACTACACACAATGCGTACTGAAAGCTGGACATGAATAATAATTCAGAAAATAAACCACCTAATCTGGACCACTTTACTGTCTCAGGATTAGCCCAGTGAAGTGTGTGTGTGTGTGAGTATGCGAGAGAGAGAGGTCGGGTCAGGCTCACACACTCTGCCCTGAAGACCCTGCCATGAAATGAAATCCCTTTAATCTGTCATCACCTGCAGAGAGGTGTGGAGTGGAACGTGCAATATCTGCCTGTATGAGCATGCGCGTGTGTGTGTGTGTGTGTGTGTGTGTGTGTGTGTGTGTGTGTGTTTTCATTTTTATTTAGACTGACAATACTGATGGATATTTAGTGTAACAAGCAATACAGGTCTGCAAAGCAATATGAGATGATAACTGAAGGTTTTTAAGTAGTTGATAGTTTGCCCTAAATCGTGTTTTTGTGACAAAGGCCGTTGTGGAGAATCTATCGTGTTATGTAGCATTACACATTGTCTAAAATCTTCCGCCCAACCCCCATCCCTGTGTTTAATGTTATAACAACTTACAAAACAAGACATACATGCACACTTTGAAAATCAATAGACGGACATTTTTCATGCAGGCCTATTCATGCGTCACCTTCTGAGCTAGTTCAAATATGTGGGCATTTGTGCCTTTGAGGTGGTCCATTTGGCTTAAACAACGCACCACCTCTGCTGTTTCACCTAGTTCACTTAGGTATACTTTACTAAAAATAAATCTGTCATTATTTAAAGCCACAATATGTAATTTTTCACCGCTACAGGTTGTTTAGTCAAAACAAAGGCATATCTTGATGGCGCTTTAATTTTGCAGAGCTTTTATTATGCCGCAGATGAACGCTTCCGCTTCTTCCGCTCATGCGTATGAGGGGTAACGCAGCACTGTTTTATCATATTTGATACATTTGAGTGTGTTGAAAGTTATGTTATAATGCTACATTTTGCACATCTATAATACCATATGCATGTATGTATGTATATATTTGCTGTACACACAGAGATCCCATGTACCTATGTTTACCCTGACATTTTCCATTTCAATTTTATTTTTGAATCTGAGCACAAAGAAGATTTCAGAACGGCTGAAAAAGAGCTAAAAAGTCAATAAGTAACAGTTTCTACCAAGTCATGACAATTCTACCAAGCACCGCCTTCAGAAACACACGTGCACGCCACGATGCCTCTAAACTGTTTACCACTAGAATAAAAAAACAGCAACTTGTACAAACGCGATTGGCCCACTGAATCAAGAAACAAACACCTTAAATGGGATTCCATAATCGTATCAAGCTGAATTTTTTGAATTAGTTCAAAGATGTTGAAAATAAAGTGATAAACCACACAGAATGAGGGGGAAGGAGTGAAGAAACTAAATTTCAAAAAGAAAAGAGCCATGTTCTTTGGCGACATGGCATGCCCGCAATATCCTGTGAGTGAGAGGAAAGGAGACGTGTGGGGGCGAAACACTAGGTGAAACAGCGTGTGAAGTGACACCACTGCTACTGTCTTCCTCCGAAAGAGAAAGGTAGGCTCATCCTGTCTTGAGTAGTGAGGTTAAATTGTGTTGATGTGTAGGTGGGTTTATTCTACCATCCTGTCAAAGGTGATGTCAGATCTGGCTGAGTGGGTGCAATAACAGTGGTGAACAGCCAAAAACACAGACATACAAACACAGGTACGCACACAGTTATATGATACATACTCAATGTACACAGAACGCTGTTGATATTTAAAGCAAATTAAATTTACAGAGTTATATTATATTGCATTTCTGTCAATAGATCCTCATAAATACTACACACTGCACCTTTAAAATCATTTCATCAATCATAAAAACGGTTTGAGGCGTTTCAAGATATGAATTATATTCAATTTACAAATTCCGATGAACATTGTATTGCTCTTTATCAGCACAAGAGATTTGTTTGAGCGTTTTGTCTTCTAACATTCCTGACTGTAGATGAATATATTAAAAAATTTAAAAATCATTGTACGTTCAGATTCAAGTCTGCTCTCAAGTTTTGCAACAGCTTCATACAGCCAGATTTCATGAGAAAACTATGAAAATTTGTATGATGTGAATGTATGGAAAAAAACATGAAGGTACAAAAGCATGAAGGTATAACCCTACACCTAACTGTCAGTGACATAAGCAGATCATACAAAAATGAACAAATTGGATTATATGACTTCATACAGATTAGTCATCCATTCTCTAAAATGTAATAGAGTTACGAATTGCCATGAAAGTGTTTTGGCTTTATACCTCCATTTTCTCCATGTTCACATGAGTAGTGTGCGAATTTTAGCGGCATCTAGCTGTGAAGTTGTGATTTGCAGTAACACACCGCTCACCCCTCCCTTTCGAAGCACATAGAGAAGCTATGGTGGCCGACAAAGGAGAGAGCAGAGGGTAACTAGCGCTCTGTAGAGAAGTTTGTCCATTTAGGACTCCTGTAGAAACATGATGCCGCAAAATGGCGATTTCACTGTAAGGGGACAGAATAGAAGATAGAAATGGCTCATTCTAAGGTAATAAAAACATAACGGTTCATTATGTAAGGTCTTCCACTGAAAACAGTTATGTATATTATATTGCATTTCTGTCAATAGATCCTCATAAATACTACACACTGCACCTTTAAGCATTGCAAAATTAAACATAAAAACTGTAGCATAGATGAATCAGTTTAAAAATCATAACTGACAACTCAAAAGTCAATTTATCTGTAAAAGGAACAGGCTACGATATTCTTATCTTGGTGAACAGAGCTAATTAGCGGTTTAAAAAGGCCTAGCGTACAGGCTTGAACTGTGGCCAAAACCTTGGCTGCAGTTATTAGCCTTTTAATGATCTTTAACCCGTATTTATGATTAGACTCCCTCGCATTTCAAATAACTGTAAATAATGCTGTGAATATGTGCTCTGTAGGTGTAAAATCAAATGGATGGGAAGACAAGAGTGCAGAGGAGCAATATATGGCAGGCATGATTGTCAGGCATGAAATTGAACACCAAGCTCCTCTTAAAATTTTCAAAATGACTATTTTCTACCACATCATTGTATTAAACAGCCACTCATCTCTGTTTGAAAGATCATCTCTACAGGTTATGTTTACAGTTGGCAGAGATGCATTTCTTTTCCGTAAGCTATTAATAGGTGTGGTTAAGAGCATGTTTGCTGCTGGTGTGTGGGCTCTGAACTATTTATACTGCACTTTAGTGTTACTAAAAACTTGTGCTACATGCCATCTACAGAATCACATATACTAACATTGTTAGGGGACATGACTTTTAAAAGTAACAAGTTTCTTTAGATATACACTCACCTAAAGAATTATTAGGGACACCTGTTCAATTTCTCATGAATGCAATTATCTAATTAACCAATCACATGGCAGTTGCTTCAACGCATTTAGGGGTGTGGTCCTGGTCAAGACAATCTCCTGAACTCCAAACTGAATGTCAGAATGGGAAAGAAAGGTGATTTGTGATTTAAGCAATTTTGAGTGTGGCATGGTTGTTGGTGCCACACGGGCCAGTCTGAGTATTTCCCAATCTGCTCAGTTACTGGGATTTTCACGCACAACCATTTCTAGGGTTTACAAAGAATGGTGTGAAAAGGGAAAAACATCCAGTATGCGGCAGTCCTGTGGGCGAAAATGCCTTGTTGATGCTAGAGGTCAGAGGAGAATGGGCCGACTGATTCAAGCTGATAGAAGAGCAACTTTGACTGAAATAACCACTCGTTACAACCGAGGTATGCAGCAAAGCATTTGTGAAGCCACAACACGTACAACCTTGAGGCGGATGGGCTACAACAGCAGAAGACCCCACCGGGTACCACTCATCTCCACTCATCTGCCTGGTCTGATGAGTCTGGATTTCTGTTGAGACATTCAGACAGTCAGAATTTGGCGTAAACAGAATGAGAACATGGATCCATCATGCCTTGTTACCACTGTGCAGGCTGGTGGTGGTGTAAAGGTGTGGGGGATGTTTTCTTGGCACACTTTAGGCCCCTTAGTGCCAATTGGGCATCGTTTAAATGCCATGGCCTACCTGAGCATTGTTTCTGACCATGTCCATCCCTTTATGACCACCATGTACCCATTCTCTGATGGCTACTTCCAGCAGGATAATGCACCACGTCACTCGAATCATTTCAAAGTGGTTTCTTGAACATCACTGTACTAAAATGGCCCCCACAGTCACCAGATCTCAACCCAATAGAGCATCTTTGGGATGTGGTGGAATGGGAGCTTCGTGCCCTGGATGTGCATCCCACAAATCTCCATCAACTGCAAGATGCTATCCTATCAATATGGGCCAAAATTTCAAAAGAATGCTTTCAGCACCTTGTTGAATCAATGCCACGTAGAATTAAGGCAGTTCTGAAGGCGAAAGGGGGTCAAACACAGTATTAGTATGGTGTTCCTAATAATCCTTTAGGTGAGTGTATAGACAGATAGATATAGTAACTGTAGAACAGATCTATCCATCCATCCATCCATCTATCTGTCTACCCTCTATCCATCCTTGCATCATCCTATCTGTCTGTCTGTATACCCACTGGTGTAGTGCAGGTTATACGCAGGTATACGGCGTATACCCACTTTATCAGTCGGCATTGCATATACCCACTTTTATATCCCCTCTGATGCACATCATTCAGCAATGATCTGCATTAGCCATGACAGTCCAGCACATGTTAATCCAATCGCATGTGAATAAATGCAAATATTAAAAACACCCAGTAAAGATGCTGTCAGGGCCGAGGAGCCGGATTCCCTTGAAACGTCATTGGATCAGAGCACTGTCAATCAACTGCCTGATTCTTTTACACACTTTTCATAACATATGAAATAAAAAAATAAAAAATAGGCTAATATTTAAACATAGCTTAACCATGAAACTAAATAGGCTACTTTAATTTTCTTTAATCGTCTGTCCGACGAAGGTGCCAGCGATTTTTTTTCCCTTTATGACAGCGGAAACAAATCACAATACTCCGTCATTTTTAGCCATACAGAGAAGTGCAAGACATAATTATAAACTATAAACTGTCTACTTTTGTGTACACTCACAATAAGAACAAAGGCCGTGGATTCAGGGAATGGATTATTTTGCATGCGCTCCACTCCAAACTAGAGTTGTTCCGATTCCGATACTAGCAACGGAAATATCACCGATACCACAACAAATTCTGGCATCGGTATCTGTGAGTACTTGAACCCATGTACCGATCCGATACCATCTTGTTATTATGACCGCTAGCTTTGCCTAACCGCTCGCTGCACGGTTCTTCTTTGCTGCTCAGAATGCATTGCAAACACAGGAAGTTGTGCTGTGTTGCCAAAAGCAACCACTGTTTAGAGCAGCAAAGAAGAAATGAAAACGTGTTAGCAGTATGTCCGCTGTTTAGCAGTAATTCAGAATGGACCAACCAACCAGTAAAACGGCGACTAGTGATGTCACAAGTACCGGTCCTTTGGTACCAAGTCAGTACTGAAAATTAAAAAATGCGATGATACTAGCATTTCTGTAGTACCGGTAGTACCGACTCCCGAGTATATCCGGTACCCGCAGCTGCGTTCAGACGCTTCCGTGTTTATCTAAGGCTTCAGACTGTAGCCGAATATATACTAGTGTCTGTGAATATTAAACTGCAGAACACTATTTAAATATTACTCCTGCAAATTCTGCCTCTCTGTGTGGATGCGTGGGCGTACGCGTGACGCTCACTACCTTTGTAGTCTCTGCTGTGTCACTATATGAGGACACGAACACATAAACCATCACTTCATGAGAATTTAGCGTTTCTTGAGAAAACGGTCATATCATGAACAGACACTCAAAGGTCTTCACAACAACCCGTCAAAATAAAACTTTGGTTTAACGTGAAGAAATTGACAGAATATATTAGGCTACTGTTGTACAGTAGATTTAGCTGTGTCTCTCTATGATAATAATAATAATAATACGTATCTACTACTACTACTACTACTACTACTACTACTACTAATAATAATAATAATAATAATAATAATAATTATTATGCCTAGATGGTTGCTTATTTTTCACTTGTTTTGTTGTAAAGATATTTTCTGATTAATATATAATTTTTTTATATTCCTAGTTTTTATACAGCTATATTGTAAAACTAAAACACCCTTTTTAGTTTGCGGTGTTAGATTTGTGGCTGCATTTGAAGTTCTTTTTCGCTTAAGAAAAATAAGTAATATTGCTGTCAAATGCATGTCAGATAATAAAAATACTGTAATAAATACAGTAGTTCACTGTATGTATTTGTTCATGTTTTATTAAGGGATAAGTCTGAAGCACACCATAAAATAATTCTAGCAATTCATACAGGGCTAGTAGTGTATATACAGATACACACCCAGGTATCGGTACTCGGTATTGGCCGATACCCTGAGCCCAGGTACTGGAATCGGTATCGGGAAGGGAAAAAGGGTATATCGGCACATCTCTACTCCAAATGCTATCTTTACTTTTAACAAATATATATTTTGTTTATTAAATGCAAAGTTTTTAATTTCAAAAGCATTTCTAAATTCAGTTCATATTTCCAACAAACAAAATTCCAAGCCAAAATAACGAAGTGGTAAAAAAAAAAACTTTGAGTTACCACCATGCAAATTCAAACATTTCGGCCTTCGCGGTGACTACAACCTGACAGGGGAACGGTAATTAAATGTTCTAAATAAATATGCACACAGCCTAAAAATAATAATAAACAAATATACAACTTATAATGAATAAACTCAAATATGTTCACAGTCTATTCATCATCAAACTAAAAATGCAGTCAACCAAATAGAAAAAGTTATTTGGCTCAATTTAAACTGTCTGTTGTATACAATCATGACTACCGCTCTACAGTGCAGTGGTGTTATTCCAAACACGTTTTTTCTCATGTGAATGTTGTTTTAGACTGGGACACGAGTCATACAAAGCATTGTTACCATAATACATAGTTTAGCATCCGTGCAAATATAGAAATTTTTGGATTTGTGCAGAATGAGAGAGAAGCAACTCTGGTTTCAGTTTCGCTATAAAGGCTGGCCTAATTCGTTTTTGGCTTTAAAATAAATATTGTTTAAAGGCTAATAAGTGGCATAATTTATGTTTGTTTTACATTTATATTTTTCAATCTTGTTATGAATTTCGTTACATTTAAATGATTTGTTGTGGAAACTAATAGCTACATGTTGATAATGTTTTATCAGTATTTTTTATAAAATCCGATTGACATACCAGTGCGATTTACCTGGGTTTATTTCTTTCAATAACTTAAGTCTTACCTAGTGCATACTCAGGTACGACTCAGTGTGACAAAGGCACATGGGCTATAAATTCTCTAATGTGGATAAAGGCATATTTTGTGATTAAATGATGCCCATTTAAATGCCACGGCCTACCTGAGCATTGTTTCTGACCATGTCCATCCCTTTATGACCACCATGTACCCATTCTCTGATGGTTACTTCCAGCAGTATAATGCACCATGTCACAAAGCTCGAATCATTTCAAATTGGTTTCTTGAACATGACAATGAGTTCACTGTACTAAAATGGCCCCCACAGTCATCAGATCTCAACCCAATAGAGCATCTTTGGGATGTGGTGGAACGGGAGCTTCGTGCCCTGGATGTGCATCCCACAAATCTCCATCAACTGCAAGATGCTATCCTATCAATATGGGCCAACATTTCTAAAGAATGCTTTCAGCACCTTGTTGAATCAATGCCACGTAGAACTAAGGCAGTTCTGAAGGTGAAAGGGGGTCAAACACAGTATTAGTATGGTGTTCCTAATAATCCTTTAGGTGAGTGTGTATATATATATGCATGTATGTGTGTGTATGTATGTATGTATGTATGTATGTATGTGTGTATGTGTGTATGTATGTATGTGTGTATATTATATATATATATATATATATATATATATATATATATATATATATATATATATATATATATATATATATATATATATATATATATATATATATATATATATAAAATTTTTTTTTTTTTTTTTTTTTTTTTTTTTTTACATATTCATGAAAACCAAACTCTGCTCTGCATCATATATATATATATATATATATAAATTCATTTATTTACTAGTTATGATTTACACTGATGTGCTTGCCTCATCTTGAATATATCTTATATTCATTCATTAGGCCTGTGTAGGACCAGTAATATTTACAAATTGCAACTTAATCTTATAATGTTGGCACACTCAGGCCTACACTATCTGTTGAAAATGAGCCATTCCAAGAGATCGTTCACAAAAGAAACTACTGGCAGAGACAACTTACAAGGTGAGAGAATAGTTGTTTGACAGGTTTGAAAACCCCTGGAACAAGGAATAGTCAAAATATATAATTACACTCTAAAAATGCTGGGTTAAAAACAACCCAAGTAATTGGGTTGTTTTAACCCAATAAATGGGTCGTTTTAACCCAGCGTTAAACAACCCATCCGCTTCCATTTTCAATCCAACTTGGGTTGTTTTTAACCCTGCATTTTTGTATTTTGTATGTAGTTGTATGTAGTTGTATCTATTGTCTGTGGGCTAGTATTGATGGCAAAATGTGCGCCTCTTCTGTGGCTAATATAGTCTGGGAAAACCCAGACAACTTCTGGCACATTTAGATTTGCTCTGCAAGTTAGTCTGGCAAAGAGCCCATTCAAGCCCATTTCTAATCCCTCGAAATCGCGGCACCAATCAGAAACGTTGGGGCGGGCTTTACACGATGACGACAGCGCAGCGACGGTGAAGCAGATTTTGTACATTACAAAGATGGATGACGCCGTGGAACATCAAATCAGCTATCGCATCTGTTTTAAGCAATTTAAACTTTTCCTGTTAGTTAAAAACAGAGAATTGCTGTCAGAGTCTCAGATGTTTCTCCGTTGCTCTGCATACGTCATCTCCTTCATCGCTCTGATTGGTTTTAGGTCTATCCAATTGCGCCCAGAGGCATTTGAGCGACATCCATTGGTGACGCCCCTTTGGAAATGATTTATCTATGAAGCTTTGCCAGACCATAACTCAGTTACTACTGAGAATGGTCTGGTTTTAACCAGGCTATGACCAATATTAATTTCATAGTGATCCTTACTCTGTGGAGTCAAGCAGAAAAAGTTAAGAGACAATGTGCAAATACTACTGGCTGAGTAAATAACTCTAAAGAGTTATTCTGAAGCCATTATTATGCAGAGTCTGCTTTCACTATCAACAGTCAAAGTTTATGTAAAACAAATCACTCACATTACAGAAATTCAGTTTAGCTATCATCAACTTCCTGTCACTCTCTATGTGTATTATCTATCACCCAGTGTGTCATTTATCAACACTACTGGTAAGTAGGTGTACCTTGTTTTGTTTGTTTTTAGAAAAAAACATCAGCAGTATGTTTTCATATTTATATAAAATAACTGTACACTGTCTTTATTTAATGTGTCACTAAGTTAATGTGTGATTAAGTTTTACAGTTAAAGCCACAGGAAAAAGTGGTCAACTTGTCTCAGCAAACATGTGAAAATGGGCAGCGTTGATGCTAAAGGGCCCCTTAACACCTTTAAGGGCTTGTATGCTCACCTACATGCACAAAAAAAAAAATCAGCTAACAGTTCTTCTACTGTATTACTTCAAATCACTTTCCATTTTATTTCATTTTGACCTTAATTTTGGCATTTTTGCGACACAGAGGCAATCATGCATGAATTCATAGCATATAATAAAACATGACAGGTGATTACAAAGCAAACAAATAGACTTTCAGCCACACACACCTAAACAGACCACAACGATATTAGCATCAGGTTATTTGTTCGTGTGAAAAGGTCACGGCCTGGAGTGAGACTTCTGGGAACACACAAAGTGCACTATAACGTACTCCAGAACTGGCTTGCCTCGGGTGGTGCATACGTGTTGAAGCAGCGGGACAGAGTGTCATTCTGGCAGCACTTTCACAATACTTCACTATGAAGTGGCAGCAGAGCGTGGTATGCGCACACACACACACACACACACACACACACATTTTTCAAGTAGTTATGTGTATTAGTAATACCAATTACACTGTTAGCATGCTAGCTAACAAATGTAGAAGAACAACATTTGCTACATCGTTTGATTATCGCCATAATCTGTCTGCTTGACTTGTGTTACAATCTTTCCCATCTAACACTGATGTTTATGATAATCAGTGATCAGATAAGAGATGATTGGCTGCGGCCGGAGCTGCTAATTTCACACACCCAACCCAGTGGTAGGAAGTACTGCTAAGACAGTTTTTACCACATAAATTTGCTCTTAGCTGATTGCAATTCACTCACTCGCCATCTTACGAACTTAACCTATAATCTAAAACCACACTAGTCAAAACTAACAAACAAATAAACAAAAACTCAATGTTGTAACGTAGTCTGAGAACATTCATGTGCGCTAGCCTAGCGGCAGGATTAAAATAGCAAACAGCCTGTGAGTGGAAAGTACATTTGAGTTGAACATCATCTTTTTCTCTCTCACACAACTTAAGGTGCAGTTAGTACATTAATGCACACACACAAACACACTTCATGAGGGTTGTGCTGAGAGTGTATTTTCCCATCGTCCAAGCACTGCTAGTGTTTAGAGTGTAAACAAGTGTGTGTGAGAAAATCACCACAGGGCTTTAGCTTTGCATTTTTAGAGGGGAAAGCAATGCTGGTACACACATACACACCCACCCACACACACACACACACACACACACACACACACACACACACACACACACACACACCTTGAGTTCAAAGGAACCATCTTTATATGTGTACTTGTGTGTTCTCATTTGGTGGAGTCAGTCTAGATTGAGCAAGTTAGTTACTTACTATCCAAAGACTACTCTGGGGTAAATTATATTTCATTAGGGTAATTACATAAGTGCACTACACTCTCTGAAGCTCATTAAGATGTGTGTGTTTGATAAACGTTCTCTGGCTTGCTAACTTCATAAAGACCAATACTAATGGGAAACATGACAACAGTAGCACTCCCTCAACCAATAAAATAACCATCAGTTATTATGAAATCACAATATATACAATAGCTGAGAACATCTTTAGTAATGTTCTCAGACCAAAATTTGTATTTAAACATACTATATAACACACTGAGAACAATGAGTGGGGTTATGTGGGATCCTGGACCACAAAACCAGTCATAAGGGTACATTTTTTGACTTCCCACTTTCCATTGATGAATGGTTTGTTAGGATGCCAATATTTGGCCGAGATACAACTATTTGAAAATCTGGAATCTGAAGGTGCAAAACAAAAAAAATAATATCTAAATATTGAGAAAGAAAATTTACTTTAAAGTTGTCCAAATGAAGTCCTTAGCAATGTATATTACTAACAATAATAAATGTTTGATATATTTACGGTAGGAAATTTACAAAATACATGGAACATGATATTTAGTTAATATCCTAATTTTTGGCATAAAAGAAAAATCAATAATTTTGACCCATATAATGTATTGTTGGCTACTGCCACAAATATACTTGTGCGACTTATGACTGGTTTTGTGGTCCAGGGTCACATATGTATATATGGCTGCATTAATGATGGCATAAATACAGATTCCACACACACACACACACACACACACACACACACACACACACACACACATATATATATATATATATAAAGGGTGAAATGGAAAAGATTTTTTGAATTTGATCCAGTCTCACTGATGAGTACCAAGCATATATTAAAGAAATATTATATCATATAAACTTTTGCAGCCAGGAAAAACATTTATTGTGCACTTCAATTAAAGGGTGGCATAGTTATTTTTAAATGTTGAAGACTATTTTTCTTGTTGGCTCTCATTTTCCTTGTATTGCATAATAAATCAGAAATCTCAATAAATATAATTGTTAAAAACAATCCCAGATCTTCAAATTCTATATTGCGAGAAATTTCACGATGGCTCAATATAAAGATCTCAAATAATACAACTTTTGAGAGGGGGGATGTCAACTACATATGAAAAACCTGAATATTTAACTTCTATTTAACTTTTAATTTATGTAATTTCTTCTTTAATGTTATATGCATGTTCAAACAATTTGTTTTTCTTTTACCTGTAAGTGAAATAAAAGTGCAATTGTGTTTAAATATCTTACAAAAAATCCACCTGCATTTCCATATTACACCTGCTACTTTCTGTTGCATGATGTAAAGCTAACTTTAATGTTATGTGTCATTTGCCATGATCATGTGTATAAACTGCACTGATGCACTGATGAAGTCATTCTTGAACAGGAAGGGCCAGTGTGATGACTACATGATGTAGTATGGCAATTGAACTAAGTATTGTTTGGATGGCTAGCTGGATCATTACAACACAGGAAGGCACCAGGAAGGCTCTCACTCATTCCTGGAGCATTTTTGATAAATGGGCTAGCAAATGTGAGGAAAACTGCCACGTTTCTTAGAAAGGTCCAAACTTCAGTGTACACACACAAGCGCACACATACACATACACACAATAGTTTTAATGGACGGATGTCATGTTTAGATAAGCCACATTACAGCAACTCAATACACACGTTTTGAACATTAAAATGTCCCTCATTAGTTTTATCAGATGAATCTTTTTTTTCTTTTTCTAGCTTAGTCCATTTGGGGGGAAAGTAATATTACCACACCCATCACACTAAAAGCAATCTGACAAATTTTGTGAAATACCTCAGTAGGCAAAGGAAATAAGTCTGAGTCAAATGATGGAGGAAACAGTAGAAATGTGTTCTCAACAATTCAAAGATTGGAAGACATGATTTAAAGGAATATTGTACCTACAAAAGAAAGGCAGCGGGTATTTACACTAAGTGCACAATAGATGCCATTTACACTCAGTGAAAACAGCATATTTTCTTAGCGATAGATGATGTTTACACTAAGTGCACAATAGATGCTATTTACACAGTGAAAATAGCATATTTTCTTAGCGATAGATGATGTTTACACTAAGTGCAAATAGCTGTAGATGCTATTTTCTAAGTGAAAATAGTGATATATTCTATTCACACCATGTAAAAGTAGCAGTTCTTTTCAACATGTGTAAATAGTAATTACATGTAATTTATACTTTATTTTGACAGATACATACTATTTGCACCTCAGTATTGTTGTACATTAACAGGATGCAATAATAACAGTGTCAATTATTATTTTTATATTAAAGGTACAATGAAAGCCCTCCCTACACCTACCCCTAACCCTAGCCAATAAATGCTTTTATTATTATTAAGCATTTCGTTAGGCACTTTATTTCCACATTTAGAACATTTTCTTAATTTTTATTGCAAGTAAATGCCTTTCCGATGTGATTTGTGATGAAAAAAGGCGGATTCGAACCCGTGTTGATCTCATCAAAACAACAATCCATTAGCCCTTTGCTTTACTGATTGCACCACCGAAGATGTTAAATCACATGCGTTTTTTTTAAATGTTGTTTGGGACAACCAGGCGTTGTTAGGCGGAGCTACTGCGAATAGCACTTGCCAACAAGGCACGCTATTTGCACTTGGTGTAAATAGACACTCCGAAAAAGAAATGTGTCATGATTTACTCACCCTCATGTTGTTTCACACCCCTGCGACTTAGTTTTTTCCATGGAACACAGAAGGAGAAATTCGGAGGACGCAAGCAAATAGCACCCAGGGTCTGTCAAGCTGCAAAAGGGACAAATAAGCTTAAAACTATTATATTTGTATGTAATGTAGTTAACAAGTCAGTTTTGCAATCAATCAATCAATCAATCAATCAATCAAATCAAATCAATGTATTTTGCGATACTGATTAGCAGTGTATTAGCCCACTTATTACATGGCTGCTAATAAATCAATTCATATCAAAATAGCTTTATTAAGTGGATTTATTGTTTAATTAAATATTATGTGGACTCAAAAGAGTTCCCAGTACTCATAAATATTAGTTTTTAAACCTAAATGATTTTAAGGCAATCATTTTCTCAAATGCTTTGAGTTATTTTAACTCGTTGGGTTTTACAGTGTTTTTTTTTTTTTTGTTGTATGGTTAAAGGTGTTGAACATTTCTCAAAATATCATACAAGTCATACAGGTTTGGAATGATACGGGGAGTAAATGATGACAGTATTTTCATTTTTGGGTGAACTATCCTTTTAAATAGTGCTGAGTGTGCTGTGGCATTAGAATTCAGGTAAGGCACAAATACAGCAGACACAGATTCTGTCTTTATCGATTTAGACGGCAACACATTCTCCTCATAGTAATGCACATAGCCTCACAACAGCATAATAATTTACATTTCAACTGTTTTCAAGAGCTCAACTGCCTAATAAGATGATGAGTGACTGAGAAGAATGAGAGAGCGAGAAACACCGCAAACTGGAAAATCTAGTTGTGGTGCCAAAAGTTTGCATAATACCAACTCCTTTTTAAAAAAAAAAAAAAAATTTTTAAAAATGAAAGGGGGTTTCTCTGACTCTAATCACACCTGCTGATCAATTCCAGACTAGTAATTCCAGCATGTAACAGCTTTTTAATTGCTGAGCATTGATGAGTTGATCCACCCAGCCAGCACACAGACATTTGCTTCAGGATATAGAAACAGAAGCTATAGCAAAGCTATAGCAACAAAGGCAGTCTGGTAACACTGTAGACACACACAAGTTTACTTCTATAGCTATCTAAATGAGGACAATCCCATGGACTTTTATTCCCTTTTAAAAACAGTTAAATATATAAACTACACATCCAACACGTCCAATCCATAGAGCCCCCACCTCGCAACTTACAGGACTTAAAGGATCTTCTGCTAACATCTTGGTGCCAGGTACCACAGCACACCTTCAGGGGTCTAGTGGAGTCCATGCCTCGACAGGGCAGGGCTGTTTTGGCAGCAAAAGTGGGACCAACACAATATTAGGAAGGTGGTCATGACATTATGCCTAATGTCATTACCACAAAAAGGTTTTAATAATAATAATAATTATTATTATTTCATTATTATTAAGACATTTTCACAACATGTGAGGACATTAGACAAGTGTCAATGATATAAGTATAACAAAAGTAGACAGATGACAGGACATATGACATATGATTAATATCAAGAACTATTTACAGTAAACTTCTGAAGACTAATGAGAATTTCCAATTAAATTCTTTATTGGCAAGATAGATTGATTAGTTCATTGGGTAATTTAAGATGATCCTGTTTTTGATGAATATTTATTATATGACAAATTTATAATATATTTATATTTACTGTATTACTTGTATTAAATATTTTCTATTGCACAGACATATGTGCCTATTTATTATGTGCATTTAAAAAATAAATTAAAGGTACTGTGTCACAATAACTCATTGGATGAGTAATCCATTCTAATTTGCACACTGTTTATAGTTCAGCAGGGTGATCAATACACCTGAGCATTCTGGTTTTGACACCTAACTGTGTGAAGTTAGGTGTCAAAGGGTTTGTGAGACAATGGTTGTACAGTTTAATATGTGATTCTGGGGTGAATTGTCAAATGTAGATGCTGGATGAGAGTGTGTATGCGGTTTAGATATCTAAAGGTTTCCAGTGAGGGTCTCAAACCAACCAAAAGTGTGTGAGAGTTTGCATAGTGAAGTGTGAACCCCTTTGTTGGGGTTTCTGTCAAACCATATACCTGCTCTTTATACACTAACATCGACCAAAATGGGCCTGTTTTACACACACACACACACACACACACACACACACACACACACACACACACACACACACACACACACACACACACCCAACACACAGTGACAGTCTCGGCACATGCTGTATTTGACAGCTGTTTGTTCATGACTTTAATGCTCTTTACTGTACACAATGTCTAGATGGCCACATATTTCACATATTTTGTAAGTCAAGATGCATGTTTGGAGGGCCAGTAACACATACTGGTCACACACAGATGATTTCACACAATGGCAGATTAACATTTGAACTTAACAGATCTTATAGCACTCTGAAGTTCAATAACATGAAAAGTTAAGAAACTTTAAAGAAACTTTGCATCTACATTATCTGGTTAATTCAAGTCCAAATTATTATTTAATATGACTGAATCAACAGTCATTCAATAATATTTCGAATTTAAATAAAAACTTGACAGAATACCGTTAAGAATATAAGACAATATTGCTACAAATTTATTTGTTGCTTAATAAAAAAGGTATATTATAATTTATCGAAATGCTGAAATAATACCACTAATCCCAATGCAAATAATTATGCAAATTGATCCATTCTTCATCACAAAGGTTGTGAAGTCAGATTTCAGTGATTGTTGGATCTATCCAACAAAAAAAAAAAAAAAAAAAAAAAAAGGAGAAAGAATGTAGCAAAGCCTGAGGGATGAAGAGTACCTCGGGGAGAAATGGCTAAATACCTTCCCTTTGAAAGAGCTTCTAGTTTTTGGTCCTCACATGGACCACCTTTGATTTCCAAAGTTCAAAAGCCTATGGGCTTCACAAACAATACAACTACACCCAAGAGAAAAACACACAAACACACACACAAAACCCTGACCCCCTCCCTCATTTGAAAGGGGTACATGCCCCCCTCCAGGCAGGCTCTATTCATCCAGCATGTATCTGCCTCATTAGGACTATTAGCATGGGTGAGACGAGGCGGGGTAATTTATCTAATCCTGCTGTGAGGACACACAGAGACGCATGGAAGGAGACAGATACAGGGCTCACACAGGTCATGGCACCATTGCGGTCTAGTTAAACCAAGATTTATTACAACAGTTAGAATTATGACACACACAAACTTCAATGTCAACATAGTAAGTCAACTGTATTCAATGTAATGTGCTGTTGGTGCTCTGCCGCTGCCATTTTGATTGACATGCAGGTTAGAAACAGCAAACTAAGTAATAGCTTTGTGTACAGGACAGACATAAAAGAGATTATGAATGTATCAGAGGAAATGTACTAAAACTCAAAAAAAGCATTAACACTGAGATTGTGTAACGTCTGCAGGTGTTTTCTCTACATGTGCAGATGTACATTTCTTTATTTCTGTATATTTCTTTATATATAAGTAGACATTAGGGGTGTAACGATATTAAAACCGAACCGAAAAAAACGCGATACACCACCCACGGTTCGAACCGCGATACTCATGTCGAACCGAACATGCCCCGCCCCCTGCTGCCCCAGCCCAGCTCTCACTTCCCCTTATGCCACAAAATTATTTTTTTCTTCCTTGATATTTGATTAAATAGTAATTAGTACACTTTTAACAACTAATAAGAGCTGTATTTTTACTAAATGTACTCTGAGTGCATGTCACGTGACTTGGGTGATCGCTCAAGTTACATGATGGAAAGACAAAGAGAGCCAGTTTCCCCATTTAGCCAGGTAGCTCAGTGCCTGAGAAAAACGTGTTGTCCCGATTTAGTATCTGCGGTCAGATGATAAGTTGTAAGGCTATATCTGTCAGTGTCATTTTCGTAGCTTGTTACAAAATAAAACGTCTCTCTCACCTTAGAAAACTGAACTTTCATGTCCTGTCAGCCATTATACGGTGCTCGTAGCGTACACACTTCAACTGCACGCACAAACGCGGTGGCGCACGCTGTATATCACTTCATATAAGCACAAGAAAAACTATGATCATGCAACGTAATCATGCAATAAAAGTAAAGTATCAATAAATCCCGTAACTGGTACGCCGTGTGTTAGCTGGGAAGGATTGGCATGCAGGTATAATGTTCATTCTGTTCGTTAGGAGCAGTTTCCGTCTTTCATTAACAGTTCGTGTTGGTATTGTGTATTCGCCATGGTAGCTGTTATTTCCATAACCCCAAAATGGCACTTTATTTTCACTTTATGTTATTTTGTATATTTTTAAATGGCTACTTTATTGTGTTACAAAAACTGCTATTTAATAGCTTTACCTTATAGGCCTATTTATTTATCAGTATTAGTCATATTCATACAACGTATGTGTTTAAGTAGGATAAAGTGGGACATTACTAGTGTGTGGTCAATTTTTGTGGAATGAATTTGCTTTTTTTTTTTGCTTTTTTTTTTTAAGTCTACACTAGTCTACAGTGGAGGCATTTATTTCATTTTAGTTTACTCAGGTTTGCTAGCTGCTCTAAGGAACACGTGAAACCAACGTATAAAGTTAATAAAGATAAAATGAATAAGTTAAATTATTGTTGTTGTTCTTAAGTTAAAAGTGAATCTAGTGTTATTGCTGGTGCCCTGCCATGATCCATGACTCCACAACAAACAGAACCGAACCAAACCGTGGCTCCAAAACCGTGATGTGAACCGAACCGTGGCATTGGTGTATCGTTTCACCCCTAGTAGACACTGATACATGCAATATCAAATGTACGAACAATTTTAAAGTATAAGTATATAAATTTATACATTTTCCTATTTCTAAAAACTTTTGCTTACATCAGTACTTTATATTTGTTTAAAGATCACATCACAAATATACAACAAAATAATTTGTGTTTTGTTGCCTGTGCTAATGGTGGCAAAAGAAAATCTGTGTAACATCTAAATTAACTGATTTATTTTAGTTTAAAACATGTATCAGTTTATTATTTATGGTTTAAAATTTTCATTATATATATTGGATGGATGGATGGATGTTTACTAATACATTATTAAAATCAAGTGATAAAATCATACAGTAGCTAATGTTAACAACTGAGACCTTATTTTAGTGTTACCATATACACTCACCTAAAGGATTATTAGGAACACCTGTTCAATTTCTCATTAATGCAATTATCTAATCAACCAATCACATGGCAGTTGCTTCAATGCATTTAGGGGTGTGGTCCTGGTCAAGACAATCTCCTGAACTCCAAACTGAATGTCAGAATGGGAAAGAAAGGTGATTTGTGATTTAAGCAATTTTGAGCGTGGCATGGTTGTTGGTGCCAGACGGGCCGGGTTTACAAAGAATGGTGTGAAAAGGGAAAAACATCCAGTATGCGGCAGTCCTGTGGGCGAAAATGCCTTGTTGATGCTAGAGGTCAGAGGAGAATGGGCCGACTGATTCAAGCTGATAGAAGAGCAACTTTGACTGAAATAACCACTCATTACAACCGAGGTATGCAGCAAAGCATTTGTGAAGCCACAACACGCACAACCTTGAGGCGGATGGTAGAGTGAGAATTTGGCGTAAACAGAATGAGAACATGGATCCATCATGCCTTGTTACCACTGTGCAGGCTGGTGGTGGTGGTGTAATGGTGTGGGGGATGTTTTCTTGGCACACTTTAGGCCCCTTAGTGCCAACTGGGCATCGTTTAAATGCCACGGCCTGTCTGAGCATTGTTTCTGACCATGTCCATCCCTTTATGACCACCATGTACCCATTCTCTGATGGCTACTTCCAGCAGGATAATGCACCACATCACTCGAATCATTTCAAAGTGGTTTCTTGAACATCACTGTACTAAAATGGCCCCCACAGTCACCAGATCTCAACCCAATAGAGCATCTTTGAGATGTGGTGGAATGGGAGCTTCGTGCCCTGGATGTGCATCCCACAAATCTTCATCAACTGCAAGATGCTATCCTATCAATATGGGCCAACATTTCTAAAGAATGCTTTCAGCACCTTGTTGAATCAATGCCACGTAGAATTAAGGCAGTTCTGAAGGCGAAAGGGGCTCAAACACAGTATTAGTATGGTGTTCCTAATAATCCTTTAGGTGAGCATAGGTATTAATTATGTTTTTTTATTTTTTTATATTTATATTGTTTAAAATAATTAAATTATTCATTAACTAATTAGTTGTGTTAAAATATTCCTTAATTAAGCATTTATTGTGTATTAAATGTGTATTAATTACTTTTTAATATGTATTAATTAAATATTTATTGTTAAAAAAATTTACATTAAAGATTCATTGTTTTAATTATTAATTGATTCAGTTTTTAAATATCAATGAATTAATGACCCTTTAAGTATTTATTAAATGAGATTAACACACACATATATTTGTTTGTTTGATTAGGTCAGATCAGATCAGGTGGAAACAGTTCCTTAAGGTAACAAATGCACATTTCCACTTTGTGCACTGTACACTTAATGTCAAAATACCTATAAATCATAATAAGAACCCATTTTTTCCCCACAATTCAACAGGTCTCCCTTTCTACTAATATCTTGGACAGTATTACTTCCGGACTGTCAGCTCAATTTTTTTTTTTTTTTTTCAGATGTCTAACGCACACACTCAGGGAAGCCACACACATGGTTCTTAATTAAGAGTTCTCATTCTCTCAATGTGCCGTACACACACATCGTCACGCTGTAAAATGACTAATCAGAACCTGAGCCAAAGCAATGAGTGAAATGGAAACACACGCACTCCCACAAAGCTATAAACACACCGGTTATTAGGTCTTTAAGGTCATAATTAGAAGCAAACCGCTAGGCAGGTTTTGGGCTGTAAACACAACCCCGAACAAATTGGACGGGGTAATCGGTGGGAGTTACGCCCTCCAGAACAGATGGAGAGGATGGTCCCTCGGTCCCACAGGGGTCTCAGCTGGCAGCCATAGGAACGCTAGACACATATGCACCAGTTTACCCTTTTAAGCAATGAAAAGAAGGACGCTGTCATTCGTTTGATATTAGCCTGACCCTATTACACCAGTTTAAAAGACAGCACTCTCCAGGGACAAACCAATGCCTATAACACCAATCAAACGGATGGCTGGATGAAGAGCAGAACAGGAAACGAATGACGGACAGGGATGGGAATCAATCTCAGACTGATTTCACATGCTTCAAGTTTGTTGTTAGTGCTGTATTTAGCATTCAAATGAGGGCGCGGTGAATAAACGCAAGCGACGTTGCAGGTCAATGTAGGGTGACTGACGCGCATTAGAACTTTTTACACAAGGATATCTTTCACCTTAACGCCACAAAACTAGGATGAGAGATTTTATGCTCGACTTTAGGTTTGAATTTTATGCTAAAAGTTAAATAAAACATGCACATACATACACAGTGGCCCAAAAACACTTCAGTCACAGGTGCAAAATGACTTTGTCACTGTGTGATTTACTTTAATCTGATGTTTTGAAAGTATTGAAATGTTAGCATGCTAGCTAGCGTGTTTTACACTCAGTAGCTTTGGCTGTTATGAGAGTTATTAGCGTGTTAATTTGATGTTGCGCTTCTGAAAGACGGGGTGGAGAGGTCAAAGAGAAACATTGAGGCGGCACTATACAACCACCACACACAATACACTCCCTTAACAGCCCAGTTAACATCCCACTGACACGCCTCTACCCACACACTGTCTCCTGCTCTGACTGGTTGTGATTAGCACTATGATGCTGCATAATGCTGTAATCGAGGTTGTATTGGTCTCAGGAGAGACCCCTGAGAGTGCTGGGAACTGGGACCACCCTCTAGTTCTCCTGAGAACCCCGACACACATACACATCCAGGGCTGTAATGATGAGCCATAATCACCTATCTCTGCTACCACAGACAAGCTGGTGATAAACTAATGTGTGATATTGAGATGAAGAGATAAAAGAGGGGCGGAGAGGAGGAAAATGAGAAAGGGAGAGAAAGAGTGATGGAGAGAAAGAGTAATGGATAAAAGCAAGACGAGAGCATGGGAACATCTCCGCTATAAGGACTCCATGCTAGCAAAAGACGAATGTTGCCATGGACATGGAAATAAACCTGTTACCTGCAAAATGTAATTAAATAATTTCACATATGAAAAAAAAAATTACAAGCTTACATAAGTAAGATACAATGACAATATAAAAATAACTATTTATATAATTTTTTTAATCTTATTCTATTACACTGTGTAAAAACTATATACTAAAATACTGTACTAAATACAGTAGAATGTAAAATAACAATATGCATAAAAGTACTTATTTACATAATTTAATATAAATATTAATGTAAAAATAATCCCAAAAAAAAGGAATACTATATTTTAAAATATAATTTTTGTGAGGAATAAGTTATAGATATACATTCAAATTTATATTTAAATCAAATAATATATTTGTATTAGTTTTTCATGTAAAAAATTATCCACAACTTAAAATTAATGAAATATATGCAGTCATAAGTCTATAAGTATATATATATATATATTTATTTGGCAGTCATAAGTCACACGGGTATATTTGTGACAATAGCCAACAATACGTTGTTATGGGTCAAAATGATACATTTTTCTTTTATGCCAAAAATCATTAGTATATTAAGTAAAGAGCATGTTCCATGAAGATATTTTGTAAATTTCCGACAATAAATATATAAAAATGTATTATTATTAGTAGTAGTAATATGCTAAGGACTTCATTTGGACAACTATAAACGCCAAACTAATAAACTATTTTCTCAATATTTCGATTTTTGCACCCTCGAATTCCAGATTTGTATCTCAGCCAAATATTGTCCTATCCTAACAAACCATATGTCAATGGAAAGCTTATTTATTATTTATTTATTTCAGATGATGTAGAAATCTCAATTTTACATTTTTTTAAATTACCTTTATGACTGGTTTTGTGGTCCAGGGTCACAGATTAATGTTGTTATTAATTATATATTACAATAGAACAAATGATATATATATATAAGTCATGGATTACAATGATTTTAATCATGTGTAATTTGAAGAAGCATAGTACATTCAATTTTATGCCCAGCCCTAATTGGCTTGTTGTAATATAGGTTTTATTGTAATAAAGTATTTTTCAGTGCCCATGTTAACAGGTTAGAGCATTCACACGTCACACGGATGCAGTCTGGCAATGTGTAATGAATACATTTAAATGTGAATATGTCTATGAAAGATTGTACTAGTAGTATAGTACACTTTGTAGTATACTATATGGTGTTATCTGTGGTCAGACTGTAACAGCATTTTATAACCAATTTACATATGGTTTATCCAATCAGCTTTTAGATGAGACATGAGATAGGATGTATATTCAGTCTTCAAAATAGGTCAAAATGTTGCCATTTATTCTGAATAGGTGGGAGGCTAATTGATCAAGACATGCTAATGGTGTTTACACTGAGACAGGCAGGGCACCATGTGCTGATCTGAGCTCATGAATATCAAACACCTCCAACCCCCTCAGCCCTCCTCTCCTCTCCCCTCCCCAAGGGTCTTCATTGTCCGCCGGAGGTCCCCGGGGCCTGCTAGAGCAACACTGCAGACGCGTCGACAGAGCCCAGCTCAACAGGTTTCAACAAACTCTTACACTGCCTCAGACCAGACCAATACTACAGCCAGAAACCCTGCCCTCTGCAAAAAAGAGACTGCGAAAGAGGCTCAATTACGTAAACTCCCCCCCTGTTTATTGTGTTTATGGTAAACTGTCTGCCGAGGAAGAACTGCTGCGGAAAGATAGCGGTTACAAAAACATTTTAATGAGGCAAGGAGTCGTTAATGACACGTACAGCCGCCTCAAACATTGACACGTAAAAGCACGCCTGGAATTCTCCAAGAACTGGGAGGTTTTCGAACAAAATAATGATTTTCTAATGGTATTTTTAATCCAAACCTTCCCTCAAGTGCACAGTTGGTCTGAAAACAAGCTGCAATCATTAGCAAACGTTGTTGTTTTTTCGTCTGAGGAAAATAGTTTGCTTTCAACAAGCAGGAAGCTTTTAAAGTTGAACAGCCTCTTCATCACAGGCATTAATCACTGGATAGAAGTTCAGGAGATTGCCTGAGAGTTATTTTGAAGAAAAGACGAAAAAAAAATATATATATATCCATGGACTGTAACACAGGGATAATTAATCAAATGAATTCATTTTATGGTGATTTTGGAAATTAATGTTGAAAATTATTTGCAAAGTTTGAAGACTTTTTTTTATGATTGTAGCAGAAGAAATGCATCTGACAGATGTGTGCACACGTATGCGCACATCCAATTAACAAGCCTTTCACCATCATTTTCTGTCAAGTGTCAGCTCAGTTGGAGAAATGTAATATTAAGTGATCGGTGTATCTTGGCAACCGGTACCATGACTAAAGGACTGAAATGAATATGAACAGGTGTATTTCCATTCCCCTCACTCGCGTTCTCAATCCCTCGTTCTTTCGCTTCATCTCTACGTGTGTTCGGTCTCGATGGCGTCTTGATGCATTGATGTTTCAATAAAAGATGGCTACGTTCACACTGTTAGTGTTTGAGATTGATAGCATTTACTAACAGGTGACTACTTTGGAAAAAGCTCAACATTGAGATTTCATTTTGCCCATTTTTCTTATATTTCCATTTGGATTATTTGATAGTTTAGGGTCATTTATTGAGTTTGCAATTATTCTAAAATGTGGACAATTATAAAATACAAAAAAAGAATGAATGGTTGAGCCTAAAATCTTTGACTGGTAGTGAGAAAGTAACAGTTAATGTGAATATTTGGTCACACTTTATGTTAGGAGTCCTTAACTACTATATACTTGCATTAAAAACGTACAATGAACTTATTATTGTGTTCATATTGCATTTCAAAACACTAGTGCTGCTATTAGAATGAAATATGGGTAAGGTTAGGGACAGGTTTGGTGGTATGGGTAGGTTTAAGGGTTGGTTAAGGTGTGTGAACCATGCTGGCAAAATTAGTCAGAATGACTAATTTTGAGCTACAGCATTCCAACTTTGTGGATATTCAAAGCGAATTATCGATGACATGAGTCTGAAACAATGAAATGTGCTCTAAATGTATACAAAACGATCTTACTCACGCTGACTGACAGATCTGACAGATTTGATGCGTGCGCACAAAGACACCTCAGACAGCATGTGCTACCGATATACACATATACACAGAATTACAATATTTCTGTCTTGGCAAATATTCATGCAAACATTATCTGTTATGTCTTAAATTAAGGGTTAACTGCTGGGGAAAAACATCAGATGTGGAACATTATCTGTGCGGCACAGTAGGTCTGAATATATAGGCTGTCTGTTAAATAAAATATAAATTAACGAATGTTAATCAAACAACTGTGGTATCATGAAAAAAAAAGGAAAAAATGTTTTCCTATAGATATTTGGTTTTGACTTGGTGTGTGCCAAATTTGGTGTTGTTACCGGGGATTTTAAGGTGCAACATCATCATTTTGAAGGTTTTTTAATAGAGAATGTGAAAATAACAATAATATGGGTTTTATGGGTTTATACAGATACCGATATTAGGGAGTAAAAAAGTCAGATATCGGTATATCAGCCGATATCCTTTGTGTATATTATAGTACAGTACCAGTCAAAGTTCTGGACACACTTTCCCATTGGTGTGTCCAAACTTTTGACTGGTACTGTATATAATAGAGCATATACATAATATACATACATTGTGCATAAATACAATAGAACAAACATATAAATGAAATAAACAGTTCTTTTCAGGTTTTTCATGTAGGTCTAAACTAGATTTTCAGGTACAGAACTAGTACCTGATCAAAAGTCAAATATTACTTCATAATCTTCACTGTATAAATATAGAATAGTCTTTTGTTCTCTCGTTTTTTATGAGAAAATGCTTTTGTGGCATTGACAAGAGTTTTCACTGTTATAGGGGCGCTATTACACATCTGAACGAGTGCAGACTCTCCTGATCTGAACACAGGTAAAGAAGAGGCAGGAACAAGCGATCTCTTATAAGCAGATGCATATGAAAAATAACAGCATATAAATTAAAACTGGCTAAAGTTATTGAATATAATGTAGACCCAGGACGAGCTATAGGACTGTGAAGTTTGGGAGTGTTGCTCCATCTGTATTTTGATCATTGTTCTGTATGCAAGTTAGTCGCGATTTTCTCAGCTTTTTTCTCAAAATGTTGCTTTTTTCATGAAACTTACATTCGAGTGCTGATAAAAAAGAATGTATGAAGCTAGAATGAAATAAAGGGTCTGTTCTTTCTTTTGATATATTGCATGTTCAGATATTCATACAACAAGATATTCTGTGGACCATGAAACTTGTGAAAATGACCAAAAACGCTGGTGGTGACTGGCAAATTTCATGTATATGTTCACTTAAGACATAACTGACTACGTTTAAGATGATACTCGACAAGACCGGCATTTTAACATAATTTTGTGTGAATATTTGCGCACTGTGAGACATGTGGGCGCGAGTTCATATTGGTGGCATATCTGTCATATATATACGACGATGCCGATATATATCTGCGACAGGCTCATCTCGGCCGATAAAAATCAAAAAGTAATTCTTGAAAATTTGCTCATTGCAACTCATTTTGCCAGCACAGGTCACATATGTACTGTATCAAGTGATGTCACCTAGTCATTAGTCACCTAATATAAAGCGGGACCGAATTTTTTTATGAATGTGGGTTTTCATCCATAAAGTGTACCAGTTCATCATGTCTTGATAAACACTAATACATACAACATCAATGAACAGATTGCAACAAACCCTTTCACATATATTCAAGCTCAATGCAAAAGTTTATAAAGATGTATTGAGTAACTTAATTTGATTCAACTTTTATTGAATAAAAAACAATTTATAACTATAAAATGTATTTATTCATCTAACTTAAATCATTACAATAAACTAAAGTCAGTTTCTGTTTTTAATTTACAAACCCGATTCCAAAAAACTGTAATGCTGTGGAAGTTTCAAATTTCAATATTTTATTCAGAATACAACATAGATGACATATCAAATGTTTAAACTGAGAAAATGTATAATTTTAAGGGAAAAATAAGTTGATTTTACATTTCATGGCATCAACACATCTCAAAAAAGTTGGGACAAGGCCATGTTTCCCACTGTGTGGCATCCCCTCTTCTTTTTATAACAGTCTGCAAACGTCTGGGGACTGAGGAGACAAGTTGCTCAAGTTTAGGAATAGGAATGTTGTCCCATTCTTGTCTAATACAGGCTTCTAGTTGCTCAACTGTCTTAGGTCTTCTTTGTCGCATCTTCCTCTTTATGATGTGCCAAATGTTTTCTATGGGTGAAAGATCTGGACTGCAGGCTGGCCATTTCAGTACCCGGATCCTTCTTCTACGCAGCCATGATGTTGTAATTGATGCAGTATGTAGTCTGGCATTGTCATGTTGGAAAATGCAAGGTCTTCCCTGAAAGAGACAACGTCTGGATGGGAGCATATGTTGTTCTAGAACTTGGATATACCTATCAGCATTGATGGTGCCTTTCCAGATGTGTAAGCTGCCCATGCCACACGCACTCATGCAACCCCATACCATCAGAACGCCTGCGCTTCTGGATCATGTTTAGATATGGCTTCTTTTTTGACCTATAGAGTTTTAGTCGGCAACGGCGAATGGCACGGTGGATTGTGTTCACCGACAATGTTTTCTGGAAGTATTCCTGAGCCCATGTTGTGATTTCCATTACAGTAGCATTCCTGTATTCGGCCTGAATTCTTCTTCTCTCTGCCACTGGATTGAGGACTTCCTCACTGGCAGGCCTCAGGTGGTGAGAATAGGCCAGTTCACCTCCACCTCCACCTCCATCACCCTGAGTGTGGGAGCTCCACAGGGCTGTGTCCTGAGTCCCCTGCTCTACTCTCGCTACACACATGACTGTTTGTCCACACACAGCTCCACCTCTATCATCAAATTTGCTGATGATACTGTTGTCCTGGGCCTCATTTCCAACAACAATGAGACGGCATACTTGGACGAGGTGGAGCATCTAACATCATGGTGCCAGGACAACTGTCTCTCTCTGAATGTTGGCAAGACCAAAGAAATGATTGTGGACTTCAGGAAGAGACACCTACGGACATACTCCCCTCTCATGATCAGCGGGTCACCAGTAGAGAGAGTGAGCAGCTTCAAGTACCTGGGTGTAAACATCTCCGAGGACCTGACCTGGACTGCTCACATTCAGACACAGGTGAAAAAAGGCAGGCAAAGACTGTACCACCTGCGCCAGCTGAGGAAATTCAGGGTTTCACCAGCTATCCTGAAAACTTTCTATTTAGGGGCGATAGAAAGTGTATTAACTCAGTGCATCACAGCGTGGTATGGGAACAGCACCAGTCATGACTGCAAAGCCCTGCAAAGAGTCGTGCGCTTATCCGAGCGTATCTCAGGGTCAGCTCTCCCGTCTCTGCAGGACGTCTACACCAAACGCTGCAAAGGTAGAGCTACTAAGATCATCAAGGACTCTAATCACCCTGCAAACCCTCATTTCACGCTGCTGCCATCTGGTAAGCGCTTCCGAAGCCTGATGGCCAGAACCGAGAGACTCAGGAGGAGCTTCTTCCCCCAGGCCATCAGACTCCTGAACTCAGTCACTTAACATCACGTGACCATCGATATACTGACATCGCACTGCACTTTCTGCTCTCGTTGTTACTGTGTAACAACCTGTTATAAACCTGTTTGCACATTACACTTCCTTGTACATTTCTGTTAACCACATATTTATAAGTCTACAGCTTACTCACTGCACAGTTTACTTCACTTATTTTATTCCACTTCTTTATTTTTATTTTATTTTTTCTACTTGACTTGATTTATTTATAATTTACACATATTGTAGAACTAATAATATATATATATATATATATATATATATATATATATATATATATATATATATATATATATATATATATATATATATATATATATATATATATAGATAGATAGTACTTTTTTATTCTATTTCTATTATAATTTCCTCCTTGTGTTTTTAACTGTGAATTTGCACTGTCCATGGAGCGGACCTGTTTACATTTCACTGCCGGTTGTATATTCTGTATATAACTGTGTATGTGACAAATAAAACTCTTGAATCTTGAATCTGTATGTGATGCAGTGCCATCTAAGGGCCCGAAGATCACGGGCATCCAGTATGGTTTTCCGGCCTTGACCCTTACGCACAGAGACTGTTCCAGATTCTCTGAATCTTTGGATGAGATTATGCACTGTAGATGATGATAACTTCAAACTCTTTGCAATTTTTCTCTGAGAAACTCCTTTCTGATATTGCTCCACTATTTTTGGCCGCAGCATTGGGGGAATTGGTGATCCTCTGCCCATCTTGACTTCTGAGAGACACTGCCACTCTGAGAGGCTCTTTTTATACCCAATCATGTTGCCAATTGACCTAATAAGTTGCAAATTGGTCCTCCAGCTGTTCCTTATATGTACATTTAACTTTTCCGGCCTCTTATTGCTACCTGTCCCAACTTTTTTTGGAGTGTGTAGCTCTCATGAAATCCAAAATGAGCCAATATTTGGCATGACATTTCAAAATGTCTCACTTTCAACATTTGATATGTTATCTATATTCTATCGTGAATAAAATATAAGTTTATGAGATGTGTAAATTATTACATTCCTTTTTACTCACAATTTGTACATTGTCCCAACTTTTTGGAATCGGGTTTGTATTTATCTAATAATTTAAGTCATTATAAAACTAAATTCATTTTCTGTTTTTGTATGGTGGAATCAAAAAAACTATACCTTGTGCATGTTTAAAACTTTTCTCTTTTTAACCTAAACATCATGGCAACTGTGTTTAATTACATTTAAATGGCATTCAATTATTTTAAATAATCAAATACAAAAACAGTCTATCAATGTCCTGATTTAAATTTTCTGTCAACCTTTCAAGAGCATTTGTTAAGATTTATACATCTGTAAAGTTACACTGAAAGCATGTTGTCCATACTGTAATATTGCATGTACCAGTTTCCATATATTATGATTTGAACTACACTTTGTGTACATCTACAAATACCTGTCGCGTGACAGATTACTGAACATGTTACCACACACACTCATAATACAACGAACAACTTTCTGCAAAAGCACTGCACCAACACACGTGCACAACATGTACTTTCTTTATGACATGTCTTTTCAAAAGTAGTGAAAAGACTGAAAGACACAAGACTGAATTCAAATGGAATCGATACATCATTAGATGCTAGAAAATTTGCCCCCGCCTAAATTTTCAAGGAACCTCTCTATCAAAGAAACCTCTGGTGAGCCACAAACACAGCTTCTATGAACAGCTATTTTAGTTCCTCATAACACATGTTCTAAGAACTTTAGCCCCCGGTTTCACAGACAAGGCTTAAGCTAGTCCCAGACGAAAATGCACATTTGAACTGTTTTAACTTAAGTAACTTGCCCTGACATGTTTTAAATTATACCAGTGCCATTGTTTTTTCTCAAGATGCACACCAGTAATGTTTTTTTTTTTTCTAACACCGTGTTCTAACTACACGCGACACGATCAAATTCCAGCAACAAGCAACTTGTCTGTCCACACCAGACGCGACGTGACTACGATATGCGCCAAATCAATCAATAGGCTATGGCACCAGAGATTAATCTTGACTGCACTCACAAGGAAATGGATAAGTACATAATCAAATTCACAAATATTACACCATTTAAACATTACTAAAAATACATACTAAAGTTACTAAAACAATCTTTGTCATAGAATATACCTGTTTGTTCACAGTTTGAATGTTCTTGTTTCCATTTATTTAATTTCAAGATCTGAGGTGAATTATCCATTGTTGCATTTAGTACGACTACGTTACAAAGCTGGGAGAACTAGATGATAGTCAAAGTCATATTACACGCTTTTAACTGTACTGTGCTTTTAACTTGTATCTGTACTGTACTTTGCAATCACAGATTCTACTTCTTGGAAGTATGACCAAAATAAAATTTTCACCAGAAAATGACATCTGAAGAAAGTAACATGTTTGCCACTTTTGTTCTGACCAACTGAGAAAAAAAAAAAAAAAAAAAAAAAAAAAAACATTCACGCTACCAATGGTCATTGAATCGAAACAATTGCTTAGGTCATATACAACGTCAAGCTATGCAAATTATTATTGTTATATTTTGTTATCAAATTGTTAATGTTAACAACATCAGCATTGCCTGACTACGTGTATTTAGTGTGTATTAGTGTTACCTGTTGATTTAAATTTCTGTACAGTCTGACCTTTTACAATCCGCCATCAAAATGATACATTTAATTATTCCAGCTGATGTGAGAAACGGCTATAAATGATCCGCCACCTGCAGCATCCTCACATGCAATAGCCTACTAGCCGGACTCCTCCTTTATGTTTACAGACTAGTGCTGGGCGGTATACCGGTTCATACCGAATACCAGTGTTTATTTTTGTTATGATATGAATTTTGATTATACTGCAATACCTGTATATGTCGCTTAAACAATGCTCGGAACGTGCACGCAGTGCGACACTATTTGAGAGGGGTCCCTTTTCACTATTGCACTGTAGTGAGGACACAGCTGAGATCACATTACAGCCTGATCACAGCACACAAAAGAGCGATTTCTGCACGGAGCGCTGCGATGAGATAAACAACGCTCCCCACATGGATCATATAGATCAGATACAGACCAGAGCGAGCATGTTTACGTTTTTTATGGACGCATTTCTCTAGTGCTCTAAACATTAACCAGCAGCGTGTATGCGCACATATTTCATCACATCTTCTTCAAATGAAATATACGTGCAAACAATGTCACCGATTCTACAGCCGTACGTCTGATCATGACCGCGATGACATGAAGACAATGATCTAAATTAACAGACTGACAATTCAAATTAGAATGGGCAAAAAAGTAACTGCTTTATTCTTTCTGTGTTAAACTTACATCTGTCATTTGTTCAGAGACTGTAGTGCTCTTAAATGTATTGAAAATATCCTTAGACCTTTTAAATGTTATTCCACGTTTCTCCCTCGTTTTGGCAGTTTGTTGTTATATTGGATTCGATTTTTCGAAGGTGCCCTCAACTCTGTTTTTTTCTCTCTCGCGGTCATATTTTAATATTTATGTGTCTGTAATGAGTGTGTTGCTGGTCTGTGTTTTATTGGTTGTTGTCTCCCCACAGCATCATTTTGTGGGGCTTTGCAAACCTGTATTAACTCTAGCGTGGAATTTTTCTACAATATTCACTCATCATGACAGTAAAATAGGGCATTCTAGTCAATCTACTGCAGTTTCCTCTCTCAATCAGTAGAAAATGTGGTTAACACCTGGTCATGCAGAGGGGAAAAAAATACCTTCATATACCGCGAAACCGGTATCATTTAGAAAAATACAGTGATATAAATTTTTGGTCATACCGTCCCAGCACTAATACAGACATGGCGTAATGATGCAAAGATGAACGTGCCATGCTCGACTTTCCAGAGAAAAGCTACCAGTACCACTCAAATTATAACACATTATTACAAGCTTACCGTTGTGAATCAGGCTACAGTAAGAAGATAGTTTTGAACACTTGCTGGTTATGTACTTGCTCAAAAATTTATTTTGTATCATTTTTAACCAAAAAAAAGTAACAGACTTCAGCTTTAAATATCCTGATTGAACTAAGGTCTGATCCTGGCTTAATCTAAATCGTGTCTGTGAAACCAGGCCTAGAAGTCAACTACAAACAGGAAGGGGTAACCTGACTGACTAGATTCAGGTTAATTGAAACAATTTACCATGCTAGCCAAACCTGTCAATATTAACAATACAAACAAACATATTCATTATATGGTACACACATGATATTTGAAAAGAGAAAAAGTATTTGACAAAAGCTTCCTGAACACACACATACGGAGAGATTAGATCAAAACCCTCCCAAACATCTGTGATGGGAGCTGAAGGCAATTGAATGCTTGACAGTTCTACTGTTTATTTTGACGCTAATAGTTTTGGCATTTTAAAGCAAACATTTGTGCAGCAAAACGTCTAAAGCCATTCATGTGCAATTTCTCAAACAAACACACAACTTCCTGCAACACCCCACTGGAATTATATTTGATCTTGTCTGTTTGGTGTAACGTTAAAGGTTTTATACTTTTTAGCATCAATGCTAATAGGTTTGGCATTAGAGTTTGTAAGAGACTGAAAGTATAGTCGCTACTAATTTATCTACATTAGTAGCGTGACTGTTCAGTAACAAGCTACTGTACAAAAAAGCGCGACATCGTTGTTTTTAAAGTCACATTGTATTGCACATGCCACTGGGTTAATCAAACACCCACCTGTCAAGCCGTTCTCACGCCCACAAAGACATCCGATTCGGGCGCATGTCCAAGAGAAATGCGGGTCACTATACAGATGCCAAGAGCGCTATATTGTCTTTGAGCGATTTCAAAACGTCGTTTTAAGTTAACAACTGAATCCCTTCTCATATAGCTCTTCAAATACGATATCATAGTTTTGGTCAGTCCGTGACAAGTCTTCGCGATTCATTTTAAATCTAGATATGGCGGGAGATGAACATAAAAATTCAAGTTGGTTTGTTTTGTTGTGATATAGGCTATTACACACATTTTCGTCATGCATTTCATATTAAGTTTAGAAAGTTAAGAAAGTTTCATAAGTAAAAAATGTGTTTATGCTTCACATGTTTAAAGGTGCACTGTGTAAAAAAAAAAATCAGTAAAATATCTAAAAAACACTGGGCCATTGTTATATATTTTGTTCAGTTGAGTAAGCCTACTTACAATATCCCAAATGTTTCCAACTATTTGTAAATCGTGAGAAAATTGCTATTTTAACCAATGAACCGGGATGTGTGAGGGCGTCGCCTGTCAATTGCGTCATATCTGCGTTACCCTCGGTTTTCGCTTTACTCTTACTGCAGTGTGCATCAAGTGTCATAGCAGCCGACAAGCGAACACACAGAGTAACGTCATAACATCATTTTCAACACACTCAAATGTATCTAATATGATAAACAGAGCCGCGTTACCTCATACTCATGACCGGAAAAGCGGAAATGGCGCCGGCGACTGTGGCATAATAAAAGTCCCGCTGCTCGCGAGGCGTGTGTTGCGTTCATCTTATTAACAATCGCTCCAGCGGCCTTGCCCAACTCCCACAACACTCGGTCCTGCTCTGCTTCATACTACAGTAACGTTAATAATCACATCCATGAACTTGATTTCTGCCCGAGCCCTATCCCGATTCTTTTCCACCGGGTGTGAGGTGAAGACCACATGTCCCAAGATTCTGCGCTCAAACTTGGCGTCATCAAACTATGCCATCGTTTTGAATAGGCGACTTCCAGCGGACGGAAAAGTTACATAGTGCACCTTTAACACTTAACTTTTAAAGTCCCCCTGTAGTCAATAAATTTTGTCCCTTAAAACTCATCATTTATCACCAAAATTACATATTTAAAAAGTTTTTTCCAGTGAAAAAAAAAAAAAAAAAAAGATTCATTACCTTTTCTCATACACCCTTGCTTCATTTAGTATACACAGATTCATGAATATGTAAATTAGTCCCGCCTCCACTCACTCACACCAGCTCAGAGACCCACTCGCTCAACTTTTACTTGTTACTGTAGTAAACCGTTTTACCACAAATACCATGGTTAAACTATGGTTAGAGTAGTAAAGTCATGGTTAATTTGTGGTTACCATGGTTTAACTATAATAACCATGGTTTTTTGGTTTTATTTGTAGTAAAACCATGGTTCATTTTCGTAAGGGCTTTCATTGTTCCCTTAGCCAAGTGGGTTCCAAAACGGCTTCATTAAAGTGCGCCGCTCCCTCCAAAGTCACCCCTTCAAGGGCTCTGCCTGTCTGAGTGAGTAGGACATAGGGATGCTCACTTCTGATTGGAATTTGCCCTTTTTTGCCCTCAAGTTGTTCTGCTGAACACAAAATAAGATATTTTGAAGAATGTCGGTAACCGTACAGTTGATGGACCCCATTGACTGTTAATGTTAATGGTTAAGTTAATGGTCTATCGACAGTTTAGTTCCCCATGTTGTGTTCAGCAGAATAAAGAAATTCACACAAGTTTGGAACAACTTGAGGGTGGGTAAATGATGAAAGAATTTTTATAATTTTAAATTTTTTCCTCTAAACCTAGCCATTTCTCAATATGAAACACCAGATTTAACTGGCAGAATACAGTCACAATTTATTCAAAAATGATAAATATTTAAAGTTTGAGGCCAAAGGATGGCTCAGATCTCACACACATTCAAAAAAATGTCGCCCCAGGAAGTTCTACCAGCTTGAATGTGAAATGCCACTGGCTCTTGCGTTTGCTTATGACCGTCATGTTCATATTAGTATTTCTCATTTGATTGAGATTTACAGAGCAGTAAAGGTTTTAAGCGATTAAAACCTTTCACCCAAAAATAAAATTTCTATCATTATTTACCCTCATTCTAAACCCGTAAGACTTCAGTTCATCTTCAAAACAGGAAGAAAGATATTTTAATTAAACCTGAGAGACTTCTATACCTCCATTTAAAGTCCATTCCAAAACTTTTATGAATGATTTCAAAGTAGTGTGTCAAAGTTTTAGGATATTGGACTTTCAGTAAAGGAACAGAAATCTCTCAGGTTTTAATAAATATAATATAATAAATCCTCTCTTATATATCAGTATAGTTAGATTTTTATACATTCTTTCTGATCCCACCCCCTTTCTCTGCCCCTCAACTTCCTGTACTGTCTAAATAATAATATTCCATAAATATCTGAATAAAAAAAAAAAAAAAAAAAATGTGGCATTTAAAATCATAAATGTAGTTTGTTTTGAAGCCAAACATCTAAAGCTATTCAATGTAGTCAAACATCTATAAAAGACGAATTAAAACAACTTGAAACACCCCAGTTGGAATTAGACTTGATCTTGGCTGCTTCCATTGAGTGGTCATTTATCCAGCACACAAAAGCCAGCCTGGACAATGGCTCCAAAAGCCCACCGCTGCACCAAGACCACGAGACACACGCGCTCAGAAACACACACTCACTCCAAGGTGTCACTTGAGCCTGAAACGCTTCTCTTCAAGAAAGAAGAGAAGACCTTTGGAAGAGAAAGGCCTTAATTAATATTAAGAAGGGTAAGTGGGCCGCTCAGCTGACGAACTGCGGAGTCTGATCGCCGTATTGAGAATAAACGGTGTAGCTTTCATAAAGACGTACTGTACCATGGAAAACTACTTTAAATCGGTGTATCAAATACCCTCTGTCTCCTTCCCATTCGAGGAGGCTCAAAGTTTAAGGCTATAGGACAAGAGTAAACAAAGCGATGTTAACGTCGGGCTACTTGAGACGGTGAGAATGAATTGAGCATTAATGAAATTCCCTATAGAAACACTCTTCCACGCATACAAAGAGAGTTAACCTATCCATAAAAGAGGTAAAGGGTGACTGGCGTGCGTCTGAGGGTGTGGTCTGAAGTTACTGTTGTCGGCTGTAATAGTTTAAGCCTGCAGGATTAGGTCTGAATGGCAGACGGCGGCGTACCTCAAGTACGACTTTAATCTTCAACACACACACACACACACGCAAGTCAGTCCAACTATTACGCCTGCAATTAGTTTGCCCTCAGTCATCGTTAGAGGTAATTTTAGGCCATTGTGTGGAAGAATACTGTCAGTGCGGAGAGAGATAGGGGCATATTCATGTCATTCCGGAGAGAGAGTGTGCGCTATCAACTGGATACATTTCCAAAGAAACTGTGAGTAGTGTTTGCCCGTGCAAAACTGATGCTAGGGTGTTCTGAGTCATTCACAGCATGTTGCTATGAGGTTGCAAGCTTGTTCTGGGTACACTGAAAACAACTGGTGTAGAAACTATTTTCACTCAGAAACTGAAAAAAAAAAAAAAAAGTCCTTTCAAGAGTTTTTACGAGGGTATAAGCGAAGGGTACATCATGTGATGGTCATTTCAAGGAAGTAATGATCAAGCAAGATTACTGGAGTACGTTCTTCAAGAAAATACTTTCAGTCTTTCTACTTCAAAATTTCAATGTGATAATTGCCATTTCTTTGTAATTATTGGTGCACTTTACTAGCAATTTCTGAGTGAAAATAGTTTTAAAGCTAATTTCATTTTCAGCGTAGTTGTTATGAATAAGATCTGGAAGAGCGAAGATATCACTTTAACTAGTCAGAAGGAAAACAGTGCAAAAGTGCAAGAGCTGGACATCAAAAAAAGAGGCAAAAGGAAAATCGAAATGTGGTGGTGGCGGAAACTGTTACGAATACCATGGACAGCCAGGAAAACAAATCGTTTTTGGTTTCACAGAGCACTAAAAGAGAAAGCAAAAAAAATAAAAAAAATTAAAAAATAAGTGTATTAAGTTGTGTCTCCTTATAACAGCTTTGGTTTAGTCCACAACGACTTGATTGAGTGGTCTGAACAAAACATTCATAGCCACTGAGAAACTCTATAAAGAGCCTGGTGTCAAAGAGAAAATTCATAGGTCTAAATATGAGCTCCATTTCCACAAACACACACACACACACACGTCTGAAGCCAAGACAGCGCGTCTCTTTATCATTAGGGCCATTGTGCTGGATGAGACAGATGGAGCGAGAGAGAGAGAGAGAGAGAGAGAGAGAGAGAGAGAGAGAGAGAGAGAGAGAGAGAGAGAGAGAGAGAGAGAGAGAGAGAGAGAGAGAGAGAGAGAGAGAGAGAGAGAGAGAGAGAGAGAGACAGTGCCTGAGGTACAGATTTAGATGTCCTTCATTGTGCTTACACGAGTATTGTCTTGTCAGACGCGTTTAGGGGTGCTCTCCTTTGCTTAACACAAGGGAGAACACAAGTGAAAGACAGAGACGGGCTCTTCTGTTATTCTGCATGATGTTCTTTTATCACTGTATCACCACCATTATCACTGTACTTTGCATTTATAACACATTTAAATAAATACTTTATTTTTGTTCTTATCTAAAATGAGACTGGCAGCAGCAGCAGATGTTGACAAGGTGCCACTTACTTGTCTGCCCAGACAACGTCCAATCCCGAAGAACAACACAGGAGCATGATCACGGATACAGGATCCCTCACTGTCTTTCTTTCTGTCTGTCTTTCTCTCTTTCCTACACTACACAGTTTCACTTATACAAGCAAACACCAGCAATCTAACTAAATTGGTGGCCGAGGTTTCGGGCAGAATGATTGATTTTGCATATGAAAACACATAAGTTCAATAGACATTAGCTGTGTATTGGCATATGCAAAATCGATCTGACTGTTTTTCTTAATTATACATTACCTTGTATGTTTTTTCTTTTCATACAGGGTCAATCTTGGGCATATAGCCTCATTATGAGTGTGTGTGTGTTCTGTCACACATTTAACCAATTATTAGTGTTAAATCGTTCTGACGACAAGTCAAAAAAAAAAAATTAGAGGTTCTGTTTACACAATCTTAAAAATGATACGTGTTTTGTGTGTTTGAGTATTCCTCATGTTATCACTGAAATGTCCTTAGTATGTCTTCAATGACATACAGATTTGACAGACAGATGGATAGATGGTTAATCACACCTTATTTTGGTTAATAATAGTAATAATAATAGTCATTAACAATGAACTATGTGTGAAGGTTAGGTCACATATGCCACATTGAGAATGCAGACAGACACTTTTCTGAGCAGATGTCCTGCGGTAAAGTTATAGAAAGGTGACATCAGTTGTATCTAGTGTTGTGAGATGTGATCTCTAATTTATGTATCAAATTTAGTTCTAGGCTGTGTACCTGTGTATGACCATAGGCACTGCATGTATCAGCAATGAAAGGCCTGTCCTATCAAAAAAAAAAATTCACTGATCGCATCAATAATTTGGGCTGTTTAGCCCTTAGCATGTCCAAGAGCATTTGTGTCTGTCTAGCAATGCTGTCAAGTTTCATGAGATATTGCAGCATTAAAATCCCTTTACTTACAGATATCTACACAGATGCAGTCACAAACACATCTGTTGTAAAATCTATTTTTTTGCCATCTCAGTGGCTACTGCCTAAATAGACAGTTGCCAGCTAAAACATGATCCTAACCACCATTGAAGGTCCAAGTAACCAATTTGGAATGCTCTACACGCCACGCAAATAGTACTCAGGAACTTTGACTTGACTAGCAACTGATAGCATTTGATGTTAGCATGTTGCTAAGCTAACAGCACAGTAAACAAACGCACACACAAAAATACCTTGTAGTAGTTAGTTAGTAATTGAAGGAAATACATTATATAACTAATAACAATACATTTACTTATAAACATCCACCATCTTGGATTTAAGATCATTGCAATGCATTCTGGAACTGTGAAGGATACATGTGATACTGCCTTTGAATTTGTCATGATTCAAAATTGAAAATATTACATACAATCCCTTCATAAAAATATAAGAATAGGAAAATAAGTGTTGGGAAATCTACTTTTTGAAACTGTGGCTTCTTAACTTGTCCAAGTGAACCGATTCACTTAAAAGAGGTGTGCTCAAACAATGCAATATTGAAAGCAGTGATGTAGTTTTTTCACGGTACATTGCTACACTATCTTAGTACTGGAAAAACTGCTCTGTTTTGAAAACAGCTAAGCTACGGTTCCGCTCCTGAAAGATTTAGTTAGCAGCATCAATACTTTTAGTTAGCACTGCAAACAACGAAGTTTGACTGTTCAAAAGGCCCAAAACAAGTAATATCATTTCTCTAGTCTCATCGAATCTTGCACTTGAAACACTGATTATGTCATTTATAGGGAAATTAGGTGTGTCAAGTGGATGAGGCCGTTTTAAATCGCTTTAAACCAGTTTTCCAGTTTGGACACGTGACGTTCAACATAAAGCCTATTATAATTTTGCTTGAAAGTCCACTATATTAGTATATTTTATGTGAGGTTCCCACCATTTGGGCAAGTTTTTCTTTTCTGGTTAATAACAACAGCTAAAAATAAATCCTGAGAAATACCCTGAAAAATAGAATAAAAAGTATGATAATAGCCTCTGTCTGGCCTGTATGATTAAAGTGTAAAAATGTAGCCATCATTAAAAGCCATACTGATGCCGAGAGAGAGAGAGAGAGAGAGAGAGAGAGAGAGAGAGAGAGAGAGAGAGAGAGAGAGAGAGAGAGAGAGAGAGAGAGAGAGAGAGAGAGAGAGAGAGAGAGAGAGAAAAACAGAAGCCTGACTGGTTTTGGCTGATGTAAACTTCCGTGTTGAGTGAGACAAGAGGGAGAAAATTCCCTGGAATTCCATCGCACTGCTTCCTCCTTGCTGAACGTCACCTGAGCTCCCAGTTCCTGAAAGTAAACAAAACTCACTCACACACACACACACACACACACACACACACAGGAAAATGGGGGAGGACAGAGGTGCACAGGAAAGAAAGGGGCAAGGAGGAGACGAATAACTATTCAAGCATGGTGACATACAGGCACACAGCCCAGTGTGACACTTTTTATGCCACTGTCTTAGGGCCACTGTACTGCAGAGTTTAGCTACAACTTGCCTCAACACACCTGCCTAGAAGTTTCTAGTATCCCTAATAAGACCATGATTAGCTTCTTCAGGTGTGTTTAATTGGGGTTGGAGCTTAACTTTGCGGGACAGTGGCCCTCCAGGATCAGGATTAGAAACTGGTTTAAAGGAATTGTTCGACCAAAACTAAAAATACCATCATCATTTACTCATTCAGTCATGTCATTCAGAGCCGGTATGATTTCCTTTTTACTTTAAGGGAGTTATCTACCAGAATCTCCAAGATACTCTTTTCCAGTGAAAGTGGAGCTGGTCACCATCCATCATAGTATGAAAGTTTGTACAAAACAAAATAAATAAAAACACACATTAATATCATGTCCTCCTTTCACACATATTTTGGCCTCATGGATACCCATTATGCCTATGGTGTTAGGTATTTGAGATATAAATAACTAGCACTTTATTTTACTGTTGTTTTCTACGTGTATGTACTATGTGCTTACAATAATAATCATCATAATTAGTACTAACCCTGAACACCCATCTTAAATTCAAGTTCCCTTATATTATACTTTCTTGTGTAAATGCAGATACTGTAAAATTAATTTTGCTTAAGATAAAATTACAGCTGAATTTAGGGTTATGTCTATGATATAGCATCTGGGTTTGAGTATGTGTAATTATGTATATTTATATATTACATAATCTACACATTAGAATTATTTCATTTTTTCTATTTATATTTATATTTATACCATTCAGGCACTGTAGTTATTATAAATTGTGCATAATTACATTTAACTAACCCAAAATCACATCCTAACCCTAAAGTAAGTACATGTAGTTAATTATTATAACTCAGTACTTAAATGTATGATTAGATTAACACGGACACCTTAAAATAAAGTGTAACCTTATTTTTATTTTTCTTCTGAAGTGTACTTATGAATAAAAAAAGTAATAAAAAATAAATCAACATTTAATTTTACATAACAATTGTCCACTTTTTCCCTGATCTTTAGAATTTGATTCTACTGTACCTTTAAGGATATGTTTACACAACAACAAACTAAAACGGAAACGTTTTTTCTTCACATTTTTCATGTACAGACGACAACGTTGTCAAACCGATTCCCGTTCATAAAGATCCGTGTAAACGACTAAAAACGTGTGTATTATTCATGCCAAGCCAGTAGTTGGCGATGTCATGTTGTAAAGAAACACTATAGACTAAACACGTAATACGCATGCGCATGATGTCACCAGTTCACAAATTCATGTTTTTATAGTTAACATGGAGATTTAAACGGTATAGTGCACTTTGAAACCTATTTGCGTTTTCAGGCCCGTAAAACACTGCTGGCTTGTGAATGAATGGCCAATATAACACCATAAAACTGGCCCCTCAGACTGCTATATACAAATGAGCACTAACCTTTTTGCATTTAAAAAAAAAAAAGTAATAATGTTGTTATAATAATGTAATAATCTGTTGAATATGAATAGGCACCATTAAAGGTGCACTATGTAACTTTTCCGTCTGCTAGAGGTCGCCTATTCAAAGGCGTAGTTTGATGACGCCAAGCTTGAGTGCAGAATCTTAGGACGTGTGGTCTTCACCTCACAGCGAGTGGAAAAGAATCGGGATAGGACTCAGGCAGAAATCAAGTTCATGGATGTGATTATTAACGTTACTATAGTATGAAGCAGAGCAGGACCGAGTGTTGTGGGAGTTGAGCAAGGCCGCTGGAGCGATTGTTAATAAGATGAACGCAACACACGCCTCGCGAGAAGCGGGACTTTTATTATGCCACAGTCGCCGGCGCCATTTCCGCTTTTCCGGTCATGAGTATGAGGTAACGCGGCTCTGTTTATCATATTAGATGCATTTGAGTGTGTTGAAAATGATGTTATGACGTTACTCTGTGCGTTCGCTCTCTGGCTGCTATGACACATGCAGTCTGCAGATTATGATGCACACTGCAGTAAGAGTAAAGCGAAAACCGAGGGTAACGCAGATATGACGCAATTGACAGGCGACGCCCTCACACATCCCGGTTCATTGGTTAAAATAGCAATTTTCTCACGATTTACAAATAGTTGGAAACATTTGGGATATTGTAAGTACTCAATTAAACAAAATATATAACACTGGCCTAGTGGTTTTTGGATATTTTACTGAAAAGTTTTACATAGTGCACCTTTAACCTTCATTCAATAACTAAAAATGTCAGGTTTCTATTGTTGAGTATGACATGTATAAGATCAAGGCTGGAAATTTCTCTTGCCTTCAAAAAGACGTCAGAATCTTTAATTGTGCTATAGACACGTGCCGCCACTGGCCAAGCACACGTAAGTCTCTCTGCCTGCAATTCGAACCGCGGTCAATAACCCGGACACCGCCACTCACCTTTCCACCCGTCTCCATGGCGACTGGGCAGCGTGCGCCAGCGTTGTGGTCAGAGGACTGCGCGTGTGGGGTAAATTGAGGAGTATATGTGAGCACTAATCTGCCGTGGGGTCACATGCAGGGGAGCATTTTGTAACCTTAAGTGAACGTTTTGTAATAGTTAGAAAGTATTTTGTATCAGTTAAGGCAATCCAAAAGAGCCACGTGGAGCAACCTAAAGACCCCGTTCTAGTTAGGACGATTAGAGAGCTGCTGCAGGGGGGGTTGCCGGGTGTCACAGATCAGGAACTTCAGGAACGCAGAGAGCAGGTGGCCTATCAGGATATGAAAACACACACAATCTTACCTTTCATTCCAAAATGCTATATGTAGGGCAGTCACATTGTGAACCTCTCTAGCTAACAGAGGACAATTGTGGTGTATATGTGTGTCTTTGGAGGGGCTAAAACTGGTATGATGGGAATGAGACATCAGATTGAGACATTTTGAGGGGGTTTAGCCTTAAGCTATTAGCCCAAGGCCGTATCTCTACCCTCTGTGTTCCCAAATCATTGCACCTGGACTAAATCTAATAAAGAGATCTACACACTCCTCAGGTCACACACATTAGCCACGTATATATAAGACACACTTAAATATGAATGAGGGTCAATGACAGAAAAGAGTTTCCACGATTAAAAAAGGAAAACAAGTTTAAAACAAGTTCTTAGAAATGTAATTGTGTTCATGAAGGTTTTGAAACGCCATTTAAAAATTCAACAATTCGATGGTCTAAATATTATTCTTAACACTTTGAATATATGTGTTTACACATAGTTTGATTCAGATAATAAGTTAATGATTAAAATAATGTTTTAAGAGTATAAATATTACACTTTATTTTATCTGATATTTTAAATTATTTTAGGTTTTGGGAGTCACCTAAACTTCATAAATAGGTCAAATTATCTGATATTTAAAGAAACATATTGACCTTGACAGTCATGACAGTTTGTTGGTTATCCACTCTATTAAATGTATCTATGTTTTCTGTTTCTGCATATTCATGCTACATGACTTTAATATTACAGGCAGAAGTGTAATAAAAAATTAAAAATCTAAGAAATAATAATGAAACATTACACCAAGCTTAACTTATATATATTTTATGCCCCCCAGTTTTTTTTTATTAATTTCAACAATAATTTGTAATGTAAGATGTACACCGATCAGGCATAACATTATGACCACTGGTGAAGTGAATAACACTGGAAGGAAGGAAGGAACAGTGGTAAACCGGCGACAGGGTCATGGGTGGCCTAGGCTCATTGATGCATGTGGGGAGCAAAGGCTGATGCACTATGGGAAGAAGGCAAGCCGGCAGAGGCAGTGTGATGCTTTGGGCAATGTTCTGCTGGGAAACCTTTGGTCCTGCCATCCATGTGGATGTTACTTTGACACGTGCCACCTACCTAAGCATTGTTGCAGACCATGTACACCCTTTCATAGAAATGGTATTCCCTGGTGTCTGTGGCTTCTTTCAGCAAGATAATGCCACAAAGCAGAAATGGTTCAGGAATGGTTTGAGGAGCACAACAACGAGTTTCAAATTCTCCAGATCTCAATCCAGTCGAGCATCTGGTGGGATGTGCTGAACAAACAAGCCCAACCCATGGACGCCCCACCTCGCAACTTACAGGACTTGTGGTGCCAGATACCACAGCACACCTTCAGGGGTCTAGTGGAGTCCATGCCTTTTGGCAGCAAAAGGGGGACCAATACAATATTAGGAAGGTGGTCATAACGTTATGCCTAATCAAGTCATTGTATATGTGAATGTGCTTTTGGAAAATAAAAAAAAAACTTGATTGTATTAGATAAAAAAGATACCAAACTAAGTGGCATCTGCAGATAAATGATCCTTTGGTTTGATATTTAGTGTGTGTTCACACTTGTAGTTCGGTTCACTTGGTTCATTTTGTCTGAACCAAAAAAACAAAAACAAAAAAACCTTAAGTCCTGGTCTGCTTAGCGTTCATGTTTACATTTTTAACACCGAACCTAAAGATAATGAACCCAAAGACAAAGGGATACATTCTGACCTGATTGGTCAGCTTTTATATTGTATATTTCGAGACGGAACTTACCGAACATCCAAAACAATGCTGTGTGCTGGACTAAATGCGCTCGTTGTATGTGCGTAGCCTGCTGCCTGGTATTTTTACAAGCTGAGAACTTGTGAAGAACTTATACAATGTATAAAGAAGTCAAAACAGCGGCAGGAATCCCTCCGTCACACACACACAAATGAAGATCTGCTGTGAAGAGCCGTGGCTCTGATGCCGAACTGTGATGGGTAACATTGTGACTAAGACGTGAAACAAAAAGGTATGCTTGAGCATTCTGTGCTGTTTTTGATTCATTTATATGTCTTTGGACCATGTAGCGTTCATATTTCATTCAAACCGCATCAGAGTTAGTTTGGAAGCGGACCCATCTTTTCGGGGGTGTCCATCACCTTATTTGGTGCGCATCATTGTTCGGATGGCAGCGTTCACACGTTCAACTGAACCGCACTAACAGAGCAATCGCACCAGAGTTCGTTTTAATTTAACCAAACATGCCACCCCTAACACACCCTTAATCTATTCAATGAGATTCAGACCTATTAAAGTGCAGCCTAAGCGTCCAAATACTTTCGGGTCGACCGTAAACCTATTCTATTCACCCCATGAAAAATAAAACATCAAATTCAAATCTTACCTGCAAGAGCGAGAAACCACTCATGCGAGAACACACACACACACACACACACACACACTCACACACAAATCACAAAAGCCTATTGTTGAGCTCTAAAAAACTGCAACAACTGACTCACCAAAAGCACCCAAGGGATGTACCCTTCACAGCTCAATCAATTCAGAACCCGTGCATCCACTTCAAACAGTCAAACACACATACAGTATATAAACAAATGCACTGTTTTTATGAAAATATACAATCTGAATGGAATGCATGCAGTGTACAATAACCACACTCAATAACTATTATTTGTATTGACCTGTGTGTGTCTAAGAGCTCTGGGAATAGTTGTAGACAACAGCTCTAGAATTACGACAATTGAAGCTACTTATTCTTCCCCAATGTGAGCTTGAAAAGAGGCCTCTTTAAATTATCAGCTCTCTCTCTCTCTCTCTCTCTCTCTCTCTCACACACACACACACACACACACACACACACACACACACACACACACACACACAGCCTAATTAAATCACATTGATTTGGAGGTGCATTACAGTTCCCTAGAGCGGTTTAAAACCACACTTCCAGAACAGTTACAAAATCTACTTCATAGATCAACAAACTGACCTGACCTGACCTGAAAATCATACAAACAGTTTTTAAAAGCCATATGGTGGATTTCATCTGGAAGATCTTTACATTATTTCCCAAGTAAATGAAAGTCATATTTGCTGTCTAAAACTAACAACCCTGATGATATGGCGCAGTGGGTGGTTGCTAGCTCATTGCTGTGGTTGTTAAGGTGTTGCTATGCAATTCCATGGGTGTTCTGTGTGGTTACTAGTGTATTGTGGGGGTTTCAAGGGTGGTTGCTTACTGGCCCAAGTCTTGTGGTCTATATGACTTGGGTTTCTCCTTTAAAATTAGTCTATGGGATTTTTTGCTTTTTTTTGTTTTCAACAAAGGCAAAAAAAAAATAATAATAATAATTTATTAATAATAGTACACCTTTCCTCAACCACTCCTCAACAAGTTCTATAAATAGTCTACAGAAAACTATTCATACCATTGTGAAACAAGACAAAGGTATGTAATTTATTCACAATGGACATGTAATACTGTCAAATGTGAAGCTTTGCAGTACATTCCTGTTGTATGGATTTCTCAAGTTTGTGTGTGTGTGTGTGTGTGTGTGTGTGTGTGTGTGTGTGTGTGTGTGTGTGTGTGTGTGTGTGTGTGTGTGTGTGTGTGTTGTTTCTTGGGTCCAGTGTGATTTCAGCCAAGATTGTGTGAGATTCACTCTCACACTCCAAACCCTGAGAAACACACACACACACACACACACACACACACACACACACACACACACACACACACACACACACACACACACACAGACTTGAGAAATCCATATTCACACTCAAACCTCACCGCTGAGAAGATTCATAAACAGCCCTAAAACATGAACGCATTTCAGAAAAAAAAAAAAAAATACTTGTTAGGTTCCACCTAAAGAAAAAAACTTGAAGAGACAAACTTTCATGGTATGAAAAAAAAAAACCCTGTGTGCATGAATAAGAGAAGAGGAAGAACGATGTATAATTCATTCACCAGTGATTCATTCACCTGTAATTATAGTTTACCTGTTCAAATGTGACTGTGTGTGTGTGTGTGTGTGTGTGTGTGTGTGTGTGTGTGTGTGTGTGTGTGTGTGTGTGTGTGTGTGTGTGTGTGTGTGTGTGTGTGTGTGTTGGGATGGGATGGAGAATGAGGAAACAAGCTTATAAATCATACAGAATAAGTATTTTGGAAAATGTAAAAATGCAGAAAGTGCTCTGTGATGGGTAGGTTTAGGGTTAGGGTTAGTGTAGGAGGATAGAATATACAGTTTGTACTGTATACAAATCATTACGTCTATGGAGAGTCCCCACAAAGATAGTGAAACCAGACATGTGTGTGTGAGTGTGTGTCTTAAGAACATGGCTGCAAGGCAGCATGGTTCGGGTGACAGAGAGTTCAGAAATGCAGCATTGCATTTTTCAACATTTACCTCAGCATTTTCTACTGTGCACACACATAAAAGAGTTACGGTGGACAGTGTTACGTGCCGCGTGCGTTTACTGGAATGTGCAATCCCATAAGAGTGAGAGAAGAGACAAAACTCGGTACTGCAGATAAGACATGTAGAAAGCCAACGTGAAACGCATTACACTTTCTCTCTCTTTTAACATCTGAGCCTTCCAACTTTATTTATCTAACTTCTGCAGGAATGTGGGACTTTTCGTTGTTTTGTTTCTCCAGCCAACAATTACAGGAACAATTTCATCAGTGAGGAATTTTTATAAATGACTTGAAGAGGACAAAATCAAAACAAGAAACAAAAGTCAGAAAGAAAGTGTATGAGATTAGCTTATTGAAGTTGCAACACTATTAAATTAACGTTCTCTCAGTAGAGAGGCATAGCATAGGTTTTCGTAACATTTTGCTTGATAAAACGCTTGATCTTAATGTCGCATTGTATCACACAGCCTTACTTATTTTAGCCAATCAGTGAGTTTGAACAGTTTATGTAGCGAATTGGTTCGTTTAGACAGTTCATTAAATGAAAACATCATCATTTCAGTTCATTTTGGTCACCGTCACCTTTTTTTGAAAATATTATTTTATAATACAAACATTCCATATTTATGCTGCCTTCCCGTTATCATTAATTTCCTACTTCCCACTTCTGAAGTTGTAAATTATGAGCTCATCGCATTCAGGTGCTTTGTTGTCAGAATTGTATTTATTTATTAAGCAACTCTAATTAAAGCTAAAATGATATTTAGCATACCATATAAAGATTCACAACGCTACATAGATCTAATTCTGTATTTTTGGTCAAATACAGGCTATTTTTGCTGTGTATAAAACTTATATAATATGCTTCAAATGGTTATAAATGGTTATAAAGAATACCAGTCACAGCAGCAATCGTTCTCCCCTTTGTTTATTCCTAACTTGGAAACTTGGGTATCAAAATTATCTCAGAGTTTCTCAGCACGTCTTGATTTTGCAGAGTTAGACGTGTTTTTGGGTCAGCATATTTTGTTGATCCTGGAACAACATTCCTGTACAACAATGTAATGCTAACCCTATCCCTAGCCCTGAACCGAACCCTACCCATAACTTCATCCTAAAATCAGAAGGAAATGATAGGTGAATAACACTGATGTAGAAGCACCTAACCCTTGTTTTACGTCTAAACTTGAGATAAACAGTAAACTTGTCCCTCAAATCTGATTGGTTGTTTGGAATGTTGTTCCAGGATTAACAAAGATGTTGATCCATGAACATGTTGCACTTGGTGAAATCAAGTTCTGCAGTTTCTCAGTAGTAAATACGACTTGAGAGGGCATTCATTTCCGATTTTCTACTAGGTAACTTGTATACGATAATTCCAATAGCATGTGAAGGCAGCATTAGTTGTTTGTTTCTTGTTTTGTTTTTGTTAAAAGTGCATCATCCGAGTATTTAAAATGCACTTCTTCTAGTTGGAATTGTAGTATATGTAGTATATGTAGTATTCTTATAGTAGGAATGTGAACACACTACTCACCACTATTTCAACTAAAAAAGGCACAGAACAATGCATGAGTGTGTAATTGAGATGCACCTATTGTCTCCTAAATAGCATCAATGTAGTTAGCTACTTAGCTTGTAGTGTAGCTTACTACTTTTATCAAAATTGTAGCTTAACTAACTTGCCTACAATCATTTATGAGTAAATTATGACAAACTGTAGTTTCCCAAACACTAGAGCAGAAAAAGAAAGAAAGAAAGAAAGAAAGAAAGAAAGAAAGAAAGAAAGAAAGAAAGAAAGAAAGAAAGAAAGAAAGAAAGACCAGTGAGTTCATGCTACCCTGCAGCAGTTCTCCGTATCACTCCAACATGCTACAACAAGTCTGACCCAATCCTGGCCTCAAGATCACCTCTCTCTTTCTCTTAAACTCTCCCTCTCTCCAGCTTCTCGTTTCTATCTATATCGTTCTGTCTGCCTCAGGTGAGCGTTTCATTGGTCCATTTATAGAGACCTGCTAGGAAACCAAACATATATTTTTCTCCAAACAATCATCCGGCTCTAAAAATGATTTACAAACCATTTAATAATGAACTACGTATAACGCCCATTGGCATGATTACGTCAAGTACTTTGATTGTATCAAAGCCACACAAGACACATGGAACAACATCACAACAGAGCTTTTTCCCAAATTCTATCAAGGCTGCCTACCTAAACAACATTTTACAGCATCGTAGATACTGACGTGACGTAAATACTGCCATGTAAGTAAACTTTTTTGGCCAGATTCTAATGCAGCACATATCCTTCATGGACAAGGTAATCCCAGAATGCATTGCAGAAAGCACAGTAAATTAAATTCATCCAAGACAATGAACAAGGCAAAAGAAATACTGATTATAAATATACATTTAGGCTATATGACATTTTATTATAAAAACAGAATGAATAAAAACACTTAGTTAGCTTAGCAACATGCTAAATGTCATGTCACGACCTCCCCAGTCTAGGGTTGGGAATGCCAGTGACAAATTATCTTGTCCCAGCTCACACAGAAACATCACAGAGTGAGAGTATATTCACAAAAAAAGTAACTCTTTATTCACAAAATAAATAAATAATAGGAAGCGTGGATCTTCAGGAGGGGTTCAGGGCAAAATAATAAACAAAAGTGAACCTAACTGAAAGGGAATTCAATTTAATTTACCTAACAAAAAGTCCTTAAAAATCCCAAATAAAATACAAGAGACTTACAAGAACTGAATGTTTTCAGTCACTTTTGGGATATTGTATCAGTTAGGATATTCTCTTAATAGGCAGCTACCTGAGTAAGAGGCTAATCTTTGAAACAGAGCTAGCAATCTTTGTTTACATCTAAACTTCTGTGTAAGTTCTCAAAGTGCCAGGGGAATAAAGGAAAATTAGGGTGAGACAAGACATTTTGAGGTGACAGTGATTATTAGAGACACTAACTTGTGAGGAGATTTACTACTGCAGTACAGCTAAGTCAGCTAGCATGTTAGACACATCTCTGCTCTCTTCTACTGTAACAAGCTGTAATTACAAAAGACAGCTATGACAATGGCTGGCTGCTAGTTATGAGGAAAAGAGTGTATGTATGTGTGTGAGCTAAGTCACTGAAGGGAAACAAGCACAATAAAGACTTGTAACCCCAAGCTGATTTGAGCAGAACCTCTGAACAAAACAAAAAAAACTGTCCTCTTTCTCTCCCACCCTCAGCTTTAACACTCAACTAGTCAGTGCTAAGTCTCTCGGAAAAAATCATTGTTTTAGGGAAAACATTCCCCATCCCCCGCTCCAAAAACACCCCACCTCCACCTCTACCCCTCAACCTGTTTATCCAGTACACACATACGCAAACAGTGTTCGACCGTTAGCGTCAACCACCTGCCTTTTCCTGCTCTGAGGCCTGCAGTAGACCGAGCAAGACCGAAAAAGAAAGGTAGAGAACAAGAAAGAGATGTTTCTTACAGAATGTAAGAAACAGAGCGTTAAAACAAACATGCCAGCAATGTGCCTTCTGAGTGCTGACAGCAAAGCATTTCAGCTACCCTCGCCTACTCAACCTCGTTTGTAAAGGGGAAACGGACGGCCAAAAATCAACATCTCAGTCTATGTAGCAAGACTTTGTTGCTTCTCAATTTGCATAGTTCTACTACGTACCTACAGACTTTGCTGTTGATTGCAAAATGTGTAAAGGCAGTATGCCAGTGTTGTTGCATGATACTGTGATAGAATGGTGTCTGGTTGCCACAGACACCTTTCTTGTATCAAAATAGTGCACTAAAATGGTTGTCAGCTGTCCAATTCTGAACAACTCCATTCCCTATATGTTTTTTTAGCCACAATGCACTCTGATTTACACTGTAAAACCAATGTACATTCATTGACACAATATTGCACACAATCAAAAGAGCTTCCTTTAATCGTTTTTCCTTGCTGGTAGTCTTAAACTTTTTTACTGAACATAAAAAATGAGTGGGGGTCATTTAAAAAAACTACATTAATGAATGAAATATTTTGTCAAAATGAATCAACCGTCAAAACTCCTTGCAGTTGCACCATGAAGAGTTTTGACTACGCTCTAAAGATTCCCTCTGGTATGATCTGTTCCAAAAGTTACCTCCATTAAGGTTTCTTCATTTTCCAAGATTCAGCTTAAAGAGCATTTGGATTAGCTTTCCCGAGTGCCATATGAGATTTAAATTGTCAGAAGAAGATTCTCGCTACTTGCAATGAACGCCAAGGTTCTAAATATAAATGTTTGATATAGAATGGCTTAGAATCAGTGTCAGTCAACTTGCTGACTTAGACAGAAAACCCCGCCATGCAATCTTATTGACCAATCAGTGTGCCTGCCAATAGATACTATCAGTCAATTAGAGGAGTGATCCATATGCTACCCCTCTAACTGGCACTGCCTGACTCTCCATCTTTAATAAGAGGCAGACTGAAAGTGGAGAAAAGTTCCAGAGCTTGGGATAATTCAATTTCTGTCCACATTCATTGGAGTCACGTTGAGTTATCAGTATATCAAAGTGGACAGGAGGCGAGTGCTGTCAGAACTAAGAGGAGACAAGCCAAGTACAGAAATGGGCACACACAACATGTCATTCTGACATGCGCACTCTTCCTGAATAATGCTGAGAATTAAGAACTGGATCCATTAAAAACGATTATATAAAATACATCAGTCAAACGATATAGGGTGTTTATAGAAGAACCATGTTTTGTTCCCCAAAGAACCTTTCAGTGATCAGTTCTTAGAAGACCCATTTTTTCTTAGTGTGAAGAACATTTTAATCTAAAGAACCCTTTTCCACTGTAAAGAAACTTTTGTGCAATAAAAGGGTTTTCATGGATGTTGACAGTTCTTCATGGAAACATTAATGCCAATAAAGAGCCTTTATTTTTTAGAGTGTGCTTGATTATTTTATTTCTGCTCAGACCAATCAACTTTTGAGTGTGTAAGAAATTGTCTATTGATTCCTTTCTAAACTCACAGATAAACTGTAGTTGTTGAAAGGCGTGTATTATCTAGGGGTGCAATTAATTTTCCCCTCAAATTAATAAAATAATAGTTAATGGAATCATTAAGGAACCAGAATTGTTAAGTGAAATCGGAACCAGATTAGCTACATTCCTTAAAATTCCCACCCCTACTCCCAAACCTCCAGGAATGAAACCAAGTGGAATCATAGTGGTTAACCTGAGGCCTCCCTGCATTTCCATTTCCTCTCCCAGTGAGGTGTCCCTGACCGCAGCCACATCAAGTGACCTCAACTCCAGCCTCAACTCAAATACTTCAGACAAATGTCTGATTCACACAACAACAAAAGCCGATGGCTCTTCCAACTTCCTCTAAGGACAGCCTAAAAGGCAAGCTGCCCATTGCCAGCTGATGTTTTCGGACTGTGACATCAGCTGTAGCATTAGCAAACCGGCTGCAAAAAGATGAATATATACTCAAAGAACCAGACGAGACACTGCAGACGCTGCACTCTTGCTCTGTCACATTCCCACTCTCTCTCTCCCATGCGGTCATATCAGGGCAGCATTACCTCAGGAAAAGTCGAGCACTACAAAAACACACACAGTCTCTGCTGAGCTCCCCGCCTACTAAACAAACACAGGCAGAGATCCCCAAGAGTCCATGTCCCAGACAAACTCACTCCATCTTTTTCAGTGAGGAAGTGAGAAAAAAAGAGTGTAGGGGATTAAAGGCATGGGGAAGCCCCGTGTGAGTAACTTCCACAATCAATTCTTCAAACTATCTGCAGTATGTTGAAGGCAGAACATTGGTACATCCCTGATGGGACACAATATACTACTTAACTTCTAATTGACTAGATAAGAAATAGTTGTAGTTTCTGGGAACAGTGCAAAGGGAAATTTTATATTTATAATTTTCTATATATTAGAAGTATATGCACCCAAGAATTATATAGACACTAAAACATGAAAATACAACACAGATAACTTTCAGTCCAATCTATCCATTCTCCAAACCCCTTGTCCTTTACAGGGTCGCAAGGATGCTGGAGCCTATCCCAGCGTCTTGGGAAAAAGGCAGGGATCGCAAGGATAAAGCTCAAAGACATATAGCCGTTCACACTCACATTCAAATTCAATCTAGGGTCTCAAATTCACCTGTCCTGCATATCTTTGAATTGTGGGGAAAACCACTCGGAGGAAACCCATGCATAAATGGGGAAAAAATGTGAGGCAACAGTGCAATCTACTAAGACATTGTGCTGCCCTGGCCCTCCAATCCAAACCTAAATATGAAACTATACTATCTAGGTTTTACATTTTATAAAGAAAATTTGAGTCAGTCTTGTCCAAACAAAAGTCACTGCCACATTGTGTGTCAATTGCATATATTACGCTGGGTGTATAATTTTTACAGTATTTTATTGACTGTTGCATGATCCCGATATGATCCAAATGAGATCTTGAGTAAAAGCCATGGTAGACTGTGCAACAATACAGTAACACTTCATGACAGCAAAATTTGTGACTCAGCAAGAAATTTGTCAGAGGTTAAGGTGTATCACGAAGGAAATGTATCTGCTGTTGGTGAATGTCACACTAAGTGATTAAAGACAATCAATTTGATGTTGATATGAATGTTTTTAGCATGTTGCTATAGAGTTTCTAGATCATTGCTAGGTGGTTGATTGAGTGGTTGCTTACCAAATCTCATTTGGTCAATTAAATTCTATGGGATTTTTTTGCCTACTATATTTAAATCTGTTTAATCAGTCAGATCTCCTTCAACAAACCGTAATAGTTCTGTAGCACAAACGTGTGGCATGAGTAATGCTCCAAATTTAAATAGTTAGGCCTATGTTTCAGGGCAAATAAAGCTTTTTTGTGTGCTAAACAAATAGCGGAGACAGACCCAAACACACAAATCATGGATAAGCATGGTGACTTCTCATTATTGGTTATGTTATAAGAGAGTATTAAAGACATGACATAGCAATGATGATGACTAAGAAAAGACTGCCAAATGCGACATTTCAAAATCACTCATGCTCGTGACCAGTCTGTGCCAAGAATCTATCTTCAGGTGTGTGTATGTAGGCGTGTGTGTGTACGTGCGTGTGTGCGCGCGTGTGTGTAGTGGCCGCCAAAGGCTAAAGCAACAAAATGAAAAATCTCTTAACATCAACACCTGTCTCTTTGCTCGCCTAGAGGAAAATATTATTGCTCAGAGTTAGCTCTTTCATATTGTAGGAGGCATAATGGAGCTCGTAGTTGTAGCTCAACTGATTGTTTTGTGCTAGCAATACTGTGGTGAGGTTGACGAGCGAGAGACATGGGATGAGCGAGCGAGCGTCACCTGCGAGGCACACCGGTCTCGGGTCTCCCGCAGGTGACGCTCACTCTCAATCATGCACCGGTCTCACTCGCTCCTCCCACGTCTCTCGTTCGTCTACCTCGCCACAAATACAAATGTCACAGGTTTAAAACAGTTTTGCACAATCGCTAAGGCACTAGACTACATTCTTTGAACCAAATTCTTAAAGGCCTAAACCTGTTTGTCGAATAAGTCTCTCTTTCTTTCTCAACAAGATCAAGCAGTTATAAACCATTTGCAAATCTCCGTCTACTGTGTTGTAAAAACGGTAAACACAAGTGGCAAAGGTTAAACACAACTACAACACAGTTGTCATCGTTTACACACAACGGCTCAAAATTTTTCACATTTGTTTCTAATGATGTGATCAAACAAACTATATGCCAGTTTAGAGTGCACAGGTGGTACAGGTGCACTGAATCTTGATACCAACCATGGATGGAAACAATCTGAGAGGGAGAGGAACGGTCAACATGATTTTACAAAGTATGATGTGTCATGATCAACTTATTTTGTTGATCCTGGTACAACATTCCTGTCTGAAAATTTTGTCCTAACCCTACCCATAACTTACCCCTAAAATCAGAGGGAAATGATAGATGAATAACAAAGATGCTGATCCAGGAACATGTTGTACTTCATCGAGGAGGAAGAGTATGTGTAAGAGGTGGTGGACGAAGACAATGAGGATGAGGACGAGAAAGAGAAAGGTGTGGAGTGTTGTCAAGCAAGGATCTAGCACACCAGAGGGTTTTTTTTCCTTTGCCTGGCAAGAGATGACATTGCCTGTGGACAAAGTCCTCAGGCTGGATGTGATGCTGAGGTCAAAATCTCATTGACTTTTTTGTTTCAGTTTTTTTATTTGCAGTTGCGCAACTTTTCTGAGTGTACTGTACATGCTTTTCATTTAGAGTTTTCTTTTAACTTTTGTATTTGGACTATTGTATTTTTATAGTATGCTAGTGCTGAATATACATTCAATAGTATCCATCTTATTCCTATGCCCCATGACGCTTTGCGCAAATTATGGGTATTGCCAATTCATACATATTTGTATGAAGTGGCTAATTCGTACAAATTTGTACGACCTCACTCGTACGAATTCGTACGACTGAATTCGTACGATTTGTCTATATTGCAGTGATGGGTAGGTTTAGGGACAGGGTTTGAAGTTAGGTCATTCGTATGAAATCATACGAATTTGTCAAATATGTATGATTTAGCAAAAATCGTACCAATTCGTATGAGTGAGGTCGTACAAATTCGTACGAATTAGCCACCTCGTAAAATATGTATGAATTGCTGTAAGATCAGGTTGGGTATAACTTCCGTTAAGCTGTAAACAATCAGTGAAAGGTTCGCTCTATGAACGCAATAATACCTTTTTTTATATACTGGGTACAATGAGATGGAATATTCATAGAACATTAAAAGGACATTTAAAAGTGTAAAAGCATCAACAAGGTACTTCCAACAGACCATGAATAACCCCAAAAGTGTGATTCTTTCCACAGCAATAACAGACAGGTTAAATATCACTGTAGTAATATATATCTGTATTATGTAACATACGTTTCCTTAACAAAAGATGTTCATTAACTTCAGCATTGCATGATACTATTTCAAAGTGATTAGTGTCATTTTGACAGATAATAAATTGTATTTACCTGTGAAAAACCTGGAAAGAGATTTGAAGAGTAAAACGAGAGATTCTTCATGCATTCCTGTGAATTATTAAATGAGTATATCGTAAATTAAATCAGGTAGAACAGACCACAAATGTGCAGTATACACTCACCTAAAGGATTATTAGGAACACCTGTTCAATTTCTCATTAATGCAATTATCTAATCAACCAATCACATGGCAGTTGCTTCAATGCATTTAGGGGTGTGGTCCTAGTCAAGACAATCTCCTGAACTCCAAACTGAATGTCAGAATGAGAAAGAAAGGTGATTTAAGCAAGTCTGAGCGTGGCATGGTTGTTGGTGCCAGACGGACCGGTCTGAGTATTTCACAATCTGCTCAGTTACTGGGATTTTCACGCACAACCATTTCTAGGGTTTACAAAGAATGGTGTGAAAAGGGAAAAACATCCAGTATGCGGCAGTCCTGTGGGCGAAAATGCCTTGTTGATGCTAGAGGTCAGAGGAGAATGGGCCGATTCAAGCTGATAGAAGAGCAACTTTGACTGAAATAACCACTCGTTACAACCAAGGTATGCAGCAAAGCATTTGTGAAGCCACAACACGCACAACCTTGAGGCGGATGGGCTACAACAGCAGAAGACCCCACTGAGTACCACTCATCTCCACTACAAACAGGAAAAAGAGGCTACAATTTGCACAAGCTCACCAAAATTGAACAGTTAAAGACTGGAAAAATGTTGCCTGGTCTGATGAGTCTTGATTTCTGTTGAGACATTCAGATGGTAGAGTCAGAATTTGGCATAAACAGAATGTGAACATGGATCCATCATGCCTTGTTACCACTGTGCAGGCTGGTGGTGGTGGTGTAATGGTGTGGGGGATGTTTTCTTGGCACACTTTAGGCCCCTTAGTGCCAATTGGGCATTGGTTAAATGCCACAGCCTACCTGAGCATTGTTTCTGACCATGTCCATTCCTTTATGACCACCATGTACCCATTCTCTGATGGCTACTTCCAGCAGGATAATGCACCATGTCACAAAGCTTGAATCATTTCAAATTGGTTTCTTGAACATGACAATGAGTTCACTGTACTAAAATGGCCCCCACAGTCTCCAGATCTCAACCCAATAGAGCATCTTTGGGATGCCCAATAAAGCCCTGGATGTGCATCCCACAAATCTCCATCAACTGCAAGATGCTATCCTATCAATGTGGGCCAACATTTCTAAAGAATGCTTTCAGCACCTTGTTGAATCAATGCCACGTAGAATTAAGGCAGTTCTGAAGGCGAAAGGGGCTCAAACACAGTATTAGTATGGTGTTCCTAATAATCCTTTAGGTGAGTGTATGTTGTCCTTTTTCATACTGTTACAGCGTAATACAAAGGGGAAAAAGAAAATAATCATGAGGAAAAGAATGCAGTGACTGAAAAGAGCTCTTGCCTTTGATATTCTTGTTATAACATATCATATACTCATAACGTACTTTCAACGCATTCAAATACCAAGCGTTACATTATTCTCATGATGTCTGAAAATAAAACATGAAGGAAAATTGACAGCTCATTCAGTCAAACTGGCGGATAAGCTTTATTTGTTGCGCAACATTATATTTGAAATGACTCGTTTCAGTCTTTTTGAATGGAAGTTCTCCAAACCGGAAGTGCCACACATAATTCAAAACGCAGTAGGCTCGTCAGGAATAAGGTGGATACAATTCAATACAATATGATACTTACAGTAAACAATATATTCACCTTACTTAGTCGGGATTACTATACTTTTTTACGTAATTGCAGATTTTGTTTACTGTATACAAGAGAATTTTTTTCTGTAACTACATGCTCTGCATACTGTGTTTAGTGTTTAGTCTAATAAATTATCTCTAGCGTTTATATATTGACCGGCTGTGTGTATGATCTGAAAGCAATGCTTGATTATGAGGTGAAATTGTTTTGAGGCCATTGTTTGATTTTGCCACAAGAGTCAGGGGTTTTGTAAATGTAGTTTGAAGGTTTAATGTTGTGAGAAAATGCGTGAAGGTTTCAATAAATGGGTCTTAGAAATTGTGAAAACTTGTAATAGAAGTTTATACAAGCTGCTTTTAATAAAAGTTTCATTTAAAGTTGGGTCATTTTTTCTCCTTTCCAAGATAATATGCAAAAACAACTTTAAGAAGGCCATTGGTAGATTTATTCCCCTAAGAAGTGTAAACAGTTGTGGCACTATCAAAACATTGCTCTGTTTGTTTGAACAACCCAATGCAGCATCACTGGCTTAACCAATGGCACTGGGTTTGGGACAGGGAACGACCAATGGGAAGAGAAAAGAGAAGAGAAGAGAAGAGAAGAGAAGAGAAGAGAAGAGAAGAGAAGAGAAGAGAGAGAAGAGAAGAGAGAAGAGAAGAGAAGAGAAGAGAAGAGAGAGAAGAGAAGAGAAGAGAAGAGAAGAGAAGAGAAGAGAAGAGAAGAGAAGAGAAGAGAAGAGAAGAGAAGAGAAGAGAAGCTTTTTTATTATTCTAAACTGCGTTGACAGGTTCATGCAAATAAGGTGATTTTCAGGTGACAGTTTTGCCTTTGGCATCTAAAAGTCTTGTCCGTTAGGATGACTGCTCGGAAAACATAAAACTAGATGTGTTCTAAAACATACTGAGATAACATACAACTAGATTTCCAAATAACATATCGGTAGAGTGGAAGTCTAACGACTTTTATTGAATAGAATTATTCTAATGGTTTGTTCAATGGATGGTTCTTGTAAAGGAACCGGTTAAAATAAAAAACGACTCACAACAATTGTATTAACTGATTAGTTTGGATGGTTCATCTAAAAATATTGTTCATGTAAAAATAAATTTCTTTGGTGGTATAGTTAACATGTAGGTCTTTTTTTTTTTTTTTTTGAGCAGCTTGTATCACAGAGGTTACCGTTTCAAAGTAAATTCCAAACAATGCATTTTAAAACCAAATCCAGTTTCACCATCAGACAGTCACTGTTATGTGTATGTTATTGGCTGCTCATCCATTCAGAAGCTTAGATTTGTTTGAAAGAGGATCTGTGTTTATGGTCACACATATGCACACACCTTTCCCTCTCTGGCCTTCAAATCACCCCTCATACCCACTAAAGACGTGTGTTCTTTCCCTCTCTAAAATCCAGAAGCCCCTTCAACTCCTCCTCTTCTGTCTCTCTTTCGCTCATCATTCACTCCATCTGTCGCTGTTGTCATCTACCTGAACGCCCCCTCTTTATGCTTTACCAAGTGTGAACTGCTGAACTCTGCGTAAGTGTGTGTCTGATTACCGTAATGCCCCATTCTGTCCCTGTCTACTGATGAACTGATGAACTTTTAGCACCATGATTCACCAAGCTTTCCAAACCACAAGTTTTATCGTCCAACCACACATGAGAATTAACTAAGCGAGTTAGGTCAAGCAATCATAAAATTGTGAGTATTTTAAATTTAAAATTTAAAAGTATTTTACTGTATGTGTGGGGGGAAAAAATGGTTCAAAGGTTTAACACCTTGGTTAAAATGGTCAAGGTGTTGTTTGTGTTTGCTAGAGCATTGTTAGATAGTTATAGGTGTTCAAAAGAGTGCATGCTCAAAATTCTCAATTATTTTTTTCCCACTAGTTTTGTCAATCATTGGTTAAAAATCATGTTCCATTACTTGGAAAAGTACTACTCAAGTCGCATGATTTGAGGCACCATTCATATCTGTATTGGTGCTATATACTCCAAAGGGTAATACATAGGATATACACAACAACAAAGGTTCCAAAAGAGTGAATGGAAGTGAATGGTGCCTTAGACCTTTTTTATAGAGAAGCCCAATGGAAAGCACATCCATCCATCATAAAAGTAATCCATACTGCCATCCATAATAAAGTCCCATAACTCTGAAGTGATATGTATTTGTAGCCAAAAAATATCAGTTTTTATAACTTTATCAACTATAATTACTGGCTTCTGGTGATCGATCCATCATAAAAAGTAATCCGAGTCTAGTTCGAGTGTATTTGTAAGGAAAAAAGAGTTTTTGACCTCTGATCAACCTGGCTTCGCATGACGTATTGAAGAAGAGTGACCTCTGAGGAGAGCAGATGATAGAGCAACAAAAAACAGTCACAAAAATGTTAAAAGAGAAAATTTAAAGAGAAATGTTGGAGGATTTTGATATAAGAGTTTGTTGTCCAGCCCAATTTGTTTTAACCGCGAGAGGCATCTACTCTCACCTAAGCTTACACTACATCATGTGTCAGATGAGAGGTCACTCTTCCGCCGAAACCAGACTCCCACATGTGATTATAGTTTATAAAGTTATAAGCATGTATATTTTTCTTACAAAAATGCATCGCTTCGCTTCAGAAAACGCTTATTAACCCCCTGGATGGATGTGCCCTTTTGGGCTTCAAAATGGTACCATTGACTCCCATTTTAAAACTTGGAAGAGCCAGGATGTTTTAATATAACTCCGACTGTGTTTGGCTGAGAAGAAAGTCATATACACCTAGGATGGTTTGAGGGTGAGTAAATGATGGGATAATTTTCAATTTGGGTGAACTAACCCTTTAATAATAATAATAATAATAATAGTAATGCTTGTGCCACTAATGAATACATTAACTTCTTTATCCCAAACATTTTTTTAGTATTATTGCGGTATTCCACCAGACTGTGTCTATTAGTGTGTGTGTGTGTGTGTGTGTGTGTGTGTGCGTGTGGCAGCCGGCATGTAGTCTCGTCGACTGGCCACCCTGCAAACCCCCAGGCTTCCCCAGTCGAAAGAGAGATGATTATCTGTTATCTTCCATGTTTTGACGGGAGATTATGCTAAAGATTTACGATTGCTGAAAAGACAATGCTGAACACCGCATTCTCAAGTGGCAAAAGAGTGTTGAAAACAAACATACAGCCCACAGATAACTGCTCACCTTAGCAACAGAGGGACAGCGTTCCCGACGTTTTAAGCACAACTTCACAGACACTGCTCATTACAACATCACCACAAACAGCTAAACTGCTCTCCTTTTTATCAACACGAAGCAAGTATTTTCACGTACAACTTGGCTTCAGCCTTATTAAAATTCTTGGCAATAGTTCATTGGGCTGGGCCAAGACGCTTCCACAAAAGTGCCAAACTAAGAATCTGAAATTAAACTGACAGGCTTTGTAATTGAAGTCAATTGTGGTTATTGTCATATGTTTTATACTGCTTCAGAGTGACTGTTAGGCTTTCATTTTCTGTGATGACGTTTTTGCAATGATAATGATCGTTGTGATTATAGCATGTTACAAAGATATAGGCTATCATTTCATTTTTTTTATTTCATCTAATCACCAGGCCACACAGAATCTGCGCTCATAAAAAGCTGCACAGAAGTGGGCTTCTTGTATGTTTTTCATTTAATATTTTGGCTAATGTGATCATGCTTTTCGCTATCAATAAATGGGTCAATAAATTTTCCTTGGATCTATTAATTTATACAGAAGTACTGTACATTTAAAAATGCAATTCATATATTCATACACATCTTTTATGATTTAATTTCTGAATTATATGTACACAGAAATGTGAAAAAGAAAGTGCATCCTTTGTACAGTTTTACATATAGAGATCATTATTTAACAAAAATAAAGCCAAAATGGAAAAGCCATGTGTGACAAACTAAGACAACCCTATGATTTAATTACTTAGAACCACCTTTGGCACCTTTTACCTTGAAGTAATCATTTTCTCTAGAGACTATCAGTCTCACACATCGTTGTGAAGGGATATTGGCAGACTGTTCTTTACACCGTTGCTTCAGTTCATTGAGGTGTGCATCTCTTTATGTACAGCTCTCTTAAGGTCTCGCCACAGCATTTCAATCGTGTTGAGGTCTGGACTTTGACTGGGCCATTGCAACACCTTGATTCTTTCATTTTTCAGCCATTCTGTTGTATATTTGCTGGTGTGCTTGCAATCATTGTCCAGTTGTATGACCCAATTTCTGCCAAGCTTTAGTTGTCGGACAGGTGGCCTCACATTTGACTCTAGAATACTTTGGTGTACAGAGGAGTTTATAGTTGACTCAATGACTGCAAGGTGCCCAAGTCCTGTGCCTGCAAAACAATCCCAAATCATCACCCCACCATCACCGTGACTGACAGGTGCCTGTGCTGATATGCTGTGCATTATTGACAAACATCTCCACTTTGGTTTCATCTGTCCAAAGGACATTGTTCCAGAAGTCTTGCGGTTTGTTCAGATGCAACAGCAAACCTAAGCCGTGCTGCCATGTTCTTTTTAGAGGCCTTCTCCTGGCAACCCTTCCAAACAAGCCATACTTGTTCAGTATTTTTCTAATTGTACTGTCATGAACTTTAACACTGAACATGTTAACTGAGGCCTGTAGAGTGTGAGGTGTAGTTCTTGGGTTGTCTGCAGTTCCTCTGAGCATTGCACATTGTCTGAACTCGGGGTGAATTTGCTGGGACGTCCACTCCAGAGAACCATTCTTGAATGTTTCCCACTTGTGAATAATCTTCCTTACTTTAGAATGATGGACTTCATATTGTTTGGAAATGGCCTTGTAACCCTTCCCAGATTGATGGCACCAACAATTGCTTCTCTAAGATCATTGCTGATGTCTTTCCTCCTTGGCATTGTGTTACACACACACACACACACACACACACACACACACACACACACACACACACACACACCTGAATGCTCCAGCTCAGCAAACTGCTCAAACTTCTGCTTTTATAGAGGTGATCAATTTATCAAATCAAATCAATTTATGATCAATGTATCAAAGATATTTGATTAGCAGAGCCTGCCTGCTTACCCTCTTAATTCCTATGGAAGCAGTAAGGGTGTACTTAGTCTTTCACACATGGCATCTCGGCCTAGTTTTTGTTAAGTAAATGATGACACAATGTGATATGTCATGTTTTATTGTTCATCTGTTCATTTGTATTTACCTAATTTTAAGACCTGCCAAGAACCAGATGTTGTCTTAATATGTTCTGATATGATTATTTTCCACATGACTTGTATGATTCTGAGATCCATCTTTTCACACTGAGAACAAATGAGGGACTCAAACACAACTAATAAAAAAAGACTCAAACATTCACTGATGCTTCAGAAAGAAACACGACGCATGAAGAGCTATATTTTTTCTTGTGGACTATATGTAAACATCTTTTATGTAAAATATCTTATTCAGAACAGTAATAAATAACATGCATTTGTATGATCCCTCTTATTTTGTTCAAATTATTCACATTTTAAACCCTGAATATATAAATGCATGTATTGTCTAATTAAGGCCTGAATTTTAGCACCGGTATTGCATATCATTTTACTCATTCTAACAAGTCTGTATGTGCTAAATTTATGATCGAATCAAACATTTTAAATCTTGCTGTCAGACTGTAATTTCACAAACAGCACGAGTTAACTGGTATATTAACTGGTGTTTGCTCTTAACTGGCAATAACTTTATTTCTCAATTCTGATTCTGTTTCTCAACAATTGCGAGATGTAAACTTGCAATTGTGAGGGGAGAAAGTCACAATTACCTTTGATAACCTATGATAACATACATTTAAAAAAATATTTTTTCAAAAAAGAAGTTATTAGTAATTATTCATAATTGTTATTCTAAAAGATTTGGTCACTTTTCCAAGTGTTATACTCTTTAGAGCATAGAAAATGCAAGCAAAATTCAGCTGCATTCTAATCACCTATAGGCCTTCTATGAAACAATGCATAGAAATTACAAGGGGAAACCCGGCCAGACAGATGTGTAGTTGTTTTTTTTTTTTTTCCAACACAGGCATCTCTTTATGTGTGCGGTTAGACTAGCTTGGGTTTAGGTGTGTCTAAATGCGCATGTGGTTTCAAGCAAATAACTTTTCAGGTATGACAGTAAGAATTGTAATAGGTCACAACATAGACCAGAGACGTGTGTAAAAGTTCAAGAGTATGTTTGCGTGTGGTTCATTTTGGTAAATATGGAGTGGTTTGTTGGAGACCCACATGAATCCCATGGTGTGGTCATATAACCACTGACACACTTCATTGAGCAGTCACCTGATGCAGAATTAATAAGGACTCCCTGGCCGTTCTAGTGAAGAAAATACCATAACTCTCAGTGCTGAAAATGCCTGGTTAGGCACTCGTTAGCAGATCTAATCAACATTTTGCATTTAACTCGGCCGCCGCTGCCATATCAGGTCTAATAAGAAAGATTTCCACCCTTTAAAACAATGAACAGGAAGGAAATCTGCACCGCTGACATTCAGCTGCTCGAATTCTTATGAGTTTAGCCAAATGAATAATTGCATTACAAGCTGACAGGTCATTTTTTGGATCTGAATCTTGGCTCACAAATGTCATCAACAGATTTTTTTTTTTATTATATTGTGAGTTGCTTTTGAGGAAAATAAGTTGAGCTATGGTAAAACAAGATACAGTAAAGCAAATGTACATGCATTTTTGACAGCTGCTTTATACAAAACAAATGAGTGTGCATTCAAGTTCTCTCTCTCTCTCTCTCTCTCACACACACAGACCCGATTCCAAAAAAGTTGGGACACTTTACAAATTGTGAATAAAAAAGGAATGCAATAATTTACAAATCTCATAAACTTATATTTTATTCACAATAGAATAGAGATAACACATCAAATGTTGAAAGTGAGACATTTTGAAATGTCATGCCAAATATTGGCTCATTTTGGATTTAATGAGAGCTACACATTCCAAAAAAGTTGGGACAGGTAGCAATAAGAGGCCGGAAAAGTTAAATGTACATATAAGGAACAGCTGGAGGACCGATTTGCAACTTATTAGGTCACTTGGCAACATGATTGGGTATAAAAAGAGCCTCTCAGAGTGGCAGTGTCTCTCAGAAGTCAAGATGGGCAGAGGATCACCAATTCCCCCAATGCTGCGGCCAAAAATAGTGGAGCAATATCAGAAAGGAGTTTCTCAGAGAAAAATTGCAAAGAGTTTGAAGTTATCATCATCTACAGTGCATAATATCATCCAAAGATTCAGAGAATCTGGAACAATCTCTGTGCGTAAGGGTCAAGGCTGGAAAACCATACTGGATGCCCGTGATCTTCGGGCCCTTAGACGGCACTGCATCACATACAGGAATGCTACTGTAATGGAAATCACAACATGGGCTCAAGAATACTTCCAGAAAACATTGTCGGTGAACACAATCCACCGTGCCATTCACCGTTGCCGGCTAAAACTCTATAGGTAAAAAAAGAAGCCATATCTAAACATGATCCAGAAGCGCAGGCGTTTTCTCTGGGCCAAGGCTCATTTAAAATGGACTGTGGCAAAGTGGAAAACTGTTCTGTGGTCAGACCAATCAAAATTTTAAGTTATTTTTGGAAAACTGGGACGCCATGTCATCCGGACTAAAGAGGACAAGGACAACCCAAGTTGTTATCAGCGCTCAGTTCAGAAGCCTGCATCTCTGATGGTATGGGGTTGCATGAGTGCGTGTGGCATGGGCAGCTTACACATCTGGAAAGGCACCATCAATGCTGAAAGGTATATCCAAGTTCTAGAACAACATATGCTCCCATCCAGACGTCGTCTCTTTCAGGGAAGACCTTGCATTTTCCAACATGACAATGCCAGACCACATACTGCATCAATTACAACATCATGGCTGCGTAGAAGAAGGATCCAGGTACTGAAATGGCCAGCCTGCAGTCCAGATCTTTCACCCATAGAAAACATTTGGCGCATCATAAAGAGGAAGATGCGACAAAGAAGACCTAAGACAGTTGAGCAACTAGAAGCCTGTATTAGACAAGAATGGGACAACATTCCTATTCCTAAACTTGAGCAACTTGTCTCCTCAGTCCCCAGACGTTTGCAGACTGTTATAAAAGAAGAGGATGCCACACAGTGGGAAACATGGCCTTGTCCCAACTTTTTTGAGATGTGTTGATGCCATGAAATTTAAAATCAACTTATTTTTCCCTTAAAATTATAAATTTTCTCAGTTTAAACATTTGATATGTCATCTATGTTGTATTCTGAATAAAACATTGAAATTTGAAACTTCCACAGCATTGCATTCTGTTTTTATTCACAATTCAGTGTCCCAACATTTTTGGAATCGGGTTTGTATACACACACTAGGGCTGCACAATATATTGAAATTATCTAAATGTACATATCGCGATATGCATAATCGCAACGGCACGCAATATCTGAATGATTTTAATAGGCTACTCAACATTGTGAAAAGCGTACGATCCCTTCAGTTCTGTTTCGTGTCTTGTTACACACTCAAACTGTCAAATACACACGCAGTTATGTCAAAATGGCTGTCTTGACAAGTATTCATGTAAACCCAGTCGGTTATGCTTTAAGTGAACGATATCATTTGGAGAAAGAAACCAAATGAGTGTCAATCGGATCCGTGCATTAGGTCTTAAAGTGACAGCCTGATAATACAGTAAACCTGCTAATACAGTAAACCTGCTGATACAGTAAACCTGCTGATGCTGATACAGTAAATCTGCTGATACAGTAAATCTGCTGATGCTGATACAGTAAACCTGCTAATACAGTAAACCTGCTGATGCGGATACAGTAAACCTGCTGATGCTGATACAGTAAACCTGCTAATACAGTAAACCTGCTGATGCGGATACAGTAAACCTGCTGATGCGGATACAGTAAACCTGCTGATGCTGATACAGTAAACCTGCTGATGCTGATACAGTAAACCTGCTAATACAGTAAACCTGCTGATGCTGATACAGTAAACCTGCTGATGCTGATACAGTAAACCTGCTAATACAGTAAACCTGCTGATGCTGATACAGTAAACCTGCTAATACAGTAAACCTGCTGATGCTGATACAGTAAACCTGCTGATGCTGATACAGTAAACCTGCTAATACAGTAAACCTGCTGATGCTGATACAGTAAACCTGCTAATACAGTAAACCTGCTGATGCTGATACAGTAAACCTGCTAATACAGTAAACCTGCTGATGCTGATACAGTAAACCTGCTGATGCTGATGCTGATACAGTAAACCTGCTGATGCTGATACAGCAAACCTGCTGATACAGTAAACCTGCTGATACAGTAAACCTGCTGATACAGTAAACCTGCTAATACAGTAAACCTGCTGATACAGTAAACCTGCTAATAGAGTAAACCTGCTGATACAGTAAACAACCACTGTCTGTCAAACAACAAAAGAAAAAGAGAAAATCACTCAGTGCTCTTGGCTGAATAACCTTCGTAGCTTTATAATGTATCAGTGTATATTTAATTCATGTGAAGACTACTGTTTTTAGTTCTTATGTTTAATAACAAAGGTAAAGATTACGTAAAATAATTGTCCACCCCTAGTTCAGGCGTCTTTGTGTACCTGGATGTTCTTGATGTTAAGTTTTAAGCAATATTGTATCGCGTACGATATATGCTATATAGTAAAGTTATATATATATATATATATATATATATAAAAATAATATCGCATTATTTAACAAGGTACTGCATATATATATACAGCCCTTATACTAAAAGTTTATCCTTATACTAAAAGTTTATCCTAAAGATATATAATATATAAAATATTTTATGTATATATATATATATATATATATATATATAGTTATATATATATATATATAGATATATATATATATATATATATATATATATATATATATATATATATATATATATATATATATATATATATATATATATATATATATAGGTGTGTGTAGCTTTGTTTTTAATTTTAGTTATTTTAGTACTGAAGGTAAACTAAATGAAAATGAGAGATGCTGAAAAAATATATTTTTGAATGGTTTTAGCTTTAGTTAATCCAGGTCTACATGGGTGTTAATGTGACTCCAATTTTAATGCCGCATTCACGCCATGCCGTAATTTCCGTAATTGTAGATCCGTGTGTTTTAGAATCGCTCTCGCGGTACTTCGATGTCATACAGTGATCAGTCTGCACAGCGCCGTTTGAACTCACCTGCAGCGGTCACGTGGTATAAGCCGTAACTCTCAGAAAATTACGAGATTCCACGCTGTATTTTTACACTTAGGAATCGCGGTAATTACGACATGGCGTGACCGCACCTAACACCATTTATTGATTCTCTCAGTAGGCTACAATTAATGAAATGTAGACAGTAGGCTACATACCTTTTCATGAAAATTCAGCACACAGATCATGACCCAATGATGGTTGGATGGTTTGAAGACCAGATTTTGTTCCTATGTTTATGTATTTCCCAAACATGAGTATGAAGTGAAACATAATAGCCACCAAAACATGAACTTGCTACTTGCTATTGCTAATCAGTGGCAGGTGGTATTAAGGGGGAGGGATGTTCACATTCTAGAGTGATTTGATTGGACAAAATGTATATGCACCTTAGTTTGTCTATTTTCTCAGAAATTAAAGACTATGTATTTAAAATGTGTAGTGCATGCCTATTTAAGAATATATAAGCAGTGTATATCTGCTGCAAGTTTATTTTGTCAACTTTAAGGACACTAACATGGCCTCAAAGCTAATATCATGAACTAACAGCAACAATAATGTCAGACCATCATTGCCTCACGACAAGTTTGGCAGGTCAAAAACTGGAAGTAAGCACTCTTAACTATGTGGCGGTCCAGAACATTTTTTTTCCTGGTAGTTCATGGAGTTCCCCTTTAGGTTATTGTTTACACATTATTGATGCCTTTTTATAGCACGGTAATGAGAGGAGAGGACTTTCTTCCAACAGAAGCATTATTTGGATTATAAGATCCTGGTAAGAAGTTAAAACATGTTTAAGCTTATATTAAAACTCCAGGTTGAAATCTCAAGGAAGCCAGGCTCAGGTCAGATGTTCAAACACACAGCTGTCATAGTAAAAGTTATGTCAGCCACAGGTAACCGCCTCTCAGGTGCTTGTTCCCATGAGAACTGCGATATTTACAAACATTCTCTTATTCCCCTTTTTCTGTCATCCCGGAAAAAGAGCTCAGCTTGATTCATATTTCAGTCAAATCGAGTAGGTTAACCAAACACTGGAAGATAACCAAAAAGTCCCGTGTTGGATTACAAAGCAATGTTTTGGTGTCTGCCTACCTTTTTTTATTTATTTATTTTTATATATCATTTGTAATATTCAATATGGCATCTGTTTTGATTACAGATAGGAGAAATATAATTATGCACATATATAATAAATGGTAAATGGACTCAATTGCATGGATTTTGCTTTCCAACTAGGGTTGTTTTGTTGTGTGCATGCCACAAATTCTGGTTAATATTTCAGTATTAGCATTGTTGGCGGTCATATATGTACACACTAACTTACTAAACTATACATACATAGTAAAAATTAGATGTTAGCTTATGGCATTGCTTATGTTAGTAACTGCTGTCAATAGATAAAAGACTGACAATCTGACAACAAATTTCGGCAATACTAATCAAGCCATGCAATCATTATTCCCTGCTCACTGCATCGTGTGACTCAGAAGCGTCAAACCAAGGTCACCACAAAAAGCTTAATTTCTGAAGAACTCAAAACTGCCTGCTGGTTTTGCAGTGTCATGATATTTTGTCTGCTGGGATCCTGTAGTTTGCATGCTAACGTGAGGAAAATAGTTTGAGCCACATGTTGTTTAATTGACGGCACTTACTATAAATGGAATAAACTTTAAAGTTTTTGGAAGATTCACACCAAAAATCTTTGAGCCTTTTAGCGTTCTTTAGGGACAGTTTGAATATCTGCTAGCATAATTCGTATGCAACTCCCACATTGCATACAGACTTTGAGTTACAGATCACAGTGTTAATGCACAAAATGCTGAATATACTAGGGAAAAGGTTGATATACTAGAGAACAGAACAGCTAGAGTCAGTCCAGTATAATAAAAGTGAAAGTGAGATTATGATATGATTTTTGATAAGACATGATGATTTAACACGCAAAAAATGTTGCCTCAGACGTTGCACTCTCGGTCTCGTAGAACCAGGCATCTGCATATACACTCTTGCACATGAACGTATAATCAGCATAATATAAAGCTCTTTGTTAAATTCTCACTCTCTCTTTTACTCGCTCTCTATCTGCATTTTCATGTCTCTCATTAAGGCCATTACAACAGTAATGAGCAGTAAAGGGCAGTAAAGGTCAACAGGACATTTTAACACATTCATATTTGCAAAACCGAACATGACGTGAGGGTTTTTAAACACAGATGTTATGCTAACAGAATGAGCCATGCCTTTTATTAATAAAAAAATCATTATAGGGTAATGTTTTTGTCATTTTGCGTGCATGTAAGTGTGTAAATTATTATTTTTTCTACTGTATGTGTGGGTCCTTGGCTTCACTATGGTCTGGGGTAAGTTCCTCTTTTTCTTTTTCTGTACTTCACAGAGAAAGTTTCTTAGCATGCTAATGTGCCATCAGCCCGGGCTGCATGCAAATGTACGAAACCACAACAGCAACTAAAAACAAAATGTATGCAGCTTCTCTATATTCACTCTGTTGAGAAAAAGAAACATGCAAATGAATCGTACAATGTTGGTCGATAGTCCCTAACTGTCCTGTATCAAATTTAGCATGATGCTAATCTAAAAACAAACCTTTATTTGTGTATTACTAATATTTTTTTATGCCTGCAGGATTGGACATCTTAACCATGATGATATTTTTGTCATCGTGTAAGTAATGCATAATAAGAATTAGCTTTGGTTAATGATGAATGTTTCTTTGAACTTAGCGAGCTTACCATAACATGGTAAAACTATTAAAGATAAAGTATTATTAAACGTATGTATTGTTCGCATTACGTATAATATTTAAGTTAACAGTTCTTCTACAAAGCGAACGCTTTATAATCAAACGCAAACCCTTAGGGCAGGTCCTTTCTTATGACCCATAAAAACTAATGGAGTGAAGACCATGGCTAGCTACAATGGAACAGTAAGCAATGACCCTGCAAACCCACAATGAGCCACTGATCAAAGGCAGCAGGAGAAGAAAGATTTCCTCTTCGTGTAACGACTGCTTTTGAACATTTTTTACGTTTTTGCATTGTCTCTTATTGATTTGCAGGCCAGATTGAGCATGTGGTCTGTGTGTGTGCAAGTCTATCCCCTACCAAACTGTTCTGACTTGTGTTATTAAATTGATTTCTTGTTATTTTCTTGTTCCTTTTTTATCATATTTTAGTTCAGAGAAATTCAACCTTGTCGAGATCCAAACTGCATTGAAAACTTACCCTTGAGATGTCGACTTAGGCACCATTGCACCACAAAACCACTTTTTGCAGCCTTATTAGTTTCTTTTCTCTACAGTTTACTGTGTAGTAGCAGCCACAGGTTAAGGGTATTTTCTGCTGTGGTACCTCTAACATTATTCTACCCATAAGGCTTTGCTTCTGTTAACCATGCTTTTTTTTGTACTTGGCTCTCTTACAAGTTGTCTTTAACTATATAACTAAAGATAAGTGACTGCTCTCTCTATACAAATATACATTTCATTGCCATATTCATCACTGAATTGCTTCATTCCTTTTGCAGTATCGTTGGTTGACTTGAAATCAAGTATTCCCACCGGACTACATTGTTTTTGCCGATTTTTTGAAGTGAAGAGAAACATTCAATTAGCTTAGGTTACATTTTTCATTGAAATTTACATTATGTGATGCATTACATCGCTGTGGATTGATTTAGTTATTGCCAGGTTGTTTATACAGACTTCTTCAAAATGTAAACCGATTTTATTTTCATCATAAATTGGACGGAAAGACGAATTTCAGTCTCCTGACCGCAAATACTCTTATTTCTGTCCTGACATGTTCAAAAAGCCTTTCTGATGTGACTAGCATACTAACAGCGGTGTTTCTGGAATGTCAAAGTCTAACTGGTAGCATGAGGAGTTTTAGGCTGTGTGGAGTCGAGTCCCTCACAACATGTCTGTTTATTTCTAGGCTTCCTGTTGGTATGCGGCCAGCAGCATTCTGGGTAAATCTAGAGGTGTCCTTGTGGCTAGCAAAAGCCATGTGTCAGATATCACACATTTGCAGTGACATATACCCACAAAAGCTCACTCTCGCATTCACACACAAAGTCGTATGCAAACACGCACAAAAGTGTCCGCCGTTGCGTTCTCGTGTGATGTCAACAGAGATTAAACTAGTTTATTATTTTCAAAGAGGAAAAAAAAATTACGCAACAAAAAGCAAGTCTTTTTTTTACACTAGTGATTATTAAATTTGTACAACCATTCAGTCTGCATTACATAAAGAAATAATTCTACATCTTTGTTTCTTTCGTATTTTTGGTACTCTGAATTATACATACAAATAACAAATACAGGAACTTTTTTCACAATGCATATAACCTGGGCCCAAAGAAGTCTTTCAGATGTCTGTGTGTGTGTGTGCGTGTGTGTGTGTGTGTGTGTCTGTGTGTGTGTGCGTGTGTGTGTGGGAACACAAACCAATTGCCCAAGACCTATAACACATCCAGAAGAGTAGCTGGAAGTCTGCGAAACAGACCTGACTACAAGTTTTAATGCATTACACACCATTTCCTTTCTACTTTTCTTCTCCCTACTTCTCGTCTCCTACTTTTTTCATCATTCGGATAGAAACCGTGGCCACGTCGCCACGCCGTTCCATCTTCCAAGGTTTAAGTCGTACCCTTCTTATCATTAGCTGCCCGCGGGCATTTCCTGTCCTCGCCTTTTTTCATTTTGCTCTTTAAAAAGTCTTCATTAAATGTATTTCAGACATTTTTTTTTACAAATATATGCAGAGTTCATCTCCTGTTGTCATTCACAGCTCGATTCCTCATGTCTCACGGGGGCGAAGAATAGGAGATGCGTAGAAGAAGAAAAGGAGCAGGTTTGGGAATTAGAGAAGCTTATTTTAAAGTCTCGTAATGGTTGTGCCTTGATGCCCACAGGAAAGATGGCATTTGTACACAAATGAAGGTTGACATCAGCGCGAGGCTTCATGATTGGAGGGGCGATGAAGAAAGTCATTGTCTTTTCTCTTTCATTCTCACTGTCTTTCCCTCATAATGCGGGGTAGGGGGGGTTTAAGCGGGGCATACCGAAGTGGAGAAGGGGTCTTGGGGGGGCTTGTAGCTCAGACGGAGCATGTGAGAGAGCTGGTTCAAGGTCGGAGGGTTGCGGCGGGTGACAGGCTTCAAGGTTTACGGTGCTTTGAGACGTCCACCGTGAGGAGATTAGGCGGTCGGAGGTAGCAGGGTGCTCTAGCCCATCGCCGTCACCATACTGGAGGGGTGGTGGGGGGCGAAGGACAAGCTGGAAGAGGGGTGCATGGGGGTGGGCGTGGTCAACATGTGGCCGGAGTGCGAGAAGGGAGGGAACGAGGTCATGTGACGCGACAGGGCGGCTGGGCTGAAGGAACTGTTCTTTTCCATCAAGCTTTTGGAGAAATCGTCCATGCTATCATGGGACTTTTTGCTCTTCTTGGACTTGCTGGACATCTTCCTGTTCCGGGTCTGGATGCCCTCCTTCTTCATGGTGAGTGGTCGGTTGATCTGCGAGGAGAGAGACGACAGATTTTAGTAATAGCCACGGGACCGTCCCGCTTACATAAGACAGGAGCATAATGGAAAGATTTCAACATTATTTTGATTTTCATAACACATCCAGAGGAACACTTTATTGCAAAGAGGTCAGTCATCCATATTTCAGAAGACCTAAATCCAGTTATGTTTCTTTTAAGTATTAACTTAATCTCAGATGTTTCTCCTAAAAATTCCTAATGAGAAACAAAAATAGACACAAGGGATGCAATTGTTGATATATGGTCAAATTAATGTGGATAGCATAGCTCAGATAATTTGGTCTTGGAATAATGAGTTCATAATGAAATTTCTGACTTTTGATGATATCTTAGGCTTTGGTATCGGAGCACACTTTGAGACATTGTAAGAAACATCTGAGAAGTCTACCTTGTGTAGTTTCAAGCCTGATTGACTTTCTTCCCTCTGTAAAGAAGACTTTCAAAAGAAGATAATGTTTTTCATGTCCATACAATGAAAGTCAAAGGAGTCCGATGTTGTTTTGGTCTCACTGACGTCCATTGTATGGACAAATACAGTTGAAAGTTCTTTAAATTATTTTCATTTGTGGTCCACAGAAGAAAGAAACTCATACAGGTTTGAAATGAGTAAATAATGACAGAATATTCTTTTTTGGGTGACTTTTTTTCCCTTTAAGCAAAAGTCATATTCTCTCCATCTAATCTCTGTAATTGCTGACTTGAAGAAACAATTGAGATATTAAACAGATCTCGTTTACAATTTCTCCTTCTTACGGGCAAGTTGGAAGCTGACACCTCTTTTAAGTCGCGGTTTCTGGGATTAGGATTTGGTTAAACAATGAGGGTCACTTTACACACTCATCGTGAGACCCTTTAATGCTTTATTGGGTCCAAGCATGTTCTGATGGTATGTAATAGAGCTTCATTATAACACAGATATTCCGGTGTCTTTGTTCGAGCGAGCGTGTCTGTACATACGAGTGTGTGTGTGTCGGGTCATATCAGCACTAGGCTGGATTTAGCCTCTGGTTCCCTGACGTTAGGCATGGGTGATGCCAGTCTTGCCAAAGAGAGAAACCCCAGACTCTGGCCAGCCGGGTTCAAGCGCAGTAGCACTGCCACATCTGTCTGCCAAAGCCTGCCACTTTCACCCCAGAACTGGACTGTTTCTTTCTCTCTCCGTCTTAAAACACTCTAGAAGCTTTGTACAAGAGCTGTTAAGTGATACTAAGAAGTATTTGTCTATAATGTTAATGTGTTTGATTGTTTATGAGACTTAATAAACTGAACTTTCTACCATTATTTCACCATTTTGATTTATAAAAGATTGATAAACCCCACTAAATTTTGAGTAAATGTTGAACCTAATTATTCCTTTCAGCAGTGTACTAATTTATTAAAAATGAACTGGATTATATCAAATATATATCTGCAAAAAAATTCTGCCACACTGTACTCTAGATATTTGCATTGACGTCTGTTATCGGAAAACCCATAATGGCCACTAATGTAAATGTGAGTGTACCAGTATGTGTGTGTGAACTCACACCCCAAAGCGAAACCATTGGGCAGCACAGAAATCACGTGCTTATAGCTGTCGGCTATTAGAAACACTCTTATAGATTGCTCAGTTATGCTTTTTTTGGGCTTAACATGACCACAGAAAGAAACTGAGAAGGAAACGGGGCAGAAGTCTAACCCCAGGCTGACAGACATACAAACACAATCACAAATCAGTTCTTATGACATACCCCTGTTGGCTCAATGAGAGATGGGAATGGTTGTGATAATGCAAACATGCGAGTTAGTGAAGAACACTCCGCTTAATTTAGCATACAAAATCTGGAATTTGATTCAAAGCAGGCCGGCCTTAACAGAAAATGCGACGTACCAAAACAAACAAATTTTCCAATTACCCAAACTCTTGGATGTTTCATACGGTAATACGTGTTATTTGTTTCCCTGATAACCTAGGTCAAGTTTAGGGGATTTTTTTTTCTCGAGTTCTTACGAAACAGTCAAAACCAACATGGCAAAATGATTTAAAAGGGTGGGTTTGCGTGACTAGTAGGGGAGTGTAACAGGAGCGTGGGGCCTCAAAGTGTGATGATACAGGATACCAGAGCTGATTAGGTAGAATGAAAATGTTCTCCGGCATATGTTTGACATAGAAATACCAGCAACTGAAGTGTAATTCAATAGTACAAGAGTACTAGCAGTTTATCTCCAACATAATAGCGAAAAAATAAATAATAAAATTATATTGAAAATCGCAATATAGTAGGGCCAATCAGACAGGCCTTGGAAAAAAAGCACCTTTTCAATGGAAAGATAAAAATATAACGGGTGTGATTGATTAACATAAATGCGTAGTCAATTTTGAGTATAGTCAATGCATGAGCCTTTCACTTCTCACAATGTTGTGAATGTTGTGAAAGAAAGAAAGAAAGAAAGAAAGAAAGAAAGAAAGAAAGAAAGAAAGAAAGAAAGAAAGAAAGAAAGAAAGAAAGAAAGAAAGAAAGAAAGAAAGAAAGAAAGAAAGAAAGAAAGAAAGAAAGAAAGAAAGAAAGAAATGGCATGACATGAAAGGTGCCATCATGCAAAGAGAAGATAGAAAATATCTTACTAGATAAGTGTAAGACAGCTATGGAGCTTACATTGTGTAATTTGTAATAGAGGCCGCAGGCATTGCAGACGGGATCGCCGTTCGCATTTCTCCTCCACAGTGTCGTCGTGGTCGTTTGACAGTTTGCGCATGAGGTCCCTGCTCGTCTGGCAGCGGACTGATGGACAGACACAAAGAGAGAGAACCACGGTTATTACACTCATAATATAATATCTGAAGATGATGATTACATTCCTACAGTGCTAATGGCCCCCAACCCTCCTGTTTCCTGAGCTTGCAAATGGTTTTTAAGCGATGCAGAACTATGTGAGAGGAAAAGAGATCTCCATAACACTGGTGCCTTAAACTCTCGGGTAAAAATAGTGCCTTGCACACATGCCCTCTCAAACCTAAATATTTACAGAGGACATGAAAGCGCTGGTTTAAATAGTGCCCATTAAAGCTGATGACATTTTCCCGTTAAATGATGGAGAAACAGCGGCTCTGCATGAAATGGATCCACGTTTAAACATCAACCTTCAGTTAGATATTAGCCATCTTTATTCTAAAGCTTGCTCTAAATTAACATGCATTGATTAAAAGCAGTTAGAATTATTAATTATAAGCAGTTACTGACATAATCAATTATCATAAAACAAACAAACAAACAAAAACAAAACAAAAAACAATGGGGGAAAGGAAAATTCAAAAGAAATGCAATGAATTTGTAAGGATCAGCAACATATTTTGAAATTGACTATGGAGGAAAAAAAAGACATGCAATTAGGGTTAATACAGATGCTGAAGTAAAGACAAATGATTCATAAATGCGTCGTTTAATTCAATGTAAAGACTAATAATTGATTGACGTGGTCGAAGCGTCATAGCAGGCGATGATAGTGTCAAATGCTGCTTATTCTGATTGGCTGTTGTTGTTTTTCTTCGGTCGGACCCGTTTGAACACAGCTAAATTGCATTTCCAAATGAATTCAATTCAAATAAATTAGGCAAATAGAACGCTTGTTTTATTCATCCTGTTTTATTCTCGTCCGTACCGTTATTTTCTAGAGTAGCCTATCTGGGTTCAGTGAAGATCAACCTGAAGTCGTGACTCCTTGTCTGCGCGTTCTCGGCCGTATGTTTAGACTACGGGAGCGAGCGCTGTTGTTCGAGGAGTTTTATCAGCAGCGCTCAGATATCCGCCAGTCTTTTCCTGGGAAGTCGGCTTTTCACATTAGAGAGGGAGAGAAGGCCAATGCCAAAATAGCAGCGCTCGGACTATTTCTCTGCGCCTCAAGAGCCTCGACTCTACCCAAAGCCCGAAGAGAGATGTGTCTGCTGCTGCCAGGCCATTGAAAACGCAGAGTTTTCTCTCTCTCTCTCTCTCTCTCTCTCTCTCTCTCTCTCTCTCTCTCTCTCTCTCTCTCTCTCTCTCGTTTATTAAATCCCTGTGAAACAGTGCCCCTGATGAATGGCGCATTGTCAGAATTGAACCTAATTTCTGCAGACATATTTGACCTGTTCGAGCTGATCGCCTCCCACGCGTACTCATTTGAGATAAGCGCTCGTTTCACAACACTTTGAAGTCTCTCCGTGACAAATTTCGTTATGCTGACAAGTAGAAACAGTGTCAGCAATATTTGCGATAAAATAAAATTGGCCGGGGATTTGTGTCGAGCGGGGGGGAAATAAAATAAAATAAATAAATAATAAATAAATAAATAAATAAATAAAATTAGATACAGGAAAAAAAGCATTATTATTATAATAATAATAATAATAATAATAATAATAATAATAATAATAATAATAACTGCTATTGCTTAATCTAAAAGAAACGAGACCTGCGCTTGGCGAGTCAATTTCTTGCAGCTAACACTTCTTCCTGGGTAGAGAAAGAGAAAGACAGAAGTGTCATTAATACAGTGCTATAGAGCAACATACCAGCCTCCGCTTGGGCTTGATGAGGGGTCGGTTCTGTCCGTTCATCTTGTGGTATAGTCCGCAGGCGTTACACAAATAGTGACCGGTGCCATCCCTCCGCCACAGAGGAGTCGAGGTGGCCCCGCAGTTAACACATTCTCTACCCTCTGCCAACAGAGACACACACACGCATGCACAACTGATTTTTTAGAACCACTAAAACACACTTCCATGCACAAGCACAACTACACAATCTTAGGCCATGCTAAACACCAGTGGCCATGATTCGTTAAAAACAGAATATTATTAAACATCAACATTTTACCCATAATATACACAAAATAATTACTAATAATTGTATTCATATTATACATGTATTGCACTCATAATAATTATTTAGCCTATCAAATATACATAAAATACACACAGAATAAACATTCGCATTGATATAAAATGATTATGGAAATGCATTAATAACTAATTATTATTAATGCATTACCAAATAAAAACATTATCTAATATTACATCACTGAGCTTAACTTCTCAATCGTCAAATGTGACATCATCTGATAAGATCTACAAATAACAGCGGTTCTAAGTAGGCAATGCTGTGAAAATGTATCTTCAGAAATGTTTATCAAACGTATCAAGCTCGCGCTGAAAATACTGCATCATTCATTAGAAGAGGGAATCGCAAATATAATATAGCTGGATAAAGACTCAGTTTCCAAAGAAACAACCTCCCGGTTTCATTAAACCACGTGACTAGGGATAATTATTCTGATATGTTAAAGTAGATTTTAGGCTATATGTCTGAAATCATGTTAAATGGATCCACTAGCGGTAAGTGAACGCGTCGGTCTAATTAACTCATTGTGTAACCTGCTCTCTTTGCGTAATTAAAACACCGTGGCGTTTGATTGGCATTCTTTCCGTTTGACTGACAGGTGAAGGGCGCGCGCTTCACATGTTCAGTGACCCACGCCTCCGGTCGCTCCGCTGAAACGAAAAACAACCTCGCCGTGCAGCCCCCCAACCCCTGCACCCAGCAGCATTTCTGCCCTCATTTTGCTCTACAAACTGCCCCAAACCCACAAAGCTCGCGAACACATGACCACAGACAGTGGCACACGTAATAACAGTGTTCTGCTGCATCCGAGGAGCTTGTAGCCCACATGTTTTGCTTCAAAAACAAATCCTAAAAAGAACAATACTTTAGTGGAACGTTCTCTGTGTGTGCTATATATATTCTGTGCAGAATACGCATGTGTACAATCATTTCAATAATCATCTCAAATGTAAAAATTGAATAAAAAAATTGTAACACAAGTTCAATTATAAAAGAGCTGAATGGATATGTTCTATACGTATCATAGAAATCAATCGCCGTTTAAAAATGGGAGCAGCTAATCGCATTCAAAAAGCTGGTTGACCTTTTGAAATCATTTTCTCTGTGTGTTTTGATAACACTCTGTCTGTGCATGTCGGCCGTGCATTGCGCCAGCTCATTCGTTATTCCGAGCGATCCGCGGCGCATCCGGACTCTATCAAAGTTTCTGCGCAAAGTAAACAATGCAACTGTCGCGTGCAGCAGTCTGAAAATAATTGGATTAGCTTAAACATATAAACGCGAGAGAGATGGGGCCGTGCACTGCGAGGCACAAGAGATGACACACACACACACACACACACACACACATCTACATCCGGAAAACCCTAGCGCTCCGCTTTAAATGTGCATGCTGAGCGACGTTTAATAAATCAGGGAAGCTAATTCCGCTTTGTAGCCAGACGACATTAGATATAATATTCTATAATGAAATAGTGTAAGGCGGGCGTGTTAACAACTCTTTAATATCTGTAAAAGAGAAAGTCTGTTGCGCATTGATTATTTTAAATTGATGCCACAATAAAAAAGATGAGATTATCGCATCATAAATTAATTAGGCGAACAGGATTATGAACTCATAGCTCAAAATAATAATATAAATTCCAAATTCATTTAAATATAATATGTTGTCTTATCATAAATCACGTCAGATTTAAGGAGTGGAGACATTGATGCTTTTTGAACAAGGGATGTGGACTGTGCCCAAATTTGATAGCCAAGCCTTGGCACAGACAAAAAAAAAAAAAAAAAAAAAAAAAAAAAGAAAAGAAAAAAGAAAAGAAAAACATGTCAGAACCAAATCAATAGTCTGGGGATTGGATAACCTGGGAGGCTGTTTTTGAGGAAAACGAAAAGAATGGCAAGTGCACAATAAGAGAGCTCACTGCTGAATGATCTGACTATGATTATGTTAGTAAAATCAAAGGGTAGTAAAGCGCACGCCTACCTGAACAGGACCTTGTTTTTGGTCTCGTTTTGGAACCATAACTAGAAGGGGACCCACCTATCAGGCTACTTGGTGGGAAGAGCCCCGGCCCGTAATCGGACACATAGGAAGGGTAAGTGGCGATGGGATGGTGCGCGGAGGACGCGCCCGCTCCGATAGAGGCCATGCTCCGACTATGAGCCGAATCCAGCTTCATGCTTTCGGCCAGAGACACCTGGTACTTAATGCACTCTTTGTCCTCCTGCCGTACGGATGAGCCCGAGCCCGACGTGGAAATTGAGGGGTCAGGGGACACATCTTTGGGTGGAGTGGGGGGAAAGGTGAAGAGGTGTGGGCTGGGGTGGCCAGCGGACAGCGAGGAGGAGGAGGCTGGGGGGTAGACGGACAGAGGCCCAGGGGAACTGTGATGTATGGAAGTTTTGGGGAAAGGCCCGAGGTTCCAGGGGGAGGTACTGTGGTGAGAGCCGATAGGTTTACTTCCATCGAGCCAAGGAAGAGAGCCGTGCAGCAACGATGGGCGACACACCTGGCTACCTGCGGAAACAAAAGACAAGCCTGCTGTTAGGACAGGACGAGGTGGGGCTGTGGGATCCGTCACATTAAGATAACGTGTTTTGGAAGCACAATTCATATCTGTATTTAATAGGCCTGTATATAATAAATATTTGTATACACAAAAAAAACAAAACAAACAAAAACAAAAAAAACACGGTCAACATAAATACGATTTTACAAGTATATATTTTCACATTCACACATATCTGTCATTTTTAGGCGTTGGAACCTTTTTAGCAAAGGTATTTCATTGCATTAAAGAACTAGAGCAAGTTGACTAAATGACTAAAGTGTGAAACTGCACGTAAAGGCCTAGATTACTCTCAGAGGCTTTCGATGGCGTTGAGAAGGGTCCCAATTAACAGCCCTCACGAGTTTCGCACTTTCAAACGACTTTATCTTTATCGGTATCTACTGACGATGCACGGATTTGGAAAAGTTTGATATGTTTCGAGATAAGGCAATTCAATCGAGAAACAAGGTCACGCTTTCCCCCATTCCGCTCAGGAAGTCATGTCAATAAATTAATGCATTTTTTCTTCCGCACTAAAATTCAAGTATCTAGCAGGAAAATGCACTTCACGATTTAAAGACTGACTTTTTTTTTTTATTCCAACAAGATAGTGCTAATAGAAATATTCACCGTAATATAGATTATAACGTCTTTCTGCCAGCATAGCCTAATATATTTCAACCGTTTGATCATATTTAAATTAAATTAAAGGCTTTCTAAAATTAATGGAATACATTGCATTATCTATTATTACCCAATTATTGTAACCTAATAACCTATTTGGGTTCATTATTATAACCTAAAATGTAAAATAAGCATAGAATACTAGAAAGATGTGAAACCGGTGACACACCACTTCAGGTAAGCCACACGTAAACTACAGACAGTTGCATTTTTAGTGCAATCCTAAGCAGTTTCTGTCCTACATATTAGTAATTCAGTTAGAACATAGATGAACAATGTTAAAATAACTGATGATGAAATTAGGACTCATTTCGCCTACTTACTGTGAGGTGGCGGAGGGTACCTCTGCACGGCCCGAACCGAGTTCCCGTAGTACGGGTGGTTGCTCTGTCCGTCGATATTAAACAATACATCCACATCTTCCGCAAGGGGATACTGCGACGGGTCCATGTAGGAGTGTCCCAGTCCTGGGTGGTGTGTCTCGGGATGCTGGCCGTTAATGACCGGGTGATGATGGGTCATCCAACGGGGTTGCTCCGGACTTACTTCCATCGTTTTCTTTTTCTTTTCTTTTTTAGCAAACGTTCATACAGTCACCGATACACACAACACGAAAGTTCAAAAATGTCCAAACTCCTCCTTTGTTTAATCCACTGGTTCGATTATTTTTTTTTACTTCCGATCACCTGAAATTGAACAAGACAATTTGTTTTACAAAGTCCGCCAGTTCGTTTGTGTTCTTTCTGTCATTGGCAAATCGTCAGAAGCTCGTATAAACTTGATCCGTCCGTTCAATAAACGCGCATTAACTTCTGAAAGTCAAATGCGTTTACTATTGTTTGGTCATAAGTCCGTGTACGCATCCAAACGCGCGTCAAGTTCCGCAAGTTTTTCAGTTACGCTGCGTAGACTCAACAAGTGAGCTTGACGGTTCAGGCCGAGCCGGGTCGATCTGGATAAGTTTTCTGCCTTATGACTGAACACAAGTTTGATCAAATCTGTGTTTATGCGCAGTAGTAACCCTCTTCCCTCTTACTCTATTTCCATCCCTCCCTCTCTCTCTCTCTCTCTCTCTCTCTCTCTCTCTCTCTCTCGCTCTCTCTCTCGTGCTCACTCCCTCTGTCTCTGAATGCACTGCTCTCTCTGTGTTTTTTTACAGTGAAGGCATTCTTTCAGGATGGCGCCAGTCAGCTCAATGCTCGCAGACAGCTGTGGCGCGACGCAACTTAAGGAGGGTCTGTGGTGTCATCAGCAGGGGCGGGGCCCAACAGCCTGGACTAATTGAATAAAGTGGGCCAGGGAAAGATGACCAGGAGCTGCGCCCAATTCTGCTTCCCATTCATATACAGAATGGAGTATTTTTAAATTTTTTTTTTTTTTGAGTGGACGCCTGAACGTTTAGATGTTAAACACACTTGTATTGATAAAAACACAAGCACGATCAAATGCATTTTAGGTTATGAAATGAATATTTAGGCTTGGTTTAAAAAAAAAATTCATAAATAAAAATTGGTTCATAAATGTGACCACAAAACCAGTCATAAGTCACACGGGTATATTTGGGGCAATAG